>JAHDVF020000401.1:600000-857849 GCA_022606425.2 Lepidostoma basale | reverse complement strand
TTTTTTATATACAAAATCGAAACTATATTGTGATAGACGGCAAGCCCATCTGGCGAGTCTGCCTCCTGGCGATGACAGATTGTTCAAATATTTGAGACAGCCATGATCACTTTGGACCGTAAAGTGTGTGCCATCCAGGTAACTCCTGAAATGATGTACCGAATCCACAATAGACAATAGTTCGCGTTCGGTGGTAGAATAGGAACGTTCAGGAGCAGTCAGTTTTCGGGAAAAATACGCTATAGCATGCTCGGAACCGTCAGGCATTTTTTGGGCAAGGAAGCTACCAATACTAATACCACTGGCATCACAAGTAAGAATGTAGGGTACAGAATAATCAGGGGGTTTCAACACAGGGGCGGTAGTCATAATATTTTTAGGGCAACAAATGATTGTTCAGCCTCTTCGTTCCATTGGAAGGAAGTGCCTTTAAGCTTTATACTTGTTAAACGGCATAAAGGGGCAGCAATTTCGGCAAAATGTGCAATGAATTTACGATAGAAACTGGCACAGCCTAAGAAGGATTTAACTTCTTTGGTAGATGTGGGACGGGGGAAATCAATCATTACCTTAATCTTATCTGGGTCAGTTCTTATTCCTTCACGATCAATCACATGGCCTAAGTACTTCAGTGAAGATTTGCAGAATTCTGATTTACCTAGACGAATAGTGAGGTTGGCCTCGCGCAGACGTTCGTAAACCAGGGCGAGTGTGCTGACGTGAGATTCAAAATCTGGACTGCAAATAAGAATGTCATCGAGATAACAAAAAACATGGTCACCGAGATCACAAAACAGAGCATCCATTAACCTTTGCAACTGGCTCGGTATATTGGCGATCCCGAATGGAGTAACTTTGAAACAAAACTGACCCCTACCCTCAATAAAGAATGCGGTTTTAATCATTGATTCTCTAGTCAGGGGCATCTGCCAGAACCCCATGCTTAAATCAAGGGCAGTAAGGTATTTATTGTCACGCAGGTTGCTTAGAATTCGGTCAATGTTCGGTAAGCGATAACAGTCGGCTTTGGTAATCGAATTTAGTTTTCGCGGATCCAGAACGAATCGTGCAGAACCATCCTTGTTGGGGACAATAAATACATTATTTAGCCACGGGCTCTTGCAGGGTTCAACTACGTCCAGCGAGATCATTCTCTCTAGTTCCTCTATTAATTGTTGGCGGCGAACATGGGATTGGGGGAATGTTTTCTGTTAAACCGGCGGATGGTTACCCGTGTCGATCTCGTGATTAACAAGGTGGGTCCTGCCCAGACCTATCTTTTCGAAAGAAATTTGTTCGAACAAGTTTTTAATTCGGTCCAAGTCCTTGGACTGAGCAGGATTCAATTCTTCGGCAGGGACGAGACAAGATGGCGAGGGATTCACTGAGTACACGGGTTGAGTATTTGACTGTTTGGCTGGTTTGTTATCCAGATGTCCAGGAAATAGCCTGGGAGTGAGTCCAGATGATTCAAGAAAAGGGACTCCAAGGATGAAACAGTCGTTTAGGGAAGGGACTAGGACAAATGATACCCAGGTGGTGGTATTGTCATAACGAATGGGCAAGGTAACGGTTCCGATACTACGGTGGGAGGTATTATCGACCGTGTGAATTGAACAATTACCAGGGGTGATTTTATAATTGAGAGTAATAAAGGATTGGTACAGATTTCCGCCTAAGATGTTGATGGCTGCACCGGAATCAAGCAGACCGCGAAAGGGGACACTGTGGATTTTAAAATTCAAGTATGGGCGATTGTCACGGGCATTTGTAATTTTTACCGCATGGAGATACCAGGTTTCGTGGAACAATTTTACAGAAGCCAGCCAGTCTAACCACTCCGCTGAGCGCGGGATTACGGGAGACTGGCTGGCTGCTAGTTTTTTGTTGCAAAAAAACTGGGGGGTGGTCTAGAGGTGTCAGGAAGGTTTTTTTTTCTGCAATTCTTGGCGATATGGCCCAGGTTTTTGCAGGAGAAACATCTTAGGGGGCTCTTGGGAGGCACACGAACGGCAGCTAGGGATTTTTGGACGTAGGGGCCGGATTTAGGTTCAGAGCGGCTGGGGTGGTCCGACGCACCAATCAATCTTTCGTAGGTCTGGCATGCTCTCTCCAGTTCCACGACGGAGGAGAAGTTGCTGAAATTATTACGGGGGCTAATTTGGGCGAAAGTCCCTTCCTTAATACCTTGAGGATCTCCTGGTCAGAGAGACCGTCCTCCCCAATGGTATTATTGGTGCTCACTACCCGGGCGAAGTAGTCTGCCGCTAATTCATTTTGAGACTGGCGCGAGGACCATATCTCCAACTTCTTTGAGATGACATAATCGTCATCCTCGAAACGCTGCAGGAACTGTGACTTAAGGAGCAACCAGTCACTGGAGGTCGTACAATACGCTCTATAGTGTGTCAGAGCGCGGCCTTTGAGGAATTCGGGAAGTACAGATGGCAACAATTGGGAGTCGAAGCGTCTAGATTTGGCGATTTCTTCTAGACGGGTGAAAAATTCGCGCACATCTTCCGCGCCGGTGAAATGTTGCACAGGCCACGATGCGAAATCAACATTCAAGGGCTGAAGCTCTACAGGGGGTCGTGTTAGAGAAACCGATGAAGAGGACACGATGGAAAGGGGGGCGGAGGTCGGCAGGTCAGCGACGGTGGGGGGTATGGTGAGTGGAACGACATCACTCGTCCGTGAGTTGAATTCCTCAGCCTGAACACGGACTTCCACGAGGGTATTCTTTGGCAATATTCCGCGATCCTTCAACGCCTTTCAAAGGGTTTTGAAATGGGCCCCGGGAACATTTACTATTTGTTCCATTATAAACAATTAATTACAAACTACCAATTCGACAATAAACAGTTAACAATCAATATACGACATATGTTTAGCCCACACAAGTCCTTCATCGAATGACAACGCCAGAACGCCACACGTTTGGGCGCCAGTGTAATGGGTGTCTCCCTACCTCGGCTAGCGCAGAGAGCGGGCCCTTAGATCTCCGGTTTTCTCGTGAGATACTTTCCGGCTTGTCATTCGAATAGGGAAAGGTGTAAATAAATACATATGACGGAATACATGAGGGTTTATTATAACACAAAAAATAGTTACAATAGTTATCTAGGGGCTAGAGATGTCGTACATATAAAAAAAAGAGGCACATGGTGAAATAATGAAGAGGCTGTTTGCGGCGATTCCTCGACGGCGTGCTCGTCAGGACATCGACCGGCGACGTCGTCCGTAGACGTTATCAGCGACGCTGACCAGAAGATGGTGGGTCAACAATCAATATGTAGAGCGTCACCTGGCAGACACGAGGTTCCCTAACCTGTGGGTGCTGTCTGAAGCGGCGTGAAGGGGTCCTCGCAGTTCCGCATGGTGGTGAGGTCAACCACGTTGTCGGGGCATGATGTGCGACAACACGTGGGCGGCAATTTCGGGAGCAGAGGATGGCTCGGACCGTGGCGGAGGGAATCAACCGCAGCAAGGTCGGGCTTGACAAACGGCCTGGGAGCGGATATGCACTTTTGGCATCGCCATAGTGCCGGACAAGTTGGCAGAAAACCTGAAATAATGCCACAGATTTTATGGGCACGATGGCAAGTACCGCAAATACCTTGCTCGAAGTTATTCCATGGCGGATGAGGCTAGATGGAAACGGATTATCCCATCGGGAAAATCGCGGGTCGAAACGGCGATCCTCCAATCGATGCCGCGAAGTTGACAGCTCAAAACGAAGTGAAGTCGGGCCGAATCGGCTGCGCAGAATGAGTTGCGCAGAAGGGGCTGAGAGTGAACTGCAGAGGGCGCACACATCGGGGTGAATTTAGCGCCAAATCCGAGAAGCGCGCGGGAACAAGAGTTTGAAGTAGCACTCTGGTGGTAAAAACGGGAACTAGGGGTTTGAATGGGGTCTAGAGCTAAACACTGAATATTAAGATAACCGAAAATAAATAAGAAATAGTAACTGACGTTACAAGGATTGAAACCAGAGAAGAGAAGAATAAGAATTAATATATTACATTATAAAAACAATAAGATTAAAATAACTAAGACTTCATAAATATATCGGTCCTATTATGAGTTATATAAACTCACGAAAATGCTTAATTTATATTGTTTGTTTTGATAAATAAATAAATATTTTAATAGAATTTTTAAATCTATATTAAGATTTTCTATTATTAATTTCTAAAAATACGTGATTCATGTTCGTTCGTTAAACTTAAAATGATTCATTTCTGCTAATATCGTGTTCATACGCATACCTACACAGTATCATTCCAAAACCAGTGAATCTTATTTTGGGATCCACAAAGGTTTGCACAAGTTCAAAACACCAAAGAACGTCAATGGAATAACTCATAAAGGCGTATTTATTACTTATTCTGTTAGCAAAATATCGGGGAGTGAAAAATGTTTCTCTTATGCCTACTCAAATAACCTAACGATTTCTTAATGTTTCATTATCGATACTACGAATTTAGTACAAAAAAAAATAAGAAAGATAACATAACGAGATGAAACATAATATTTTTTTATTTAGGTACACAGTTACTATTAGAAAAGCAGAAACTTACCTTATTTCGTGAAATTAATGTCGATATCAATATTACTTCTTCTGTCGCCTTCCATTCAGCATTGCAATAAAATTCACCATTTTATCTGCAACTGGAAAACGCTTGGCTGAACTCTTCCTATCCTGAAAATAACAAATATGTATCTGTAAATAGTAAATCAATATAGATAAGTGCGTAAATTATCCAGGTTGATAGAGAATGCTTTAACCCTTTCGTGCTATTTTTTTTTTCATATTGGGGATTTTTGTCATTTTAGTAAATGCATACATTAATGACTAATGGCATTCGTATTTATGAAAAAGATTTGTTTTTTTAATCAATCGGAACTTATAAAAAAAAATAGGATCTATACCTTCTACTGATGTTTGGTAGATTACTCATTGTGCGTAAGAAATTTATTTATATTAAATAAAAAACCATTAAAATGTTTTTTGTCAAAATTAATCACATTCTTACTTATAAAATATGACATACCTTGAAAATGTTCATATCACCAAGTATGAATACATCATACTGTGAAATAAATGTCCACAGAACTCAAATCAATCGTCAAAATCATTATTTACTTGAAAGTTTTATCAAAAAATTAACGTATCTGACACACGACACTCAAAAACAACGTGTGTCAAAAACAAGTGTTTTTTTTTTAATTGAACTGCCAGTTAAAAGTTCAACTGATAAAGCTGGTAAATGTTTTATCCTAATTCTCAATAATGGCGCTAGATGACTGGAGTGAATTAACTTAGGAAACGTAATTCCCACTGATCTTTTTAGAGCAATTTTGAAAGTGGGAATATGTATTCCCACCAGCCACGAAAGGCTTAAGTGAATTTTTGACCGAAATTAGTTATGTTTGTATATTTTGTGTTATCATTGACATTGTATCCTGTATAAATTCGTTGAATGAAATATTTAGCACTCAGTGTGTAGATATAGTAAAAGTTAACCGTTAAAGATAGACAATTTCCCTGGACGCACTCCAAACAATATGAAATTCAGACATGACCAGCAAAATTCATTTCAGTCATATATTTTCTCTTGAAGCTTTATGGGTCTCAGGTACAGGATATACTATAAATATATATTTAACATTGCAACACAATATTTTTTATTGTAAATAAATAATTGTTTACTACGCACACTATATTTTTTGGTGTTTTGTGTCAAATATTAAAAAAATATTTGTTTAGTTTTTACTTATTTTACTATTTCTGTTCCTTAACTCTTCAACAAATTTATGGATATTTCACGTTCTCTTAAATCATTTACATCAGTTATGTTATAAGGGGAAACTAACTGAACACAGTTTTGATTTTTTAAATGAGTTTTTTGAAGTAACAAAAATTTGTTAAATGTTACAAAAAAAATTGTCCATTTTGTAGAAGTTTTTGGAAATGACACGTTTCGCTTCGATCATACAAAAACACTTAACCAATATGTTGCTATATTTCAATCATAATCATAAATAAGTTTAATTGTATATTTAATATTGATCAGAACTTAAACAAAAAATTAAAATCAATTATCTTTCGAAATTAAAGAAATCGAAACTTATATATTGTTTCTTGAACAATGATGTAAAACTCCATATTAAATAATTAATACGAATGAAAACGTCAGTTTTCTAGAAGTTTTATTATATTTTATGGGAATGACATGTTCGCCCTTCTAAGGCATTATCAAATGTTTGATCGCCTGTTTAATAGGTACAGTTATAAATTTATTTTTTCTTGAACGAATGAAAACGTTTGTTTTATAGAAGATTTATCTTTTTTTGTTATTGTTTTTGTTGAAATGTTTCACCTCCCTCCCGAAGGTATTTTCGAATATTTGTGTTTGAAAAAGACATGTGCAAGCTACAGCAAGTCAATGTATGACATTTCCATTTATGATAAATTCTAGAAAGCAAAGGATTTCATTCCCATTCATTATTTAATATGTAATTTTACTTCATTGTTTTAGAAACAATAAATATAAAGTTTTTTTTATCTACAACAAATAAACATTATTGTTTTTTTTACATATACTTTTCAAATTATAAATACCTTTATCTAATTGTATAACTGGTTCTGATTTTGATTTGGTTTGGTTCATGTGGTGTTCCCGTAAATTTGGAAATATTTCATGTACAAGTGAATTGTTTTGGTCAATTTGATTGTTGCCGGACTTGATAATAGTTAGTCGTGACAGGTAATACGTTTTTACACTTTGTTGTTAAAATTATACAAGTTTTTTCGTTTATATAAAGAATTTTGACAGGTGTAAAAACAAGTTTTTCATTTGTTCGAATGACAATTTGAATAATTTCTTCAATAATATTTTTAAATTCTTGCTAGTCTTGGATTGTTTTAAGTGCCTAATTACAGTTAATTTAAAAACAGTGAAACAAACTAACTAACTAACCATCATGCCATTTCCCCGGAGGGGTAGGCAGAGAGAATGGATCGCCACAATGCTCTGTTTTGGCATACCTCTCGGGATTCCTCTACATTCATACATCGTACCGTGCATGCACGTCGGTTATTCCGACTTCGAATAAGACCGCATTTTAGTAATTGATTAATTTGGTCATGCCATGTTTTCCTCGGTCGTCCTCGGCTTCTTTATCCACTCACGCTGCGTGTATGCAACTTTTTAACCATTCTACTCTAAAAACAGTCGATACGTGGAATATAAATTAAATAAACATATATAATCAAACGTTAAAAGTCCGGATCGTCCATGTCAACATGTGCAACATCGAAAAAAACATTATGTGTTATTACATTATGTGCTAAATTAAAAAAACGGTGGATTCGTGGAACATAAATTAATTAGACAATATGTGCACCATCTAAAAAGAACATTTTGTGTTAATTATTATTATTTTGTCATTTTATTTCATATCATTGTATTTTATATTATTTGTTTTAGTTTTATTTTATAGGTGTTGGACGATCGAAGTGTGCGCGGGAGATGCCTATTGGTGGCGATGAGGTTCACAACCCATCACACCGCGTCTCTCGCGGGGCGAAAAGAGAAGGATGGAGTGCCGCATCAGTAAAAGTGTGACAGCCCATTCTTTCTGCCTACCCTTTCGGGGAGACGGCGTGATGGTTAGTAAGTTAGTTAGTTAGTTAAAAATGCCAAGCCTAAAAATATATATATGAGGATATTAAATGCCTGGATCAGAAAAACTTATTATGAAGCTAATAGACGAAAAGAAATATACGTTTTCATTTGTTTAAATATTTTTTTACTAAGAATATAAATTTAAAACGCTAAAAAAATTAATTATTTATTTATTTACTTCATATTTTGATTATTTATAGATTTTTTTATTTTATTTAACTATTGACAGAGCTACACCGTCAACAGATCCCCCGCAAGATTTGGGTGTAATTGATCACAAACAATATAAAACGCGTTATCTTTTTATTACCTCATTTCTCATCACAATATTTTACGCGTTATGGTGAAAAAATGATGCCTCTCTAGAAATTCAAAGCTATGAAAGTGTGTTGGAGTGAAAATAATAAGGTATATACGATATTTTACTCACAACATAATTCCAGTAAAAGTGATACTCGACACAAAAACACGTCAAATCCGTCACACATTGATTCACGAAATATACATATATTTTTTGTTATTTGTTAGCTGTCGGTTTCGAAACGTGGATAATGATATATTTATTGTTATACACTCAGGAAATTGAAAATAACTTTGTTTATTTTTCACAGAATATTAAAAATAACACGACATATTTTAGAGGATTCCTCCATCTTTATGTGTAATATATAATAAAAACTAAACAATGAAAGACTAATATAAAAAAGCATTTAAAATTCGATACAATAATTTAAATTAAAAAATTAACCATTAAGTACTTATAATTATTTTTTATCAGTAATAACTTATAAATAATATAAAGCAATAATAATACTTAATTATAATTAAAAAATGTTAATATGAAATTTTAATTTAGAAAAAACATACATTTAAAAGACATAATTTATATAAAAATTAATATGATTAATTTGCATATGATTGGGAATGGGAGCTTGGGAGACTTAAAGTAGACAAAGTATTTAAGGAGAAAGGAGTAAAAGGAGGAATCTGATTTTTTATTATGTTTTCACCCAATTTCACCGGCACGAGGATTTCTAATTTCTAAAGTTTCAATTTTGTTTAATTTATTGCTAATTTTAATTGTGTCTAAAAATATTGTATCATTTTTATCGCAACTATGGTCAAATTCAGTACAATGGTTAGCCATCTCAGAAAAAAATAGTATGTTTGGTGAAAGCTTTTTTGTGTTCATTTGATCGTGAAGATGGAGGTATCCTCCGAAACATGTCGTGTTTTTTAATATTTTGTGGATGGTTTCAAAGTATTTTTCAATTTCCTAAGTGTATTAGTATGAGATTCCACAGTATTAATACCTTGGCTTTAAATATTTATTTTTTCTTGGACAATGGTTTAAAACTCCATATTAAATAATATTTTTCAAATGATAACGATTGTTTTCTAGAAGTTTTATTATAGTAAATGGGAATGACATGTTTCGCGTTTAAAGGCGAAATGATTTCATCAGATTAATGCCTTAGAAAGGCGAAACATATCACTCTCATAAAATATAATAATAATCTTGAAAAAATGAACGTTTACATTCAAATTAATTATGTGTTTAATGATTGCGTTCGTTAAATTTCCAAATATGTTAAGATTTTTTTATATTGAATTAGTGCCTTTCGTAGAAAAAAAATCACATTTGAACTGATATTCCTGTATTTTCTTCAGTTTGTAAAATTTGGCATCGTGTTAATGTTCCTCAGTGTAGCAATGTTAACACTTCTAGAAAACCTTCATCCGTATAAAACGATTAACATTTTTACACTAAGGAAGGATATCTGCGATGCGAAACATGCTGGTGAAAAGTGTAAAAATGTTTTGTGAAAATACTGTTTTTTTTTTAAGATTTGCAAGTGTGAATCTACAACAATAACAATAGAAAAAAAAAAGTTATCTTAACTATTATTAACTAAATTGAAAACCCCCTCGATAGATGCAGTTCCACCGTGATAAATTATTTCCAAGTCTGAATAACGTAATGATCACAGCTACTCTCCTAAATGAAAGAAGACAAACCAAATGTCAGTCGCTCGAGCGGCAAACACTTAGCCGCACAAAGTTTTCGTGGATTTTAAACTTTACATCCAACGTTTAAGTGAATACTCCTCCTGCAGACAAAGTCTGTGCAATTGTGGATTTTGAACAGAAAAAGAATCATACAATTTAAACAACGGAATGAAACACTCCTAAACAAATTATAAACTTTTATATTATTTTTAGTGTCAACCTTTTTTATTTTCAATAATTAAAAAAAGACATGCAATAATAACATATAATAAAACCAAAGAAAGGCAAAACATGTCATTTCCTAAAACAACAACAAAGTTTTTAGACAAGAGACGTTTTCATTTGCTTTAATTATGAATTTAATTAATTGAATGCGCGCTTCTGTTAAATAAAAAATGGTGTAATTGAATAAAAAAATTATATTCCTAATGTCCATGCCCTGTACGGAAAATAAAGTATAAGTCTTTAAGCATGTGATCAAGAATAATTATTTTTAAACTGTCACGTGTAAAACAAAGTTATACAAACTTTTGCATTTAAAAATAACGTTATTGTGGATATATTGATTATTCTTAAAAATATATCAAAAAATAAAAGAATAAAACACGTTATCAAAAATTTTGAAAAAATAAAAATAAAGTTTTAATAAAATCTTAAATAGATTTAATAATGATATGAATATCAACATAAATTTTAGAAGATTTTTGAAGGTTTATTGCTTGTTCTTTAACATTTTACTGCTTTAAATTTCATAATATCTATCATAATTTAAAAAAAAATGCGTCCATAAAAATGCATAATTTTGAATGTTTCGCGTACCAACGTTTATTATTATTAACATCGTTATTAATGCCTAATTTCATAGATTTTTTTAACTTTCGATAAAAAATTCGTTTTCGTCTTAAATATCAATTATTCATCTTAATTTTCATAAATACAATAATTCGTAAGTGTGACACTAGCGCCATCCATTATTTAATTTAATATGATATATATATTTTATTTAATATAATATTAATAAACCTTAATACGATTATTTCAAAACCATTAACGATTTTCGTATTTAACCACTAATACTCAAGTATGAACAAAATAACCTGACCGCTCATACAGAATTTGGTTATTAATAAAATCAGTTTCCTCTTCGTACTCAATTAGTTCAATTATTTAGTGTTCTCATTTAATAACTCAAAGCATCGCGCTGTTTGGCATTAAATTTATTAATTATTTACCACATCGTGTCTAAGGTATCGAATTAACTTATGCGAAGTATTACACGGAGTTCGTCATACTTTGTTAGAAGCAAAACGCTTCCCGATATTTTGTAATATGTACGTGGAATAATTAATTTGAAAATTCCGTCCTTTAATCTTAATGGAGTTGGCTTATTATACCCAATAAAGCGTAGCACGGAATAATAAATCCGCCTCATCGCAGTCGCTTCCATAAATTCCTTCAACTGTAGCAGTGCTGCTGTGAAAAATATCGAGCAATTTCGCCGAGATTTATCTCAGCGAGACAACGGCCGGAATTAATCGGGAGTAAAATAAAAAACGCGGAACAAAAAACCCTGTTAAAATTTCCAGAACAACATAATGAAAGCATGGTAAGAACATTTGAGTGCGTTCACACGTTGAATAAGTAATGCGGATTGTGAATAGTGCGACTGGTGGGTTGGGGGCCCGGGTGGGCGGGGGCGGGGGCGACCGCCCTCCCCGCTAAATTAACCCCGCCACCCTCCCACGGGATCATGCACTGTATCCACACAATTAACCGTACTACATGTCCCTCCTGAAAATATTATTTCCCGCACGTGGTAGAAGATTTTTTTTACATTTTAAAAGCTCTAAATGAAACGCGTATCAAATGCGCAGTTTATTACAAATATTTTTGATTTTATCGAAATATGTTAAATTTTCTTAACTGATGAACTAATCAGAGCAATATAAAGTGTTCGTGTACTAAAAAGCGATTTTTTTGGTCCAACCTGAAACTATACATGTTTTAATGTTTTTTTATGAAAATTTCTTGTTAGAGAAGAGAAGTCCAACGTAAATTATGAAAATAATAAAATATAATTTCTTTAAAATACATATTTAGTTTTAAATCCACTTGGGTTAAAATGGGCATTTCAAAACATCATTACCGGGACATAAGACTCTTAAAATATTTAAATTCAAGAAATCTCTTTCAATTTTTTTACATTATGTAGTATCATATCATTATGGAAATAAGTCATACCCGTAATCGCTTTTTCATTACATTAAAATCGCTTCTTAAAAATTAAAAAAAAAAAACTTTTAGATTAACCTAATACTAACGGATTGTATAGAAGCATTAAGTTTAAACCCCCAACATTACCATATCATATAAAAGCTTAACAAACTTTGATGTGGGTACCATGAGATGCATGAGAGCTGCATGAGAGCTGCCGAGAACTGAGTATGAGAGCTGTCAAAACCGGTTATAAAAACCGATTGGATTTTGATAAATATATGTTATAAAGGGATTTTTTATTATTTTCATTATTTCTTCTATGTTCGCCATAACTTTGTATTGTAGATGTTCAATGTTTCTTTTCCATATACTTTGTATACAGCACTCAAATTTATTAAAAAAATTAAATTAAATATCAAACATGTTTCGGACTAACCAGCCCCTTCATCAATGATGTTATATAAATATTTAAAATATTATAAAATTGTTTACAAATATGGTCAGTTTTGACATTACAACATCTGTCAAAATTGAGCATGTTTGTAAATAATTTTATTATATTTTAAATATTTATATAATATCACTGATGCAGGGTTGGTTAGTCCGAAACATGTTTGATATTTAATTTCTATTTTTTAATAAATGTGCGTGTTGTATACAAAGTATATAGAAAAAGAAACATTTGTTTTGGACATTTTCAGCTTTTTTTTCAGATTGATAAAAATAATTGACGCTACTTAAAATTATTATGTTAAGACAACACATTATGACTATCTTATTTAAATACTTACTTGCCATACAACTCTTTAAGAGTTTTAGCCTCCTAGATGATTTTCCTCCAAGCTCCTCGATGCACCTTTTTCTCCCAGCAGTCCGATTCGCCCAACCTAGCCAGATCAGCATCCATGATGTGCTGCCTAGGCCCGCGTAGAAGTCCTTCTCTGGTTCGTCTTGATTCGAACAGGTTCTTGGTTGCTCTGTTTTTCCGGCTCGGCATACGTGCACAATCCATGTAAGGTGACCGGATCTCACAGTGACTATCTTATGGAAAACAAGAAGAAAATTACAACCGGAACAATGATACAAAAAGAATTTTTCATTTTAAATATAAAAAAAAGTTCAACTTAATAAAAACATTTGCATCCATATTCATTTGTGTAATTTTAACGTGGAAACATTACAATTATAAACAAGTATTACAATCATCATAATAAGCCTTAAGTCGTCCATTGTTAGAATAGATCTCCCTTCTCGACTTCCGCAACTCTCTATTCCTCGCCACTCTATCCAATTGACCTCCTGCTATTTTTTTTTATTTCATCATTCACAACAGAATGACATCATCTCTAAATTTCAAGATGGTAAATAATTCACTTTATACTAAAGGGCTAAATAGAGGGACGTTGGTAGAAAGCAGTTTTTCTTGCTGCGAAACATAAGATAATGGACAGGAATGAACTGATTTGATAACCTACTTCAAGTGGCGCATGACCTAAATGCCCTAGCTGCAGTGATCGCCAACATTGGAGGGACCTGACCCGGATAGAAAGAAAGAAAGATATAATACTATTTCTTCATTCCATGTTTTTTTTCATGGTTCTTAAAGACATACCCAAATGCGGCATTACTACGCTAGAATGAAACTTTGAGAAAACATATGTATAATATTATATTATATATCAGGAGTGCAATAATGAAAGTGCGACAGAGAATTTAAAAATATCTATTAACCGGCCTTTAGAAAAAAAAACATTTATTTAAATAATCTCAAAACTGACTTTTTACTAACTTACAATATAAATTATTATTAAATAGTGTTCATAAACGAGAGGGCAGAATATTTTTTTCTTGTTAGTAATTTAAAAGTTACATTGCATCAAAAAAATTGTTTTGATCCCAATCGGTGTGAAACATAAAAACGCAAACATAAAGACAACGTAATGCAAACGTCACCCTAAAGATGCCACCCATAGTACAGGACATATGTAACAATAAACAGTTTTTTCTATTTATTTTTTGCTTAATGTTTAAGGCCAAGGAAGACATAGCAACACCAAATTAATCAATTACTGCAAGGCGGCCATGTTCGAAGAAGGAACAATCGACGAGCGTGCATGTCACTGTGTATGAATGTAGAAAATGTGCGAGAGTTAATTCCGGATAGAACAGTGTGGCGGTCCATCCTCTATCCCTACCCCTCCGAAGAAACGGCGTAATGATAAGTTAGTTATGTTCAACCACTAAGCACATATGTTATAAGCAGCCTTCAATTAAAGTAACGCTGTAAACAAACTACAAAAAGTACCTACCCACGGTGACATCAACAAAATTTAAAATCAATTCCAAAAAAATATACTCGTATATTTAAATTTTTTTTCATCCCAAGAATATCTTATAAAATACAATATAAGATCTTCTCTTTTCTAATTAGATATCAAAAATTACACATGAAGCACTTATTTCATGGTTAGATATTTAAAATAAGAATGGGTTTATTCCAAATTTACTAATTAGAGATGATCAAATGACGTACTCATTTTATAGTTAGATAATTAAAATTTATAAATATGGAAAATAATATAAACGTTTTGTATTAAATCATGAATCGTTAATTATATTTTAAGCCAACTAGTTTTGCTTGTATCCAAGCTTCATCATGATAATATAATAACTAGACAAAAGCACACCGAAACAGATTAATTAATTAGGGAGAAGGCATGGAAATGTAATAATTACAATTACTTTATAATATTCATGTTGTTAATTGAAGATTGAAGTTTATTGTTAAAAATAAAAATATAAAATAAATAAGAATTTCATTTCTCATATACATACATTTAGTTCAATTCTATAATATACAACACTAACTTTACAAAAAAATAAAATAACATATCAGACATGTTTCGTTCAACCGGTCCTTCCTCAGTGATATTATAAAGATACCTATTTATTTTAAAATTGTAAAATGTATCTTTATAATATCACTGAGGAAGGACCGGTTGTCCGAAACATGTCTGATATGTAAGTTAGTGTTGTATATACAAAGTATATAAAAAAGAAGAAGCCAAATAAAACATCTACAAACACAAAGTATGGCGAAACCGGTCGACGTTAAATAAGTAGAAGCGCACTAATTATAAAAAATTGTATATATATATATATATACGAGATATATATATATATATATATATATATATATATATATATATATAGTAGCATAGTATAGTAGAGATATAAATATATATATATATATATATATATATATATATATATAGTGTTGTTATATATATATATATATATATATATATATATATATATAGCAGAATATATATATATATATATATATATATATATATATATATATATATATATATATATATATATATATATATATATATATATATATATAGTAGCAGAGATATATATATATATATATTATATATATATATATATATATATATATATATATATATTTTTTTTTTTCATTATTCAAAATAACTTTATGAGGTATTTATTGTTTCTTGAACAATAATTTAAAACTCCATAATAAATTATTTATAGGAACTTAAAGGTCTGTTATCTAGAAGTTGTATTATAATTTATTGTGAATGACATGTTTCACCTGTCTGTCAGGCATTATTAAATGATCGAATAAGACAATTTAATGATGACTTAACTTCTAGAAATGGACGTTTTCATTAGTATAAATTCCTTTTAGAGGTTTTAAATATAATTACTAGTTTGTGATTAACGGCAAAGTGTTTTGTATTTATAAATATAATATTTTTGATTACTTAAGGCGTCCAATTTTATATGACAAAATTCTATTACCGACAGTTAATATTCAATGTATAAGATGCACAATAGAATAATTTAACAAGGCCAGCCCATTCCATGCGTCATAATATATTTACTATGCAACTCACAGTATTCATTTATATACACATGGTTCGGCATTTTTCGTGTAAAAAATAAAATAAATGAATTTAAGAGGAATGTTCTCTCAAAATGCTAAGCAGCTTTCCGTCTTGTGCGAGCTGCATGAGAATGTTAGTCGTGAAGTTAGTCGCACGTCTCCTTGTTATGGAGATTGGCTCTGATTCGCTCCCGCGATATATTATACATCTGTACGTTTTGTTGTTTACCCTCGCAGAAAACTAAATTACCAAATTGAATGCGACAATTGCTATTTTTCTCCAGCTCGTCATATTTCATAAAAATATATACAACATTTTGGTCAGTGACTCTTATGAAATATTGTATACATTGAAGCATTCTTATATTATACAATATATTATATAAATTATATTATAAGTTTCAGTACTTTTGCAATGCATACATATTATTAAGTCTTGAATTATTGAGTCAAATCAAAATAACTGTAAAATATTTTTTTTAAATAAAAATAAAATATTTTTTTTAATTCAAATGTTTAAGTTTTATCAGTGAAGGATGAAAACCATTCAAAATATGCATGTTTTAAAAAAAATAAAAATTAAGGATAAATCAGATTTTTTAAATAATGAAAACAAAAAAATTTTGATTCCAATATTCTTTATTATTATTACGTATTTACTTTGCTTCCACTTGTGTTAAAGTTCGACCGGTATCGGCAGCTTGCTGCCATCTTCTGGCAGCAAGCTGCCGAAACCGGTCGAACTCAAACACAAGTGGAAGCACACTAAATACATAATAATAAAGAAATCTTGTATCAATTTTTTTTTGTTTTCATTAATTAAAATGAACCCTTACCAAGAAATTTCAATTAAAAACATTAATTATGAGATTTTTTCATTTTATAATTTTTATTAATTTACTTCACAGCACAAATTGGGCCAATATATTATGCAAGAAAAAAATATAATTTATGTTATAAGTAAACTGATGGATTATTTTACCATAAATTATGAATTTCTGTACCTGATAAGGTGCTGCACCAGGATAAAATGGAAGGTCGACGAGATGTTGGCAGGAGGCAAATCTCCTGGCTCCGCTACAAAAAGGACTGGACTGGCATAAAAAACGCTGAGGAGCTGTTTCGAGCTGCCGGAGCAATAGTTGCTACTCTCGAGTGACAGTCAACAGCAGGGGGACCTGACATCTAGGGAAAAAGATTATTTAAATTTTTCATACATACTCGTATATTAAGCGCTCACTTTTAAGTTAGACATTTAAACTTATAGAAATGAAATAATAATAAAATACTTTGTATTTTAACACGGTGTATGGAAATTATAATTTATGACAACTAATTCCGCTTGAACTCAAGCATCATCGAGACAGTATACTCACTAAACAATAACACAAAATTTACATGTATATACGTTACATATATACGCTACATTACATAAACGGTTTATTATTATATGTATATGTAAATTTTGTGATTGTGTTAGTTATAATACTGCCCTTATAAAGCTTGGATCCAAGCAACACTAGTTGGCATAAATTATAATAATCATACGGTGGTTAAATTTATTATTATTTTATATCAATAAGTTTAAGTTTATTTTATAATTGTGACCAATTTAGCAATTACTATCCCGGGACTAAATCAGACGGTTGTAGCAAATTGCAACACATATTGTAATCAATGGATAATTATAATAAAGTAAAACTTCTAACCTCCATTCGATTATTTGACTCCAGGTGTATTCTGCAACATTAATAAAATGTAGCTACTTTATTTTATGAAGTTATCACTAACCACTACGTTTAATTTTTTTTTATTGATTTCATAATTTTGTTCATTATGTGATCTCACAAATGAGTTTTATGTCAGTAAATAAAATATTTATTAAAACGACAAAGTCCTCCAACTCTTGCACCACAATTGCAAGAAAAATAAGAGATTTATTATATTACTATTAACACGAACAAAAAATATGCACATTCTACATATGGCGACCAAGATTGATATATAATATTGCATAAAAAATATACCTTTGAGATCAAAAAGAAACGAGATATACGAGTAGATGCAGCAGAATTTTAATTAAAGATATTGCCAGTAAAGAAAACGTATTTCTCTCGAAGTCACTCTTGAAAATTTTCCATGCACCTTTTCGTTTGGATTTGAATTTCTAATATCATCAGAGATACTAATTGAATATTTTAAAATTAATTCAAAATTTATTTCTTGCTATTTTTACCTACTCGTGCATAGCTTGACGACAAATATTTCAAATTTCATTATTGTTTGTTAAACTATTATACATACATTTTATGGAGAGTAAATTATTGTTTAGCGTTTACCTTTGTAAATAATAAACAATTTGTTTGAAAAACAACAAACTTTAATTATAAAAGAAATTACTAATCCGTAGAACTTCTCTTAGAGAGATATGTAAGATTCCTAAAAATACTCACTTTGTTACACAAGAATTAACATTACTTGTATTTGAAAAAACACGGTTTTCTCCACTGGTGAGTATATTTTTCATGAAACACGTTTCGAAGGTATTTATACCTTCATCGTCGATAGGACTTAAAAAATTGACAGAAAATAACAAGAGGAAAAATATGTATTTAATTTTAATTTTTTTACAGAAAGTTGGTGAGTGATTTCTTTCACTCTGGATAAGTTTCAAGTATTGAGTATTGATTTTAAAAACAATCGAATCAGTTCCTCAAATATATTACAAACAAAAATTAAAGACAAAAAAATATGAGCCCTGTCAAAAAGAATTAACCTAAAAATGTCGAAGCGATGACACGTGCTTATAACATCTTGTATTTGAACACTTGTATTGCACAAACTCTTGCATTAACTTTATATTAATAAATTTAAACTTACGCATTGTGATAAAACCGCAAAAAATACACGAATTAAACTGCAAATGTTCGGAAACCACAGATACAAATTCAATTTCGCGTTAAACAAATGCAACGTGATTCACTAAATTACATAGAGCAATTTTATTTCAACATGTGATGCAATTTAAAACGCAAACCGAAGTTAACCAATAACAAAAGAATACTCGCGCATGCTCAGCTAGCAGTCGAATATACGAATGTCTCTGGTCCATGGATCCTGCTGGATAAACCATGAAATATTGAAAGATACGGTGTTCAAAATTTTTTGATATGATAGACGATCTAATTTTGAATTCTAGACAGAAAACTAGCATTCACTAAAAGTAAATATGTAGCATACAAAACATGTATTTTTTTATTCAATATTATTTTTATTTTTGTAACATTACCCTTTTATTGCGAAATATTATTCTTGCATTAGTTGACGATCATGTAATTATCAAAATAATTGCAAAACAGATATGATGATGAATTTGATACCGAACCAGTTTTTTTCTGTTATTTTCAAAAGTCAAAACAATTGTTTGCAAATTAGCTGAATTTAAAAGAAAATTTAAACCTTTTTTTTACACTTTTTATTTTTATATTTAATATTTTTTTGATACACTCATTCGAAGCAAATTCACTTAAGGTTATGGTCAATTTTAAAGAATTTAAATAAATCTCACAAAAATAATATTTCTTTTTTTCTTCTTTCTCTAGTAGTAGTTACAAGAATATGTTTGTTATACAAATATCTCCTGGGACATATATCTTTAACTGTCACTAATAACTGTATGTTATTTGGGCCGAAATCTTGTGGGATTTTAATATTATATTTAGACCCTCTTTTATAATTGTAGATAGAATGAAGGCGTTAACACTGTGAAATTATAATACCTAGTAAATTTTATGAATTAAGAGTCTGTTTTTTTTTTTACTTTTGACGTGGAAAAAAACAGTGTTAATAAAAGAAATCGTATTTTTATTGGGCCTAAGAAATGAAGGCGTGAAGCTGAATTAAAGGCGCCTTTGCGCTCTATAACAGCCTTAGCCCTTCTATGTCATATCTAATTATCTTCCGTGTTGCTGGCTTCAGTGTTTTACAAAAAATACTTTAAGATAAAAAGCAAATAATTTTATTCGTGTGTTTTCGCAGAGCGTTCGAAATATCCTGTGTTATACCTACACGGGTCCACGGATGCCGCCGGTCGGATAAGCCCCGAAATGTTATATAGTAATTCAACGGAAAACTGCAATGGTGGTGATTCAGTCCACTGCATGAGATAAATGCCGTTTGTATTACACGCAGCTCAGGCACCGGCCGCTTGTATTATGCATATGAAAAATGTAAGTATTCACTAATAGCTTAGACTCGTGCTCTCAATGTTAATGTTTCACGCTTTTGAAATTATACTGCTATAATACGAGCATATACACGTTTGTTTCTTTATTTAGTTTCTTTGCTTTACGACTCTCAATCTCAAGCATGATTTTATTTATTTAATTCGAGATACACAGCTCCAGTAAGGTTGAATAAATCTAATGATTTTACGGAAGGTTCGTCTTAAATATGATATTAAAGTATGAAGTGATAGTTAGAATTTTTAGTTTTTAAATCAAATGGTTTACAAAATATCATATTTCCGACTCGTCATATATTCAGCAGATTCCTGTCCAAAAATAACTATTTATTTACACATTTGATGGAAAAACGAAATTGATACGTGTACGAAAATTGTTACACAGTGAATTAGCTTATTGAATAATATGTTATTTGGGCCGAAATCCTGTGGTATTTTATTATTATATTTAGACCCTATTTTATAAGTTGAGATAAAATAAAGACATTAAAACTGTGGAATTACAATACATGATGTCAATTTTATGAAATAAAACCTTGTTTTGTTTTACTTTAGACGTGAAAAATAACAGTTCTATAAAAATAAAAAATAAAATTTAATTTGAAACACCAAGTTTATTCATTAAAACAAATGTTTCGCTTACCTTTGCTGACATTATCATGTATAAAATTTAACTTTTGATTTATAAAGATAACATTTCGGGCTTCATAAGCCTAATATTGTTTGATCTTTTAAACATGTTACTTTCTAATATGCTGTATCTTTTTAAATTCACAATCAAAATTGGTACAATGATCCCTAACTCTAAAAAAAGATTGTCTTCACCCTTATCATCTAAGCTTTAATATTTTTTCAATATTCATTCACAAAAAGGGATGATTGTGGCATATCTTAAAACGATTCCAAAAAGTAGTATAAAGTCATTTAACGCAAAATAATCGGTTTTGTCAATGCTAAATATAGAATTTGGAGTAAACATCATTTTTCGATTAAAAATAAGCAAGTTTTTTTTTTAAGATATTTTATTTTCATCAATTTTGTAAATTTTTGAAGAAAGCTCCTTACTTAAAGCCCTGATTTATGTGCATATAGCCTACTTTGGGGGGATTCTCTGAAGAATCCCCGCGATGAATGTGAACCTAATTGCAAAATTCACCAACTAGACAGCGGCTGGCAAACTTTGCATATTCTTGAAGTTTTATCCTTGCGTTACTCACTAACGAAAGTAACACTTTATCAAAAGGGTCAATCATTTTAATTTCTGGAATCTTGGTTCAGTAACATGAATGCAGTTTTTTTTTCAAAAACCCAAAAATTTACCGAAATCATAATAGAAATCTGAACATCAATGGATGGTGCATAATTTCCATCTAAACTTCTTATAAACTCGTCTATCGTTAATGTGCCTTTTTAAGTATTGATTTCAAAATGTATTTTCCTGATCCAGGCCCACAATATATTTAAAAAAATAAAATATTGTTTGTTTGGTAATATTAAGTTTGATTATATAGATTCACTTTAAACATATTGTTTAAGTATTAATTAAAAAAAAACTTTGTTTTATGTATCACAATTGTATTTTTATTTTTCGCGACAGCTGTTTCGTCAACCTATGTTGACATCATCAGAAACAGCTGTTGCGAAAAAAAATTACGATTGTGATATATAAAACAAAGTTTAATTAATTTAATAGTTTAAAATGTTAAAGTAATAGTAAAGTAAAGCCGAAACGCGATGATAATGTTTCGGCCAAAACAATGGACATTTTTTTTTTAATTAATTCGACATAAGTTTTTATAAACGAAATATTAGAGAATGATATTTTGCATAATTTCATAACGCTATAGCAATTCTCAACATGTCATTCCCATAAAATATCATAAAACTTCTAGAAAACTAACGCTTTTAATTCGTATTAAAATACTATAAGAATTATAACAAATTCGTACTAAACACATATGAGAATTCTAATTTCACCTTAAATATGCTGTCATTGAATATTTTTATTGACCAAAAGTGATAATAAAAACTAATTTATAATATGTATTTTGGTTTTCAACCAGTTAAGGCACACATAGTTGATCTTTCATTCTTCATGTCTTTCCACATTGAGTTCACGCTGCAGTGATGTAATGGAGAAACTATTCCTTGGTTTCAATCTCGAGGCTGGAAAATTGGTTCTTGAAAAGTGGTTGCTTGGTGCCATTCAGTCGTTTTTCCCTAAACAAATCGGTGGCGCTTCTCCTTTTGAGGTGTCATTCGGACTAATATATACGTATTCCAATGGGGAAGGTGAAACAGGCATAATAAGAGCTACCCTGAAAGATCTGGATTGAAAAATCCAGGGATAAAATTCCAAGATGGTGGATTCTTCGTTGCGAAGGGACACATTGTACTCGTATATGAGGCGCGAAGAGCTCTATGCTGCATATAAATGCCCAAGCTGGCATCTGGCTCGAGCATCCAGAAACGCGGCCCAGCTGAGTGATTTCTGAGCCAACGATATACTCGTATGAACCATACTACTATTTTTTTTATATTCTCTGGGAAGAAGCATAAGTTTTATTCCACTTGTTAATCAAGTTTTAGTGATGTGCTACCATTTT
The DNA here is from genome assembly GCA_022606425.2 of Lepidostoma basale. Classification (NCBI taxonomy): domain Eukaryota; kingdom Metazoa; phylum Arthropoda; class Insecta; order Trichoptera; family Lepidostomatidae; genus Lepidostoma; species Lepidostoma basale. The sequence continues at coordinate 835,166 of JAHDVF020000401.1, read as the reverse complement.
ATACCTCATAATATGGCAGCTAACCACCGAAACTGGTCAAACCTGGAAGATCAAGTGGAATAAAATTGAATATACATATAATACCAAGATTTTTTATACATTATCAACAATTAACTTTTATCAGTAATGAGTATCATACCATATCATGGGAATACAGTTTTACTATTGTATGTCTAAATAAAAAATAATAATAATAAACAAGATTGATATTTTGACAATGTGCACGTAATAATGCACATTTGACCTTAATTTCTATCATTAAAACTAACTAACTATCTAACTAACCATCACGCCATTTCCCCGGAGGGGTAGGCAGAGAGGATGGATCGCCACAATGCTCTGTCCTGGCATACCTCTCGGGCTTCCTCTACATTCATACATCGTACCATGTACGCACGTCGATTATTCCGACTTTGAATTTGGCCGCCTCTTGGTAATTGATAAATTTGGTCATGCCATGTTTTCTTCGGTCGTCCTCGGCTTCTTTTTCCACTCACGCTGCTTGTGTACAACTTTTTAACCATTCTACTCTCATTCATTCGTTCCATGTGTCCAAACCATCTCAGAGATCATTTTTGTATTTTATCCATGATGCAGTCATCTGCCATACATTTCTTTCTTATTTCATCGTTCGGGATTCTATCATACAACGTTTTTCCGCACATTCTTCTTAGTGATCCAAATCTACGGCGTTTATGACTTTGAGTGCTCCATTCTTCAACCAACCCTTCGTTCGATGTCTTTTTTTATTTCTTCGGCTCTTGTAAACATGCTTCCCAATTACGTAAATTCGATAACTTGCTCCAATTTCTCACCCATCGCACTTATATTACAAATCGTCAGTCATTCTTCTTTCTCTAAAATCATCACTTTAGATTTAGACACATTCGTCACTAGGTCACTCTTTTTGCATGCCTCATACATCCTTGACACTAAGTCTTGCAAATTTTCTCTACTGTCAGCGATTAACACAGCATCGTCTGCATATATCAAACAGCCTTAAATATATTTATAATATATGTTATGATATACACATTTCAATTCTTTTTTTCATATCTATACATACGTTTAATTTCATCAATGTAGCGGTAATTTTATTGACAACTCACATTATATAATTGGATTAAATATTTAAATATATCTGATACAAGAGCATAAAAATTAATGGAAATTTTTAATTTTCCAGGAAATTCAACCATTCGAATGACAAAATTCTATCCCTGATTTATTTTCTATCCGAATTTAAATAAATCTCCCCACAGTCGGGGGACTGAGTTAACCTATCGATGGAACTGGAACACCGATCAGAATCCATTGGCGATTCGTGAAAAAACATGAAAGTCACATTTTCTTATATTTTTACTATTATATTTATAAGGAAATCATTTAACTTGACATAAAAAGGATATTACAAATATTATATTACGTTTTTAATGTTCGGTGTGCAAAAAATGCCGATTTATTTTTATAGCAAATTTTAAATTTTAGAAAAACTTAAGGTGTTAACACTGTGGAATTCCATAACGAAAATTTTAAATATTAACATTATTTTTCCACTTTTGACTTTATTTTTCACTACGTGTTTCAAAGGCCAGAGTACTAGGGACATTACAGTAGAAATATCAATGGGTTAAATTTTGAAAATGGTTTTTTAGATGGAAATTTTGAGTTGAGGGTGTTTTATTGCTCTAAAGTTTTTGATTAAGTAAAGTGGCAGTTCATATTTTAAAACAAAACAAATGGACATTGACACACAAGTTCAAAAATACTTTTACGCAATAGAATTTTTAAACATAAATGATCCGTTTCACGGTTTTTATTATTGTACTTAAAGAAATGACAAAATTATTCAAAATGTAACACACGCTGCTTAAGTTAACTAACACATGTATTATTTGTTTCTAGTTTCTATTTTGGTAAGTTCATGTTGTTTTCCAGATGATCAGGGTGTAAGCTTTCGAAACATATCGAGAAAAATTTACTCAAAAGTGGAAAAATCAGTGTTTCAATTCATAAAAATTCGATGTATTTTAAACTTAAACCTGATTGAAATATACAAGGCTCATAAATATTTTCACAGCGTGACACCTAAAATTTTATGTGAAATTTAATTTTAGTTCAAAAGCGATAACAAGTATCAAGTCATCCTTTATTTCTTGTTCCATTCACATCGAAACCATATAATTTTTAATCATTATTTTCATGTGTCCAAACAATCTGAACTACCTTTTCATTATTTTCTTCATTACACATTCATATTTTTATCCCCATTACGTGGGCTAACTTCACTTGCAGTTAAAAGCTGCAAATATAGTCTGACACAGTTCAAACCATTGGTTTAGAGTGCAAATGTAGTCGCACTATAAGGGTTAAAAAAGCTACATAGCACGTTAACTGCCAAGGTACTTTTCAGGATTCAAGGGTTACTGACGGCGCTTAAGGCCCTTCAATTTAATTCAACCGTTGGCAGTCACATATGACTGCCACGGCGTGATACGTGTTAATATCCGGTGCGAAATTCATTACAAAAAATATGACTTCAAACATTTGTATAAAACAGGTGTCGACTTTTCACCTGTCGCCCTACGCAGGTACCTCTCTGCTATCGGAATAGACGCCCCGCACCCCTTGCAATACGGCGCCGCAATATGATTACCACAAATGCGTCCGATCCAAAAAGGACTCCATTGTAAAATTATTTGGTCAGTCCTTTGTGCTATGTGCATTGTGTGAAACTGGTGAGGGGATTGGCGCCATATATTTTCGTTTTCAATGGAATCGACTCAAATAATTATGAATTTATGATTTTTGCTAGTAATATTTGATTTTTTAAATTTTTAATAACATTTGACAATACGCTTAGATTTAAATGTTCCTGTGCCGATTCTGTATGGAAGTGAAGCATGTAACTGGCAAAATAAGGATGAAAGTAAAATAAATGCATTAGAAATGAGATATCTTGAATGTGCAGTAAATCTATGTATGATAGAGTATAAAATGAAAATGTAAGTATTGAATGCAGTGTGATTGAATTGGTTATGTAACACATGAAATAAATTAATGAAGAAATAATCGTAAAGAAAGTGTAATCGATGTAAGTAGTACAAGAATAGAGAAAGACCGCGAAAACCGTAGCACGATCAAATCAATCAAATATTAAACGTTGTACACGCGAGAAGAAAATCGACGTGGGTGCAAGATGTAGGAATGTTGCGGAAGCAAGAGAAGAATGTTAGGAAAGAAGAGTGTGGCAGTCAATTTTTTTTGTTTATCCCTTCGGCGAAACGACATCATGGGTAGTTAGTTCGTTTAATTTTTTTTTGCATATAATTAACTAAGAGGTCATTATGCCTATCTCTTGGTTCTGTATTATCAAGTCTCGTTATAACGTTTATTTTATCTGGTCGAATATTAAGTCCGAAGAATCATTCCCGATGTGAATGGAGGGCCCACCTACCGATGATCAGCGGATCCATCAAACCTAGTCAAGAGGACTAGTCTACGCTTATCCAACGGCCTTTCCCCAATCCGCAACCTGGGGATGCTCCTGTACGCTGTGGCAGGCCAGCACAAGACAGCCAGTTAACCCTTATAACAAGGATCGTGAAAGCCAAAGAAACCATAGTTATCAAGACCCTAAACGCATCAAAAACCATTTGAAATGTGGCTCCATCGCAGAATGTTGCGGATATCATGGACTGATATGGTCACCAACAAAGAGGTGCTACATACACCCAAAGTTGGAAGAGAATTGTTTTCTGATGTGAAGTCAGAAGTGAAGGCAACGAGAAATTCGATCTGCTTCACCTCATCATAAATGGGAAGATCGAGAGTAGGCGCGATCGAAGCTCGGAAGACTCCAGATATCCTGGTTCGAGAATATCAAGGAATGGACCGGAATTCGGAGGGTGGGAGAGTTGTTCCATCTGGCACAAGATAGAGAAGCCTACGCCAGGGTGATAGCCGACGTTGGGGGGCACCTGACATAGCACTCGAAGAAGAAGAAACGCACCAAGACCTCTAGGCAGCCATCGATAAGGCCTAATGGATAATGCAATGGCTGGAAAGGGAATTTTTCGGAGTAAAAAGCGCAGAATCTAGGAGCTTACAATAACATCATCAAATTAACATTAATATCACATTTAAAATACATGTTTAACACTTGATTGATTATTTCGTGAGTTCGTTAACGTTATTATGATGCCAAAACAATATACAATTGAATATTGAAACATATAAAGTTATATTCACAAATCATAAACTGAATTAAGTATAATTTTTCAAGCCACAATAAACTCCATTGACTGTTTGAATGGGGACCGATTGAATTTAAAATTCTGAAAGTTGAATGTACCGTCAGAATTTAATGTACGGTTTACCATAATCTTTTATTCTGGCGAGATGAAATATTTACGGCGGCATTAAGCTGAACAAAAGACACTTATCACTCACCGTGTTTAAGGATTGTTTTATAAGGGAAATTTAACAAACTATAAAACCTTTGCGTAAAATTTAAGTAGTGAGCGTAAACAAGTACCAATCTTCAATGGAAATTTAGTAGGCGCTTTTACGGAAGACTTTCCAAGGCGCAGTTTCAAGAACAATAAGATTTACACTAGATAATGTTAATAAAAGGGAAGATTCGTATTATCTCAGTGTTGAAAATGGGAATATTTTAACCCAGAAACGTGTTACAAGCATACACTTAAAATTTGTAATATTCCATTAATTTTAAATAATGAACTAACTAACTGACCATTACACCGTTTCTCCGGAGAACCTCACTGTTCTATCCTGACATATCTATATCGCACCTCTTTTATATTCACATATCTTGACATGCACTCTAGACAATTGTTCCTACTTTGAACATGGCCGCTTTTCAGTAAAATATTAATTTGGTCATGCCATGTCTTCCTTGGCCCTCGCAGACTTATTTTTCCATTGAAACTACTTGTATATATAATGTATTTTTTTAACAATTATTTCCTCGTCCATTCGTTTCATATGTTCAAACAATCTTAGTGACCCTTTTTTAATTTTATTTAGGACGCATTTATCCGCCTTAGACTACTTACTTCAGAATTAGATAATCTATCATACATTGTTTTTACGCAAATTATTCTTAATGACCTCATTTCCACGGCATTTTTTCTTCTTTTTCCAACTGCAAGCTTCCTTTTCATACATTAGGGTCGGTTAAATAAAGAAAATAACAATAACAGTTTTTAGATGTTTATTTATTATATTCCACTTGTTTTTAAGTTTTGATCAGCTTCGAAACTAATAAAACAAGAGGAGAAAAACTAATCAAATGATTTTTTTCCGATTAACTTCTTCTTAAAAAATTCAATTAACATAATTAATTTCAAGTTATATCGTTTTATCCATTCACATCTCCATGGTACATACGTAGGACGTCTAGCATCTTTCTCCATAAGACTATATGGCGCGCCTTAAATTTATCATCACTTCAAGTATAACCCGTCGTCTCAACCCCAATCTGATGGATTTTACTCATTGTCTATCTCCTTGCAGAATGGACGCTACTGCAAAGTGGGACCAATTCAAACTCTTGGCCTACTATGACCTAGAGAACAGCATTAGACACATTCTAAACTGAGTTTACCAATAGCAATAATAATGTTTTTTAACACTTTAAATAAATAAAAACTTTGTTTTAAATATCACAATTGATTATATTTTAACGCGACAGCAGTTTCGCTTACCGATGTTAGAACATTAGTTAAAATGCTTACTATTATTAGTTAGAAACAGCTGTCGCGACAAAATATAATGATGCGATATTTATAACAAAGTTGTTTATTTAAACACTGAACAATGTTGAAATATCAAAGTGTTTCCGCCAAAGCAATTGATTATCAATTCACAAATATTTATTTACAGTTTCAATACAGTATTCTAAAGTATATATTTATTTTGCGTTTATTTTGACAATCTTTTCATTTAACTAATTACGTAAACAACTGATCTGCTCATGGTTGTATCTATGATGGCTATAAGTGAATTGAAAAAATGTTAAACACGTTTTTTAACGGTTTTTATATATTTAAAAAACCTTGGAAAAACGTAAAAAAAATATAACGCGTAATAAAAAAACGAATTTCCGGGTTTATGCAAATTGGATACCTTTTTTCGTGATTAATTCTTAAAATCATACCATAAATGAAATAAACGAAATCAGAAATGAATACACGAACAAATGAGGAAAATATAGAAAAACATAGAATATATAATATAATATTATAACATTTTCTCAAGAAATGCTTTAAAATATGCGACATTCTTTTTTTCGTAATTTGGTAATAAATTCTTATTTGTAATGGAAAAAGATAATATGTAGACAGCTTAATCTGATAATAAAATATTTGTTGAGAAAAAACTAAACCAATCATACTCAATAACCTTACAAAATTATCTCTAGAGCCCTGAACATAACCATAATTTCAAGGGGTTCCAATAAAGTCCCCGAGTAAATTCACTATAAATTTGAAGACTTATATAAATAGTTTTGCTGAATACTGCTTTATCGCACAAACGACAAACTTAATAGACAATAAACATCATCTCAGAAGTAATCTGATGTACGACGCTCTAAGTCCTCGCAAATGACTCGATGAAGATTGCAGGAGCACCATTCCTGCGTCTTCCTCGAAGGAGAGATAAACTTTTATACTGAATTAACCAGTCAAAGCGTCTTTGAACAACACACCATTGTACATCACGGCAATGTGTCAAGTTATTTAATTTTCTCATTAACGAAGTTTATTGTTACTTAAATCTGCCTCTGAGTAAGTGCTGCCAGCCCCTTCAGTCCCACTGCGCGGGAACTTCGGAAGTTTATGTTTCCATTTTTAAAACCGTTTACCGGGAAATACGCCGCCGGCTTGATGGTGTTACTAAATGGCAAGGAGGAGTGATTTTTAGGCGAGAGCGTAAGTTTCTTGAAATGAGCTTGCCATGAAAGAAAATGAAAAGAATCCAACCCCTCGCTTGCAGTCAAGCACAATTCTAGCAACGCACCCCGTCGTATTTAGATCAGATCTTTACTTACATTATCTATTTTATTAGTTATCGTTTCGATATACATTTACAATTTTATTTATTTCATGTCTTGTATATAATTGATCAAAATTTTAACTATGAAAGTACATCCAAAACATTTGAAAAATTATTTACCCTCCATTTTCATTCAATTGATAATAACTTTTATAATTAACTATTTTTTTTTAAACTTAAGTGCTTTAACACTATTTAACTATAAGTATCAAAAAAATCAAAAAAGAGAAAAATAATGATCGAATAATATAGTGTAGTTAAAACTTAACCATAATAATGCCACCCAAACTATTAAAGGTATACGATATACTCGTATGTTACAACAAACAGAAAAATTCTTTCATTAACATTTGATAATGCCTAAGAAAGGGGAAACATGTCATTCCCATAAAATATAATAAAACTTCTAGAAAACTGACGTTTTCATTCGTATAATTTGATAATTTCTCTTTGTTTCATGTTTAAACCACTTACAATTCATGAAATAACCAACTATCAATTACCCAGGAAAGAAAAAAAAAATTGTCTTATTTATTAATTTTTTTGAGAATGCCACGAAAGGTTTTAACTAACGATTTATTTAAATTATATAATATATACATTATATATGTTATATTTGTTTGCTTTAAATAAACACAAATTAGTGTACTCGTATTTTGTTGATGACAAAATGAAATTAAAAAAAAACCTGTACAATTCTCATTTGCAACTGAATGTTTGTTTTATTCTAATAGGAAGATAACAGATTGCAACCAATTTTAAAATCAAATTGAGAGACAAGAGTTCGTCTACTTGAAGTTGGGCTCTTACTGGGAGCTTCAACCCGAAAATAATTTATTAATCGAGATCGTCACAACTTATGCAAAAAAATCACAATATTGTTTCTGTACAATTCAAAAAATGTATAATAAAATTGCAAAATAAATTTATCGATAAATTCAAATTGATAATCCACACGACTTCGCGTTAACAGACTAATGATCCGAAAGGTGTTTATCAAGCCCCTTACTAAATGGCGTGAAGCTTTTGAAATAAACACGAAAGAGTGTACCTTGAAACGAGGATTTAATATTCCGCGTTGTGTTCAGAATATTATTACCGAAATGTTTTTTTTATACTATTGAAGAAAGTTTTTCACGATTGTTTAACACCTGTGAAAGTTTGAGACTTTTATTTTCTCGGCTTATACATACATAAATACGCTACAACTGTGAACGCTTAAAAAGTTTGTATTTGAAACAAGAAATTTTCATTGTAATTTTGTTTAAGGAAGTATTATTGAATTCAATTGATATTTTTAGCCTTGATTAATAAAATAAAATAAAATTAGGCCATGTCGCCGCAACCCTGAAGATAAATGGACAAAACGCCTCCTTTGCTGGTATCCTACCCAGGACGTCCCCACGGAGAGGCGACATTGAAGAGATACCAACGCAAACCTTCACGAGTGATCTCCATTTTCGCACAAACTTGCTTCTTTTAAACGTTCTCTATTAACAACCTAATCGGTCAATTACTAAGTTGCCACTGGCTTCGCAATAACAAACGTCAATGAAACGTCAAACGGTAAGAGCCCAAATTCAAGTAGACGAACTCTTGTCTCTCAATTTGATTTTAATCCTGGTCGCAATCTGTTATCTTCCTATTAGTATAAAACAAACATTCAGCTGCAAATAAGAATTATACATTATTTTTGTTAATGTTAATTATAATTAAGAGGTACGACATTGATACATGTTACCAAGAATCGAAAGACATGGAAGCAGATGAAGGAGGCCTTCGTCCAGGAGTGGATGGATACATCCTGATGATGACGATAATAAAGAAAATATATTTTTTTTAAATCTTTTTTACTTATTTACTTGAAATAGTACACATGTACACAACACATGTTCTAATAATAAAAACAATAATAATAATAATAATACAAATACACATCAACATAAATTTGCATTTTGTTTACATACATATTTATTTAATTCCATTCAAAAAAAATTATGTCTGCACACTTTTGACATCCTCCGGTATATCTTCATAAATTTTAAATGCTTTATACATAAAGGAATTCTGAGATTTTTTTTTCTGAATGGGAGCCTTAGTTTATTTTTCTTTCTTGTTTCATATTGATGTTTATGTTGGTTATTTTTTATCTTCCTTAAAAATTCTTGGGAGGTGTGCCCATTAACAATTTTATGTATTAGTAATACTACTATAGGGCAGTATAACAACTTGTTGTTATACTGCCTAAATATTGGGAATCATTTTGATATCGCCTATAGTATTGGAATTCGTACATAATAGTACTCTTTATAGTTATTTTTGTTGACTGATAAATATGTCATAGGCAAAAGAAATTTTTCGAAGTTTCTTTACTTTCTACTTAACTCCCCTTAATCCAAAAAGGTTCGAGATTCTGTGTGTCGATAAGAAATCTTGATTTTTTATATATTATATATTGAAGATAAATCGGAAAAGTACATTACATCGTGCGTGATGGTTTATTCGTATAAAGAGTTAATAAGTTCTAGTGAATATTTTGAAAGGAAATAGTGGTTCATGAGATTAACCTTCACGTTCATAATCTCCTGTTATTTAAAAAAAAATTATGGGTTTCATTTGAAAAAATTATTACATTTCGAATGAATAAGTAACAATAGCATTTAAATTGATGAAAACGTCCGTTTTCTTGAAGTTTCATTAATTTATTTCGTATGTGTATCTAAGTATCAAAAACATTTCTAAACAAGAGTTTCGTATACACTTCAGATACAACTCAAAAAATTCAACTCAACTCGAAAAATAATAATAACAAACCTTAAGACAGATAGTGTGTCCTTGAGATACTTCCACTATCTTAAAATATGATACACGATAGAGATTGGTCTACCTTCAGGCATAGCTATTGATAGATTCATTTTTCATCGTGGAAAATAAATCGAATATATTTTACTCGAGTGATATGTTTCGTGTCATAGGGCAATATCAAATATCCTAATAAAATGCAATATGTTTTCTTTTTATACCTATTTGCACATTACTCACTGCGTCAAGTTTATTCTTCAAAAGTGAACTACCAACTGTTCTTGCAGATTTTTGAGATCGTCCATGAGGTCTGTTTCCTTGGGGTCAATTATCCCTTGCTGCTTTTACGGCCCTTGGTTCTGCCATTCTGGTCTCCTGTTCATTCCATAACCATCTTTTTTCGAAACATGTCGCTTCCGTAAGATAAAATATAATTGAACTTATAGAAAACCAACTTTATAATCAATATTCAATATTGAATATAGAATTTAACGTAATTGTTAAAACATAAAAATGAACAATATGATTAATTCAGTTTCTTTGTTTTAATTAAATAAAATACTACAAGTGCCTTTAACATGTGATAATTTATTACTTCATACTTCAAAGGAGAGTTGAATATTTTATTACGTGTGTAAACTGTTTACCAAATTAAATATTTATTATTTGGGTAATCGCGACTATTTCACACACCATATACACTATTACTATGCGATACAAACTTGTTTATTAATTTCTAATAATGGATAGTTCCAAAGTTAAGACCTCATTTATCAGTGACAAAACGAGTTTTGTATTTTTATGCATATTTCATTATCATTTTTTTCTGTCCTTATAAATAGCATAATGAATTGTCTCAAAAAACTTCATCCTTCGAAGATCTCATATAATATTTTATTATTTATCTGATTTTTATCACTCTGATATCAATTTTTTGCTAAATTAATTGCTGCATTTTGTATTGTGTTTATTTTGTATTCGGCTTTAATCTGTGTTATAAATTATAAACATTATTTTTAAGCACATTTTTTTGAATTATTGATGTTGTTGATTGAATTTTCTTGCTAGAAGTTCATTGTAAATAATGAAAATAAAAAAATAAAATTTAGGAATTTATCTATGTTTATTTTTAGTGTAAAATCTACTTATTAATTTTCGTCTTCGACCGGTTTCGGCAGCTCGCCTACCAGAAGATGGCAGCAAGCTGCCGAAACCGGTCGAAGACGAAAATTAATAAGTAAATTTTACACTAAAAATAAACAGAAAAATTCCTAAAAAAAAATTTTTTTTCATTATTTACATTTTTTTAATACAATTTAAATTTGTCACAAAAACAAACAAACATACAAATATTGAGTTAATACTTTATATTTTCATTGTTATATTTTAAAATAATGTTTTCCATTAGAAATATTTTTGTTTATTGAAGCAATAAAATAAATTCATAAAAAAATATTTGTACTATACTTTTTCTTTTTTTTTAAAAAGACTAATATCAAGGATTTACATCGATGATATTAGAATTTATTTTACAATCTTCAATGTGAGCAGAAAATAGCTCATTATTATGAAGAAGGAATCTGGTCGTGTCCAGGCTTGAACCCATGTCCCCTGGATCAGGAGCCAAGCGTTCTATCCCCTAGACCACCACCCGGTTTTATTGGAAGTTAAACTACAATATGGCCTTTTTTACTTTCTTTTCGGGAGATGCCTATTGGTGGCGATGAGGTTCGCAACCCATCACACCGCGTCTCCCGCGGAGCGAAAAGAGAAGGATGGAGTGCCGCATCAGTAAAAGTGTGACAGTCCATTCTTTCTGCCTACCCTTTCGGGGAGACGGCGTGATGGTTGGTTAGTTAGTTAGATTATCTTTTTCTTTCTACACTTAGTTTTCCTTTAATTTCACCTTAGATTATCATTTACAGCACATTGTTTTTCTTATATCTTATAATATGCCCAAATCATTTAGGTTTCCTACGTTTTATGGCAATAATAATTTCTCATTCTTTCTTCATTCTTTTTTTACTTATATTAAAACCATGTGTCCAATAAATATAATATTAAACAGTATAAACTAAGCTTAATTAAGCACAATTATGCGTTTAATTCTATGTGTTATTTTGTATACATGTCAAATTCTTGTGTTTTTGTACATTGTCATGATTTCATTTATATTTTCTCGTTCTCATAATTCCTTCTGTTAATGTTCATGTGAATTATATATTATTGTTCTTATGTGAATTATATGTTATTGTGCTTATTTTGTTAAAGCCTTTGTGGCGTTCATGCTTTAAATAAATAAATTGACGTAATTTAAAAACGAAACATTATATATTTACAATACATACGATGTCGCAGCAATGTTGACGAATTTATTCCACACAACAAATATAATATGCAATATAATGCATAGAGAACCATTTTGTTACGTTTCAAGCTAATCCCCGCTTCATGTTACCAGCCATGCGCTGCTGCATGGAACAAGATACGAAAATTAAAGGGCGAACCGCCCGTTCCGGAGCCGGCCACCCCGCCGGGAGTGGCGCCCGCTTCAGGGTCGGCTCGCCCATTCCCGGGTTGGAAACCAATTTATAGCGAGATGTAAAAACTGGAGCTCACCTGTGCAGATGGAACTATGCAGGTTTCCTCTCGACTGAATTTTCAGCTAATAACGGCATTCGAGGTTGAAGTTACGTAACAATGTGATTTATTTCGCTCAAAGGTAATGGAATTGGTTAACTAATAAGCACAATATTAAAATTTAAAGCTGCTTATTTAATATTTATTTACTAATGAAAATACGAGTAGTATAATGTATGAACATGATATTTGATGAATCCGAACACTGTTTTTTTTTCTTCATTCAAGTGGTTTCATTTTTTGCGACAAGTTTGGCGTTTTAGTTTTATTTGAAATATATATAATCATTTAATGAAAATATATCTCTTTGTCTTTTTCTTTTTTATATACTTTGTATATACAACACTAACTTTAAAAAAAATTAAATAACATATCAGACATGTTTCGGACAGCCGGTCCTTCCTCAGTGATATTATAAAGATACATATTTATATTAAAATTTAAATATCACTGAGGAAGGAATGGTTTTCCGAAACATGTCTGATATGTAATTTTAATGTTTTTAAGTGATATTATAAAGATACATATTTATATTAAAATTTAAATATCACTGAGGAAGGAATGGTTGTCCGAAACATGTCTGATATGTAATTTTAATGTTTTTAAGGTTAGTGTTGTATCTTCTTCTTCTTAAAGTGCCCTGTCAGGTCCCCCCGACGTTGACGATCACTCTGGTAAACTCTTCCCTATCCTGCGCTGTCCGGAATAGCTCCTCCACAGTTCTGATTCCCGTCCATTCCCTCACATTGCGCACCCAGGATATCTGCCTTCTCCCTGCCCCCCTGCGGCCCTCTATTTTTCCCTTCAATATTAGATGCAGCAAGCGATACTTCTCTCCTCGCAGAACGTGACCCAGATATGCAATCTTGCGGACTTTGATTAATATCAGCAGCTCTCTATTTACTCCTGCACGATTCAGGACTTCTGTGTTCGTCACTCTGTCTGTCCATGGGAACCTGAACATTCTTCGGTGAAGCCACATTTCAAATGCCTCTAACCGGTTCATTGTATTTACTTTTAATGTGTTAGTGTTGTATATACAAAGTATATAAAAAAGAAAAATATAAGCAAAACATCTACAACACAAAGTATGGCAAACATAGAAGAAAATATATATGTAGTTTAAATAAACATAACAAATTCATTATATTCAGACACGTACCATATGTTTACCATTCTTCTACCACAAACAAAATTTTGATAAAGGATTAAAACTATTTAAAATGTCAAAGAACAGTGCAATAATCTGTTGTTTATAATAATATATTATTATTTTTCTGATATTTATTCGAATTTGTATTATTCAATGTGTATTAACTAGTGTGGGATAGAAATCTTGGTTCTTGATCCAGGGAATTTGGGTTCAAGCCTGGACACTACCAGATTCCTTCTTTATTATAATCAACTATTTTATGCTCATATTGAAGATTGTTAAATAAATTCTAATGATAGGTTGCGTTTGTGATCTTGGATATTTTGTTGGGATAATTAATAAATGCATGTTTGTCTAGTATAAGATAATAAATCTACACAATCCTCACAATTTGTTCGAGACTCCATTTCGTACACTGAATCCTTCATATATTATATGTATAATAAGTGTGTTGAAAGGGGTTCATTTGTCGCAACAGGCATATGACTTCCGAGCGGAAACGTACCCTTTTGAGAAGGGTGGACAGAAAACATGACTGTTATAAGGAGACACGGCATTTGACTATCTACGAGTGTTTTAATTGCGTACTTTTCAAACATTTTCATAGTTTTCGTATTTGAGAATTAACAATAAAATGATAAATTGTTTAAATTAATTACTCAATGTAAATGATATTTTATTTAACCAACAACTTTTGAAAAAATGTCCAAATCATTCAAATTTTAAATGAACTTATGGAAATAACATTATAGTGAGTCATTGTGAAGTTTTTTTTTTAATTATTTGTTTTAATTCATAAAAAGAATTAAAAATTATTACAATTAAAAAAAAAAAAAAAACTTTTTTATGTACTTTGTATATTCAACACTAACTTTAAAAAATATTTAATTAAATATCAGACATGTTTCAGACAACCCGGTCCTCCCTCAGTGATATTATAAATATCTTTGTAATATTACTGAGGAAGGACCGGGTCTTCCGAAACATGTCTGTTATTCAATTTAAATTTTTTTTAAGTTAGTTTTGTGTATACAAAGAACTCGTATATAAAAAATAAAAAGACAAATAAAACATCTACAACACATAATATGGCGAATATATAAGAAATTTAAATTATTTTAAATCGATACATTATAAAAGATAAATAAATTTTTGAAGAGAACCGTTTAATGTATGAAAACATCACAAAATTGTTGACTTGACCTACGACCGTGAAGATTAATTATGAAGCCATAGCGTTCTACATGTATAATAAAAACTGAACTATTCAACTCAAAAATATTTGATTCCGGATATAGAAATACCACTTGATATAGAAATAGAAGATAAATAACACGTTAAATAGAATTTATTTTATTTTATTGAAACGAAAAATATCGATCTGCGAAGTCATTTATGAAACAAAATGCTTCCCATGTATTTAAAACGATATACTCGTATATTTTTTTAAATAAAATAAAAATACACTTATTATTATAATAATAAACGTGAATGTTTAATGGTTTTACTTTGTTTTTTATTCATATAATCTCTTATACAAATATCAGTTACAAATTTGTTTCGCCTTGCGAGGGCATTTTCAAACTGAACCTAGTCGCCAAACAATGTGTCCTTATATTGATTTTAAAGAAATTAGAGTGGGGGAAAGAATTTATATAATGCAAATCGAAGGGGCCATTACACTAAACAATTTGAGGTTTTTCCACGAACTGATTAGCCATTTGAAGAATTTATATAATGTTAGTAGATGGGGTCATTAAACTAAACAATTAAGATTTTTCTAGGAACCAATGGGTTATTTGGACCTAGAGAGATTAAATTTATTAAACAGGTGAGTACTTGATTGGGGTACCAGCTCTGTAACAATCCATTTTTAATCGTTATTACAAACAATAAATTAAAAACAAATAAAAACAGTTAGTAGAGAAATGTAATATGTGACAATACAGATAATTTAATTTAATTTTGATTTAATTTAAATATATTTAGTAATGGTGAGGAGAGGATGTTTGTCTGTTCATTAATAAGCTGAATGTTGGGGTTATTTAAGGTTTTATTAATTTCTAATTGTTCTAAAAGATTGAGTCTATATCCTTTATTTTCAAGATGAAGGGGAATTGGTTTATTACTTGGGTCTAGGGAATGTTCTAATGAGTTTAAATGTTTTGCGAATTGGGAATCTAATTTATTGTGACTTATGGCGTTATTTATTTTTTATTTGTGTGACTTATGTGACGTATTTGTGTGACTTAATTTATTGTGACTTATGACTTATTGTGACTTATTGTGATTTATGGCGACTAGGTTCAGTTTGAAAATGCCCTCGCAAGGCGAAACAAATTTGTAACTGATATTTGTATAAGAGATTATATGAATAAAAAACAAAGTAAAACCATTAAACATTCACGTTTATTATTATAATAATTATAATGGAGTTTTACAAAACTAAAACCTCAACAATTAATAAAAATACACTTTTAGTAATTTGTATTAACACCACTTTATTTGGTAACACCAACCGGTTTCGCTCCCGCCGGAGCTTCGTCAGGGTGGGAGAGTTAACTTAAATAAATATAAAAACAGAGAACAACCTATGAAGAAATACATATAAAGTGAATGGAAGAAAGTGGGCGCGAGGACGAATAGACTCTTAAAACGGTGAGTCGTGCTCATTAGGGAAAAATTATGGAGAATTTCCGATTCAGATTTTAATGGCGGATTTTTCCCCTTCCACAGTAAAATTATAAGAGGCAGGTTAAGGCTAATGAGTTATCGCGTTATTTCTTAATAAATCCAATAAATTGGATGTGTAAGATTCTTTAAAAAAAAATTCCCACTGCAAACAATTCCATAGATAATTTAGTGTTAGGAAGTCACAGATATAAGCCACAATTCGTAATGTAGATACGGATATTTAAAAAAAATTAAATGGCTCAAAGGTATGACTAAGTATAATCATTATTGTGGACTATATTCCACTGAGCCATTCTAAGCCATCAAAAGACATCTCTGTTCATTTGCTTATGAAACTAACTGTGCTGACGCCTTAAACTTTCATTCTTCTATCGCTTTAAACTCCCGAAATGTTTTAGTAATCAAGAGAATTATGAATCTTAAACTCATTATGTACTTCGCCTGAATAATTCTTTGATGTTGCATAATTAATGGGATCAGCAACGTTATACTAATAATTCATTTCGGAACATAATAATTATAAAAGAATTCGTTCTTCATCTTAATTAAATTCTTGTTAATTTTAGATTGTGAAATGGAGAAATAAAACTTAATTCCCGGAAGATATCTACTGCGTTTTACAAAATTAATGAACGTATTTCTATAATTAAGTTTAAAAGTCATCAATTGTTTTGATGGACTTTGCAAAATTACAATTTGATATCAAGTATTATCATTACCAAGTATTTTTTCAGTTGTTGGTTAATATGTATTGTTTCTTGAACAATGATGTAAAACCCAACTACAATCAAATGTGTTTGATAATGTTTTTGATAATGCCTTATAAGGGTGAAACATGTCATTCTAAAATATTATAAATCTCCTAGAAGACATACGTTTTCATTTATATTAATCGGTTGATATTAGTAACATTTTTGTTATGAAGATTCGTGTGCTTAATTTATGAGTATAACAAGCATTCTGAAAAAAACTACTAACTTCAAGTTACAACATAATTTTAAAAATCTCTTGTCAAACAAAAAATGTATAATCAAATTATATTTACCTGAATTCAAAATATAAACAAGTCTTTTAATAACCTTACATAATAATTTTATGAAGTTTTCTATAATTATACTTTAAATAAGTCTCCTTTCCAGAAGTTTCAATATATTTCATGTGATTCTACACATTTCATCTATATTCGATAATGCCTTAGCAAGGCGAAACATATATATAATACCTTACTTATATATAATACTATATCAGCTTATGTAAGGTGAATTTTGAATTTTTAGATGCATAAAGTAGGCCTTATATACAATTTGCATTATATATGAAAGAAATGACATATTTTACACCTTGCTAAGGCATTAAAAAATGATGAAACTTTAATAAGTTTTGAGAAAAATACTAGTAATACAGATATTCGGATTTTTTTATTTAATTTTCATTAAAATTCAATGTCTAATTTAATTTCAATTTGTTTAAAAAGTTAGTGTTGTATACAAGGTACATAAAAAAGAAAAATATGTATAAAACATCTACAACACAAAGTATTGCGAACATAGAAGAAATTACTTGAATCTACGATATTGCTTTATTTTATAAAAAAAATTTAACATAACTATGTTTCGTATGATCTACAATATTATGTAACTTGATATTTATTTCCTTTATACATACAATGTTATGTAACATGATATCAGGAAAAACTTTTATTACCAACGTAAATGCTGACACTGGAAACAAAAATATATCCAACCTAAATAATTTGTTTCTGGGGAAACTTCTATCACCAAGTTAATTCCTTTGTTTCGTGATGCTCCCATTGTCACCCGGAATTAGTTACTAATTTTCCCTGCCTTTATTTGGGCAAAGTTTCCATGGTAAAGTTTATGACGTGTGATCAGACCACAAATGAATTTAATATGAAGAAAGCGATTAGAATGTAATCTTCCTATAGAGTGATGACATACCGCTTATTTGATTGGATTCAAAACTGAATTTATCGAAATACTTTGGTATGAAGCCGTTAATTTGAAGTGTGATATTTTTTAACGACCCTTATGTATGGAAGCGAAGCATGGAACTGGCAAAAGAAGGATGAAAGTAGAATAAATTCAGTAGAAATGAGATCTCTTAGACGAATGTGTGCATACTCTGTGTATGATAGAGTATAGAGTGTCGAATGAAAATATAAGAAGTGAATGCGGTGCGAATGATGGTGTTATGAACAAAAAGATGAAAGGATCATTAAGATGATTTGGAGATATGGAAAGAATGAATGAAGAAAGAATGGTAAGAAAAATATTTGTTAACGATGTAAATGGAACCAGAAATAGAGGAAGACCGAGGAAAACGTGGCACGATCAAATAAATCAAATATTGAATGTCGGCCATGTGAGGAGTCAGAGAAATCGACGCGCGTGCATGACACGATGTATGAATGTTGAGGAAGTGAGAGAAATATGTCAGGAAAGAAAAGTGTGGCAGTCCATTTTTTCTGCTTACCCCTTCGGGGAGACGGCGTGATGGTTCGTTAGTTAGTTAGTTCGATATTTTTAAACAAAAAAAAGTTTCATTATTTAGCTTTAATATCACTTCATTTTGTTTTATATTCATACTAACCGGTTTCACTCCAATACCAAAATCAGACAAAGCTTGTCGATGTAATGGAATGTGTTGCCAAGTGAAAATGGATAGGACATGTCTCTATATAGATGACGTGAAGACTATGGGAGGGAAAATGGAGCATCTATCGATCAGTCAACATGGCCTTATAGTAGTCAGAAACCTTACAGTTATCAATGACTTCGCAGAAAGAGGTGTGAAGCTTATGTAAGAATAGAGAAATATTGTAACACAAGATGAGGAGCAAAAGCAATACTTATTGCTAGTCGTAAATACTATCGGAGCCATTTTCCATATCGCTCAAAGCATTCCTTATCAGTAAATTAATGAACATTAGAAATTAAAATTTAATGCTATAAAAACTCATGTACGAGTATATGGTTGAGTAGGTCCAGACATTGTTTTTGTTGTTACACTTCTAAATATTTGTTTTAAATTTGAAACAAAATTAATTAAATGTTTTTTGCGAAAATTTAAGAATTCAACCCTTTTGTTCATTTTTCATCCCCTTTACTAGCCCTAAAAAAAATTGGGGAGTGAGACTTTGCAAAAAAAAATTAAATATTTTATATATTCTATGGACCACCCAAATGTAGGAGACATTATATGCCCACAAAATTCTTCTTCAAAATTCCCCAAAATACAATAATAATATATTTATCTTTGTTTTACTTTGCCATTATTTTATCTCTCATTTCATTGAATCAACATTACACTGATTTTAGTTATAAAACAATTAAATTTTATATACATTAAAATTCTCAAACTGTTCAATATCAATAAAACAACGTAGAAAAAACAAACACTGTTATGCTTCTAGTTAAATTGGTAGTTATAAATGTAGAAGTTACTCGTGAAGTTTTGATACATTTGTAATGTATTTTTGTTTGAATAAATATTTGTTTTCAAATGAAGATGATGTTCTCGAACACTTTTTGATTATCGGTCCCGGTGGCGGTTTCGCCTTTATTGCTTCTGCGTGAAATGCAAATGGGAGATATTGCGTTCGAGATTGCCGTGCCCCGCACTATCCTACATTAGCCCCAGCACCCATACACATAATAACGTCTCAGGCAGTAAATTCACTCCAACATTTTGGCGTTTACTTAATTTGAATTTTATTCCCGCCTTTATAGCTCGTTACTCGCTCCCGGCGCACTCTGGCGGCCGCGCCCGAAATATTGCGTCGGTATTAATTTGAAATATAAAATGAGATTTAGATTTTACGTCTGAAGAAGAGATTATTTGAGCAATTTCTTATTTCCCGGTGATTTGAATAATTTCACGCGAATTCGTGTCGCCTTGTATTAAAGCAAAATTTATTAAATTAACCGTTGTTTTCTCCCGAAATTTGCTTTGCTCGGTTTAGTAACGTTCCAATTTGATACCAATTTTTTATTAATTATTTTACTGAATTTCATTCTTGAATACATAGACGCAACACTCAAAAATGATTTATATAACTCACAATAAAGCAAATTTTGCAAATAATAAATCATTCAAATATAAAATAATGAGAATATTTTTATAAGTATATGTTTTAAATATACATAAATGTGAAAATTTCTAGAGAAAAAAGAACTGTTGTTGAAATAAAAATAAGGAACATTTCCCGGCAGTAAAAAGTACATTTCCATTACATATCGCGGCAAACATTAACCTCTAGAACTTCACCAACCCTAGATATAAAATTCTCCGATAATAGGTGTTGTCGGGGCTACGCCATAAACCTGCTATGGTTGGCGTAGAGGCGGTCTACAAAGGCTACGAGTGCTACGAATACAGACAGAAGTTGGTCCGCGGAGCTATTCCGGTAATTGTGTAAAGTGATACTCCTCGGCTCTCTGTTACACTGTTCACAAGGGCTGGACTGTGTTCACAAAACAATTCTCCGAAGGCTTCTTTAATTGAGTCAATCAGTTGGTCTAGTAAATTATTAAGGACTGAGCTTATTCATAGCAAGATAAAATTATTAAAGGCGGTTTGCTTCGAAACAAGATTTTTTGCTGTGTATTGTCTTACAAAGAACTTATTGAGTTCCCTTTATTCGTTAAAGTAAATAACCATTCAATGTGGTGGTTATTTTTTATCCAATAATAAGTTTTTTGCATTAAACGTTATACTTGTCTCAAGCAGACGTTTTCATTCGTAATTTCTTTTTTATATGGAGTTTTATTTACATCATTACACGATATTTTTTTAATAAAATTTTTCGTAATGTTTGCTTTGCTCGCAATTCCTCGTGTACCAAATAGCCATCAATAGAATTTATTAAAATACTGTAACAACGCTTAAAGAATGAGAAAAGTTAAATAAACCTGCGCAATTACGTTTCTAATTTAAAGGAAACATGTGTGCTCACAAACGTTTTCCTTCTAAAGGAGAAAATCGGTGCTATAATTAACCTGTTGAAGAAGCAATTGCTCCCGATCCCCTTTGCACCTGTCGACCTCCCCAAATACAGCGGCTAATTGGTACAGCCTTCATCTGAACAAATGTGTTTTTATAATATAAATCAAACACAGGGAGAGATTAATGCATAATGCATTATGTTTTCCTTCTTAACGCTTTAATAAAAAAAGTTATGTTTTGCTGTTGTACATCTACTACAAAATACCGTTTTACATTAACTAAGGATTATATTATCAAGTAAATAAAATTGTGGATTCAATTTCTGAGACGTATAAGATATCTATAGGTGTGTCAATAATGATGATCTTAACAATATTTTCATATGGCTTGGGAAAAATAAACTCAAATTGAATGTGACAAAAACAAAATTCATGAATTTTGGGAATAAAATAATACCTATAGCACCAACAGTGATGAAAGATGATGAAAGTATAGGATAAATATACTAATTCAAATTTCTTAGGTGTCTTGATAGATAACAGAGTTTTCACAAAATACAAATTATCTTACTAAGAAGATGGCTAAAAAAAAAATCACTTCTATAATTAAATATATTTTCTTTTCAGAAAGTGAGTCTATGAAATTATTTAAGTACGTAACAAAATTTAGGTATAAAAATACCACAAGTACGGTGGGAGGATGATAATATTCGGGACTTGCGGGTCGTAGATGGCAACATATAGTCCAATTTTGAAAATGTTGGAAGAGTTCAGAAAAGAAATACAGGTATATCCATCTTTATTAAATGTATAATAATTTTCAATTAAATAGTTAGCGAACTCCGAAAAATTATTATTTTTCGGAAAAGAAATAAAAATTATTCAAATATGAATCCAGAAGACAAAGTGAAGGCAAACATAGAAGAAAATATGTTTATATTAAAAGACTATTTTGTTTTACGATTGCCGTATTACTACGTTAAGTTTATACTAAAAAAAAGTCTGCCTGACTGGTGACCGATGACCAAGAGATAATCTACTCTAATAAAAGGCTCGTAAAAAATATTCAATTAAAATCTGACATCGCTTCTTGGAAAGTTGGACAATTTATTGATATTCTTGCGCTAATTGCGCCGGGGATCAGCCGCCGCGCCGCCTATTAAACTGCTGTAAAAAGTCCCGACGAATAATAAAAGAGGAGGAAATTTCCTCGGATAAGTCTTCTCACGTGGGTAATGGATGGAGAATAAAAACTCGCATCAATCTATCGTCCGTCGTCCTGCTCATTAAAACCATTCTCAGTCAACGCCCAGTCGATTGAAGATTGATCCCCGGCAACAGAGGGTACATCTCTGGACGATTAACTCTTCGTTTTTTGTAGCCCTTAATAATTTAACAATTTTCTACCCTTACTCACTCTTAGTTGTGTGAAAAGTTCGCAAGCGTTGTCTTCACTCAGATACTACAAATAATGGTGGAACTCCTTTATGTCAGAGATAACAAAATATTAAACTTGTTTTTAATTAATACTATTGATAACGTCTGTTTTCTAGAAGTTTTATTTCATTTTATGTGAATGACATATTCTATCTGTCTAAGGCAGTGTTTCTTAACCGTATTGAGAGAATCGTCCACTTTACCACAGTAAAAATATCCAACGCCCCCCTGAAATTTTAAAATTTAAAATTTTCTCTATGTAGGTATGTATTTTATGCAATATATTTCCACACAACAAATTTTAAAAAGCCTCGTAGGGTACAAAACGTCAAATTTCAAAACAATCATAGGTGATATTTTGAACATTTTTGAATGAGCTTTTATTTTATATGAAGAACACGATATTGAGTATTATGCCCAAGTTAAAATATTTGCGCGTGAAAGTTTATTTAACAGAACTTATAAATCAAGCTTCATAAGAAAGTGTAAAAGTGTATAAGTGGGCAATGCTCGTGAATGAGCTTATTTTTTATATTGACACACTGCCCACTCGAACTTCCCCAGCGCCCCCTAAATGCCCCGCCAGAACTTCAAAACACCCACAAATGGCGCTTGCGTCCCAGTTAAAAATCACTGGTCTAAGGCCTATGTTCCCAAAGTGGGCTTCCTGGCACCCCAGGGGGCCCTGGAGGGTACGAAGGAGGTAATTCTGGCTCTGGGGGAGTAGGGGAGCCCTAGGAAGCAAAAATGGGGCCATGAAATGGTAAAATCTATAAACTTATAAAAAAAATTAAATCCGTTATTACACGATGTACATACGTATATAATTTGTTACATACTAAAGGTTTTTGATAAAAATCACCTTAAAAATAAATATCATCTCTGATTTTGTGATGTTGCAAATAATTATATACCTACACATGTATTAAATAAACATTTTCTCAGATATTATTCACCTATAATAATTACCTTTTTACTGTATTTTTTCGAATTGTTTTATTTCCAAAATACTCGTATCTTTCTGAAATTAAAAAAAATACTCTTGTAGTTATATGTTTTGATGATTTCACAGCAGGTTCGTTATTGACAGCACATCAGGTTCGTCTTTCTCATTAAGATTACTTGATAAATATTAATTACTAAACCATTTAAGTATCGGCGTATCTTATTTATAACACTACAGGTAAGTATATAAAAAAACTAGGTTCACTACAATTAACTGTTTTGTTTAATTTGAAAAAGAGAAATTTCCAGGGGGGCTTGTTTAATTTTGTGTCTGAAATGGGGCTATGGGTCAAAAAAATTTGGGAACATATAGTCTAAGGCATTATTAAAAGTTACATGTATTAACGTCTAAGAGTTAACATTTAATATATACATTTAATGTATTTTCTATAGGTATTTTAGTCCATAATAGTGCTTTAATTTTTTTTAAATATCTTCAATGTTTTGAATAATAATTAAATAAAACGAGGTTTTTTAACTATTTCCACTTTTGTCTTTATTTCGACAGTGACCGGCCTGGCGAAACCGGTCGCTGTCGAAATATAGACAAAACTGGAAGTAGTTAAAAAAACATGGTTTTATTTAATTATTATTTAAAATGAACTTCCATCAAGAGATTTCAGTAAAATCATTTGATTATCTTCAATGTTTTGATTGTTTTCATCGAGAAATCAACATGCTTTATCAAAACCTCCCAGGTATAGAGAATGGTTTCATTTGTTTATTCCATCCTTAGAAGTTTAGGATTGGCCAATTCAGATTTAAACTCTACGTATTCACACGCCGATATTAACCAATACATGTAACATCTCACGTCCGTGTGTTTTCCTGTAATTCCTCACATTATCCCCTTACTCCCAGGGGTAGAAATGGATGACTATTCTCTATGTATGCTAATGCTGTTTAGAACTTTTGATTGGTACACTTGGCCACCAGTTAGGCGGCTCTGTTGTACAACTTTCGTCGAAAATCACAATTTTGCACAGTTGTATTTTCCGTTTGAAATATATTCGTAATCAATGTTCCCTGAAGGAAATATTATTGGGAGTTTCCTAACACGAATAAATTGTGCCTTCAACTTTTTGCTGTCGAAATTTGTTGGAATGTGAATAAAGTATTTTCTAGAACGCGGATCTTCTTATGTATGTTTGGCAGATACATTTTTACGTTCAAGAAAGCGCGTACGAATACATATATGCGTATAGTTGATTAACATAATGTTTGCATGCTGAATTTAAAACTGTTGATACATAGTTTATCATAAATTTATAGACATAAAATAAAAATATAAACACTTTATTTATGGTTATTATAATTGATTCCAACTAGTTTCGCTTGTACCCAAGCTTCATCAGGGCAATATAATAACTGAGTGAAAGACGATTTAATAACTGACTTAAGCCATTTATGAAATAGACCCTGATGAAACTTGGGTACAAGCGAAGCTAGTTGGCATGATTTATTATAATAACCGTACTGTGGTTAAAGACAAAGTGGTTTTATTATTTTATACCTAAAAATTTTACATGTCTTACCACAAAATAAGTACTTCGTATGATTTTTTTTTTTTTAAGTTATTTACTTTCATATTTTTTACTATTCCTCTGCATTCAAATATCGTGTCATGCACGCACATCGATTTCTCCGACTCCTCACGTGGCCGACATTTAATATTTAATTTATTTTACCGTGCCACGTTCTCCTCGGTCTTCAACTATTCCTAATTCCTTGATTGATGGTTGAGGTGTTCATTTTGTAAAACTCAATTATTAATTTATAATAGAAAACACGATTGTTTGTTGGTTTTACTTGGATTTAATTTATATAAATTATATGAATTGTGATAAATTTGTTTCGCCTTGCGAGGACATTCTCAAACTCTTGCGAATGTTTTGTTTGAGAATGCCTTCGCAAGGCGAAACAAATTTGTCTTCATTTATATAAATTAAATCCAAATAAAACCACTCAACAATCGTGTTTACTTTTATAAATTCCTAATTCCGTTTACATCGACATAAACGATAAAACTATAAATTAATGTAAAAGTAAAAGTACATAATATTGGTTATTTATGACCTAAACAGTATTAAAAACTATATTTATTGAAAGTACACATACGTAAATTATACTGTAAGTTCAACTTCAACTCAATCACCGAAAAATTACGTACAAAACTAGTTGAATGAACCTCTGTTTGAATATATATAATTTACTTTGTATTACAACACTTTTTCGACCTTTATCGATGTATACAATTTTAAAATTGTGTACATTGATAAAAATACTTGTAACCGAAACATGTCTGAGTTCAGTGAAAATAAAAAGTTTTGTAATACAAAGTATAATTATATTTATTCAAATATGAATCCACAACACAAAGTTAAGGCGAATATAAAAGATATTGTTTTCTAATTTAAAAGATTTTTTCATCTCTGTAATTTAAACCATTAGTTAGAGTCCTGCATGAAGCTGAATTAAATACTTTCGGCGCCTGGGGGTCCGGTCCGTGAACATCGCAAATGCTCGTGAAATCTCGGAACCGATACTACTTCCGGTAACGAGGGCAATGGCGCGTGCCGAATAAGATTAGCAGCATCTCCGGAAGTGGGAGAACCATCCTGAGTCATCTACCCCAACTTATCTCGCCCTGTTACCGAGGGAATGTTTTCTTTCTTGAGATATATAATAACTTGTGTGTGAACTGGTCCATAAATTTATATAGACAGTCACGTAAGTAAGATACATATCCCTTTCTCATCCGATAACTCTTTCTTATTTATAACTCTTACACATTAGTTTTAATTAATCTGATACAATAAACTTTATCCCAACATTTTGTTTTAAAAAACGAATACATCAATTATACTTAAACGTTGAAGGGTTAGAGGTGGAAACAAAATAAATGGTGCACTTAAAGTCATTACCGCAAAAATAAATATATCAACTAAAGCAAAAATGGCAGTGCACGATGGAGTTCTAATGCCGACCTTTATTTATGGAAGTGAATTTTGGAGTTGAAGTTGTCATAAGAAGGACGAAACAAGAATAAATGCCGTAGAAATAAGGTCACTTAGAAGAATGTACGAAAAACAATGTATAATAAAATATCTAATGATGAAGTCTACTTTTTCTTCCTCCTTTAATAGATCTGTGGATCTGTTTTTATGGCATCGAGGTCTCCTGGGACACAGAACTTAAACTGTCTCGCCATTTCTTCAAGGGTCTTCCGGGTTGGTGAGTTCCAATTATCACGTTGTTTGCAGCTGCTTGAGGGAGTCTATCGTCGCTCATTCGTTCTACATGGTCGCGCCAGAAGCGTCTTCTTTTCCTGACCTATCTGATAATATCTTCAGTATCGCAGGTCTCACGTATTACTGTGTTTTAGATAGAATATTTAATGATGAAGTAAGAACAGAATCTAAGGCGAATGAATGCGTGATAAATAAAATTAAGAAAGGGTCACTAAGATGACTTAGACAAATAGAACGAATGGATGAGGGAAGATTGGTTAAAAAAATATATTCAAGTAGTGTGAATGGAAAAATAAGTCGAGGAAGGCCAAAGGACACATGACATGACCAAACTTATCAATGTGAATGTGAATGTAGAAGAGGCACGAGAGTTTTATCAAGATGCGATATCAACAATGTGGATAAGATCAACAATGTGACAAATAATCATCTCTGCTTACCCCTCCGGAGAAACGGCGTGATGGTTAGTTAGTTCGTTATATTGAAACGTTAACTCAGTTCAAATAAAGTCTTTGAATCGGTTTCTAGGAAACGTAGCTATATAAAGAACAACACCCTATTAAAGAGCTTCGTTACTTTAAAGAATTTTCGATTCTTTCCACTGAACCTGAAAGTTTATTTACAGTCCAATGTGAAAGACCCCGAAAGATTTACATACGTATTTTCGTATTTGCGAATTTTATTTCTTCTCAGAATTTTTTTAAAAAAGAATTCTTTTATTTTCGTTACATAAATTATGTTACGTTGTTGGGTTTTTTGGTGCTCTAAGGTGATTATTTTATAAGCAAATGTATTATGTTTTTACTTCCACAGGTTATTCTCACGAAAAAGAGTCTAACTATTTTTTTAGCTAGGTGAGGATAAGTTAACGGTGGCTTAGTATGGTCTTAAAAACACTCCTATATCGAAGATAGTTCGTCTTTCTAACAAGCCAACGAGGGAAGTTAATCTATTTAAGTGTTGTTACACTTTCATTAAGTGAAGAATAAGCTTTATGTTTCACTTGAATTATAATTTTACTTGCCATGTTTTGGCACGATTCGATTTGATCGTAATGCGTGATCAAACATGTGCTAACATATATTAATCAATTATAAACTAACTAACAAACTAACCATCACGCCATCTCCCCAATGGGGTAGGAAGAAAGAATGGACTGCCACACTTTTCTTTCCTGACATATTTCTCTCGGTTTCTCAACAACATACATCGTGTCATGCACGCGCGTTGATTTCTCCTCGAGTCGATTTCTCCGCCTCATGTGGCCGACATTCAACATTTGATTTATTTAATTGTGTCACGTTTTCCTCGGTCTTTCTCTATTTCTAGTTCTATTTACATCGTTAACATATACTTTTATTAACCATTATTTCTTCATTCATTCTTTCCATATGTCCAAACCATCTTAATGATCCTTTCATTATTTTGTTCATAACACCATCATTTGCACCGCATTCACTTCTTATATTTTTATTCGACACTCTATCATTCACAGAGTATCCACACATTCGTCTAAGAGATCTCATTTATTATACTTTCATCCTTCCTTTGCTAGTTCCATGCTTCGCTTCCATACATAAGGGTCGGTAGATAATTATCAATAATAATCTATATAATTTAATATATTTCTAATATAAGTGTTGTATATACAAAGTATATAAAAAAGAAAAAGAGAAATAAATTATAATCTATTGAATATTAGCAAAAACATCAGTTATTTATAAGTTTTATAAAATTTGGTGAAGTTTGTACTTTATTCCCATAAAATATAATAATAATAAAGAATTTAACCTCATTGTTCAACAAAAAATAATAATTAAAATACATATTTTATTACAAACACTACCGTTATAAATTAGCTTAAATCATAATTTTTGTGCCATTTACAATATCATTTTTGATTTTTTCAAAACACTCGTTTGTATTTAAATTCTATATTAATTATTAATTGTTACTTCATAATAATCAGGTATTTTCTGCTCACATTGAAGATTGTAAAAATAAATTCGAATATCACTGATTTAAATCGTTGGTATTAGTATTTTTTTTAAATGTTTGTTGAACGTTATGTAAAACTTTACTTTATTTTATGGGAATTAAGAACATCATCCACCAGATTTAAAAAAACTTCTAAGAAACGGACATTATATACAATATTAAGTTTTAATTGATTAATCAACATATAATCACTCAATAATTAAATAAAACGATTTAATTAAATAACTGCTTTCACTTTTGACTTTATTTCGACTGCGATCGGTTTCATCAGGCTAACTGGAATCGACAGACTGGCAGTTATTAAAAAATCGTTTTATTTAATTATTATTCAAAATGGACTTCCTTCAAATGATTTCAGCAAAATTTTTCAATTATGTTCTTCGTCAGCTTGTCTCCATCCACTGCTGGACGTAAGCCTCTCCACCCCACGCCATCTCTCTCGGTCTCTCGCCAGTGTTCTCCAAGCCTTTCCCGCCGTCCGCAGATTATCATCGCGCCACCTTGTTGGCTGTCTCCCGAAACTTCTCCGGCCCAACCTTGGCCTCCATTCAGTAACCCTCTGGCTCCATCTTCCATCATCCCGTCGACACACATGACCGGCCCACTGCCACTTCATCCTCGCAATGTGTATTCCTACATCGGTGCGTCTTCTAATCTCCACGTTAGATATATGGTCTCTAAGCGAGATACCCAAAATGGATCTTTCAATGGCCCGTTGTGCAACTTTTATTTTGTGCGTCTTTAGTTAACGTCCATGTCTCGCATCCATAGATCATCATAGTACAATTATGTAAGCAAATGTTTACTCTTGATAAAAGTATACAAACTGTTATTTCAAGCAAAAAAAATACATATCAGCAATATAGTGTAAATGTTGCTTTTTGCACTCAGATCATTACGAATTCTAGGAGAGATGCAGGAATTCGACAGGCGTATAAAAACATAAATAAGGTATTAGAAGTATCCCTTCTGTCAGCAACTTATCAAACAAAGCCGGATATAAACCGAAAGAGTACAAACCGCCATAGTCAAAAATCCGTATAGCTATTTGTTTCCCTCCTCCAAATCCACTTAAAACCCGGGAATATCGTCCGAATACAAATTCATATATCATTCCCGGGATAATGGGGGTCAATACACCGGAAGCAGTTCATCCTATATCTTTCGGTGTTCAACATTCAGACAACCAGCGTACAGGGTATTCAGTATTGTATTATATATCCCATATTGTATACCGCATGCGGACTGTAAGAGATTTTTACCCTTTGTACGTATCCATTGGTTATATTTTTATTCTGTCTGAACTGAATAATTTTGAGAACACAAAGAGACACAAATTTAACGTTTATTCTTTATTTTTGCACATGACATTGAGTTGTTTATACAGGGTTATTGTTTATAAAACCTATTCCTTCTAAGAGGTTGTAGAAGAGATTATTTATCGATTAATTATGTCATGTAAAGCATTATACAAAAGTGAACCATTTTTGAGATAAAATTAATTCAAGTTTTTATTTTTTCAACATTCATTCAATGTAACTTGTTAAAAAGATTTAAAAAAATGCACTCCAAATTTTAATAAAATATATTTTTTATTATCTTTCTTTTGCAATTTATTAATTAAAATATTTAAAATGTTTGATGTTTCCGTCTGGCATTTCCTAATATGTACAGAAAGTTCTAGTTTGTGTATTGATAATGAATTCCTGTCATATTCCCTAATTAAGAAAACAAATTACAAAATGTATTTAATTACACAGCGGTTGTATTTGTTTTTTATTACAATTTTTTTTTTTTTTGGGTTGAATCGCTATTTACTTCATTAGAATGCGAGCCAAATCGATGTAAATGTATAACTATCATATTGATTCTCTTGTCATGAAATAGGTAGCTAATCTATCACCAATTTAATTGTCACATGTATTCTACTACCAGGCCAAAGACAGTCTGACAATCACACTGCCATCGCCGGGAATCGAACCCGGGACCTTCGGGGTGGCACTCAATGCACTTACCACTCGACCACG
The DNA here is from genome assembly GCA_022606425.2 of Lepidostoma basale. Taxonomy (NCBI): domain Eukaryota; kingdom Metazoa; phylum Arthropoda; class Insecta; order Trichoptera; family Lepidostomatidae; genus Lepidostoma; species Lepidostoma basale. The sequence goes on along the minus strand of JAHDVF020000401.1, from coordinate 804,115 downwards.
AAGGTTGTAGTAATATTCTATTCATGTTCTTAAAAATATTGAAATCGAAAATCAAATTCAGAATTCAAATGTGTTTGCTTATCCCGTTCATATATATACATCAATAAAACCTTACCATAAATATGTAAAATTTCACATGACTTCTGTATTCACCATTTTTATTCGATACCTTCTTGCTTATCTTTGTATAAGCTAAGCGACCAGAAGATTCCGGGAAACATCTTATGAGGAAATTATACACAGATAAAGTTGAGAGGAAAGCCTTCGAGTCCACTCCAGTTGCTGTAGAGCCTTTTATCAGAAGGACCCTTATCATCTCACCACCGGGATGTTATTCTATACTCTTCTGGGTTTTTATGCCCCGTCTATTCGCTTGAACTTTTTTACGATCTGTTATTAACCCACGAAAATCCGGTGTATAGTGTGTGTATGCTATTCCATATTTTATTTATCTCGCTCTCTCTGGAAGACCCGTTGAATATAAAATATATACGGGACATAAAATGATCTCGCTAAGAAAAATTTAGTTTGCGTTTAAAGTTGACCATAAAACTGTATCGGGGCATTCGGTCCATGAATCGGTTCCGCTGCTGAGATAAGCGGGATGCTGCAAACAAACGTTTTGTTTGTTAATATCTCAATCTTCACGGAAATGACACCGCAGTGTCTTCGTGTATACATATATAAACTCGTATATTTTAGAGTCTTTAAAATTCAAACGTGATTAAATTTTGATAAAAATGTGATTTAAATGTGACATTTGTTTACTTATTGTTAATATGTATTAATGTTTTCTTCTTCTTCTGCCTTATTTATTATTGTGTTCTGTTATTTCTCAGAGCATATTCCTCTGGGATGTAGATGTCAAACTGTCTCTTTTCGGGTATCTTCTTGGAGGTCGATTGCCTGTTGGTATTATTTACCGCTTTATTTATCACTATTTCAGGACGTGTTGTTTGTTATTAGAAGTAAACTATTAACTTTATAACTAACTTAAATATCATTGTAGTTGGCGAATTTAATGATATTTTTAAGCATAAATAAACATAGATCATAAAAGTATAACAATATAGTATTCATAATATATTATTATACCTTTATGATCTTTGTTTATTTTGTTGTTTATTATTCATAACATTTTATTAATAACTCATATCAAAATTAGGATTTCTTCCTAACTTTTTTTTAATGGAAAACGTCAATTTGTAAATTTAATGTTATGTTTTTTTTTTAACTTTGAACGTGAAAAGCACAAATATAAAATTCCCATCACTCGTAGACCTACGGTAGATACCTCATACTGAAGTTAGAGACTATTAAGATAACTTCTAACAATGCGCTAATGGCGGGGTAGCCTTTCACATTGTAATAAAAATATGTTCTGCTTAATGCTTAATAAACATAAATCTTCATAGATGGCGTTAGTATGTAGATTATGTAGAGTAATCTTAGAGATTAACATATATAATCAAATATTCATAGATGGCGCATTGAAACTGACATGTGAATTCTGGTGTTGGACTTTAACATATATACAACTTCCAAAAATTTGTCAGACATGGTCATAAGAAAAGTGAAATGGGGAATGTTGTAATTACATAAAGCGTGCGCTTAACCCAACCAATGACAGGTCATAAGTCCTGTAAACACCTTGATCAACCATATTCAGTTTCCAATTTGCATCCTCGTCTCTATTGAGATACAATTAAATCATGAATTGATAACCCGCAATGGGTGAAATCCAGTATACGTATACAAGTATACGAGTATGTATACATTAAAAAAAATATATTAAGATAATCTGAATTCTGAAAAAATCTGAGAACACGAATGATTCAGATAAAGTTTTATTTTTAAATTATTTGCAATACGCTCAAAACTCGGCGATGTATCGGATATGTAATAGTTACAACAGGTGTTTTCATAATATTGATGTTTTTCATCTGAATGCATGAAATTATGATGTAATGTTTGGTGTATCCTTTCAGTGTAATTAATATTTTGTGTGTAACTATGGACTGATTTTCTTATAATTATTTTTATATTTTTTTCTACTATTATATATATGTTTATATATATATGAATATATAAACATTTACGTAAAACATTTACGTAATACATACACCGTTTATTCATTCTTTGCTTTTTTACGTATGCGTATCGCTGAATGTAACTCGAAATAAATAAAATAAATTTACGTTATTTTGAAATATGTATATTTATAAAATGTATTACTGAAGAAGGACTGGTTGTCTGAAACACGTCTATATAATTTTATTTTTTTAATATAATTGATGTATAAACAAAGTGTATTAAAAAAGAAAAAGAGAAATACAGCAATAACAACACAAAGTATAGCTAATATTGACGAAATACAATTATCTTATCAAATCAGTTTATTTTCTCAAAATACATTACAAAAACATATTTAAAGTTTAAAGTTTATATTTGAGAAAAGGTAAAATAACACGAATTCTACTCTCTTAAGTCAAGAGTACTTGTCTTCTGAACGTACTTTCACTTATATAAAAGACATAGATCTCTAAGGAGATCGTATTTAGCAGGCTGATTGATCTTCCCGTTGGTGTCACCAGAAACAAGTCGGTTCTGGCAGTCGGTAAGTTAAACAATACATGCTGGCGCTATCTGAGATATCTATCAGGAAAAAAATAATAAAATGTATAAATGATTATTTATTGCATTGAACGAACGAAATGGATGTCAAATTGGCTTATAACTACCTCATTGAGTAACCCTCCCGTGAACAGTCGTTACTCTCGTCGGATTAACTCCCTGGCTATAAAAATCCGGCTAGCTCGGCTAATAAAATTTTCGATTTTCTTTATAATGCACACCTTTTTGGGTATTGAAAGTGAAAAAGAAAGTTTTCCCACCGAGGGCGCTTATTAAAACATTAGCCCCCGTTAATGGGCGCGAGTAACAATCACGGTTCAGTGAGTCAAAACTTACGGCTCCATTTCAGGGTGCGGCGGCCGTAAGCTGAGCTTTTACTGCCAGGCTGTTAGCTCTGCGGCCCGTGTGGAACTATCGCGCACTTTACTATCGGTTAATTATAATATTCTCTAATCAAAAGTAACTAACGGACTACCGTTAACGTATGCAAAGCTTTACTTAAATCGAAATGTTCCAACTATACATACATTCAAATACGAGTACAGATTATATTAAAATAACGTGCTAGAATATGAGTCCCTAGTAATCGTACCCAGATCGGTGCTTCTCAAACTTTTTAGTGCCGCAAACCCCCGAATCGTGAAAGTTGGTGTTGTGTACGAAGTTAACAAAAGAACCATTGTTCAGCAAAAATATCTTCTTCTTATTCTTTTTCTTCTGATCTGTTTATGCAGGATATCAACATTCTTCCTGTGATGAAGACGATGGTCGTCCTGGTGGTGGACGGCCCTCTGGAGTCTCGTGCATCACGATTTTAGGAATTCTTGCTGGATCCATTCTCTCGATGTGATCCCTCCAGAATCATATTTTTTGCCTATTCGCGAATTTCTTCATTGGGTATCCTATCTCTAAGGGTTCTCCCCACAATAAGTCGCAATGTTCTCATTTCTGCTACTCTTAAGAGATGTTTGGTTCTGACAGTGTCTGCTCTTGCTCTTGCTCAAGAGCAGCAAAAATATATATTTTTAAATCTTGCACCACCTCACAACAAAAACTAACCATCGCGTCGTTGCCCCCAAGGGTAGGCAGAGAGAATGGACCACCATTCTACTGATACACTTCTCTAGCTTCTCCAAATACATTCAAAGAATCATACGCGCTTTGATTCTTTTAACTTCTAACATGACCGATCCGAAAACTGGATTAATTTTATCATGTCAATTTTTTTCGCTCTTTCTCGACTCGATTCTTCGACTCCGGCTCCATTCACATCATTAATGTATACTTTCTTAACCATTCTTTCTTCGTTCATGCATTCCATATGTATCATATCATATGCTCAACCTTATTATAATAATTTAATTTTAATCAAAGTTTCACAAAGAATGTGTTAACAAACAAACAAGTTCTTACCACGCATATGTAATCCCTTATTCTTGGTTTACGTACTATAATCGTTCACAGTATGACTTTTTTTAATTTAAAAAAAATATTATATTTAGTTATCTATCGCAAAATACAATATGGGAAAAACAGATTTTTTAATTATATTTTTTTAATTTATTGATAGCTGAATTTTGTAAAATGTTATTTCATAATACAATATATTTTATTATTACACACAGACATTAAGACAAGGGGTAAGACAGGGATGCTCTCTGTCACCTGCTCTTTTTAACGTTTACATACAGAATGCGATTGGCGACTTGAGAGAGAGAATGAGTCACAGAGAAGGTGTAAGGATACACGGGCAAAAGATAGACATGATAAGGTTTGCTGACGATATTGCTATGGTTGCTGAAAGTGAGGAGGAACTGCAGGAGGCCTTAGATACTTTGCAAGACATTCTTCAAGATAGCTACAACATGAAGATAAATAAGGACAAAACAAAGCTGCTGACTGTAGGCCGAACGCAACATCAGATGAGAGTAGTGATGTCAGGAGTTCCACTAAAGAACACCAAGGAGTTTGTCTACCTCGGGAGCAAAATAACATGGGACGGTCGGTCTAAGAGCGAGGTCGACAGCCGTATACATCAGGCTAGGCTTGCATTTAATAAAAGGTCGAAAATAATAGAATCAAATAATATAGACCTAAAACTGAGAATACTCCTCATCAAGACCTATGTATGGAGTATCTTGATGTACGGCTACGAGACATGGTGCCTATCCGAAAGGGATAAGCGGAGACTAGAGGCTTTTGAGATGTGGTCCTATAGAAGACTCTTTGGAATTTCCTGGAGAGACCGCATCACGAATGAGGAAGTTCTTCAAGGAATCGAAGGAGGAAGGCACCTGCTCAGGACCTTGTCCGAAAGGCGTGCAAGATGGATCGGCCATGTAATACGTCAAGAAGGTCTCTTGCATGCCATAATGGAGGGTATGATCGAGGGGACAAACTCTAGGGGACGCCCACGCCGAGAGTACCTGGAGGACCTGTTGGTGGACGTACGCTGCTCATCATATGCAGATCTCAAAAGAGCCGCACAAGACAGGGAAAAATGGAAGAGAATAATGGAGGAAATTGCTGCAAACCAATCCCAGGATTGAAACCAGAGAAGAGATTACACACAGTGAATGATTGAACATGATATATGTAAGTACTCCCCTGACTATGTTATTTTTATTTATTTATTTGAAAATAACTAATTTAATTTAACTCAACACGTGTTTAATAAACTGGCAGTAATCGAAATAGGTCCGCCATAAACTAAATATCAAAGTTTTATTTTTTTGTAAACTAGCGCCACCAGCGATGCTTTATGAACCAGTAATACTTACTTACTTACTTCCTATGGCCATACAACTCTTGGAGAGTTTTAGCCTCCTTGATGATTTTCGCCAAGCTCCTCGATCCTGCGCCTCTTGCTCCCAGCAGTCCGATTCACCCAACCTAGCCAGGTCAGCTAGAACATTGTCTATTAGGCGCTGTCTAGGCCTTCCTAGAGGTCTTACTCCAGTCGGTCTAGACGCGTACAGGATCTTGATTGCTCAGGTCTCTTCGGCTCGGCATACGTGCCCAATCCATGCTAGGCGACCGGCTCTCAAAGATGCTCGTTATACCTGCTTGGTACCGATCTCTTGGTTGGTCCTATGCTTCCAAGTTCCCGCTGCATCACGGGGTCTGGGTCCCAGGATAATTCTAAGTATTCTATTCTCAAACCAGTAGATTATTTGCTGTTCTTTTAGAGTCATTGTCCATGACTCAGAACCATATGTCACCACTGGTTTGATGATGGTGTTATAAATACGCAGCTTAATGTTTCTGGATAGAAGCTTGGACTTTAGCAACATTCGCAAGGAGGCTGCAGCCCGTAGGCCTTTTTGAACTCTGTGCTTCCGTCATGACCCTTTTTGCTTCCGTCATGACCGTACCGAGATAACTGAACTCTCTGACTTGCTCAATTTTATCTACCTCTGAACCTCAACCTTTAATTGGTAGATGATAATGTATAGTGTATGGTACAATAAGGAATATGTGAAAATTTGAAATATTATGAACAAATATTAGTAGTTAAATATAATTTAGTTTATTATTTGTAAACATTGTATTCATAAATATAATTAGTTGCAGGTAACACATTCCTTTTTTTGGGGTTTATCCCTTAATTGTTATCAACAATGTATTGGGCGACGTCAATTATCGTAGTTTCCGAATTCTGATCCTTTACTCGTGTAAATAGCATAACAGCAGCGCGTTTGTATTGCATGTTTCGCCTTGCTGAGGAATTTCAAACAATATGAAGTAGTACATAATTATTTATTCTTGAACAAAGATGTAAAACTCCATATTAAATAATTAATACGAATGAAAACGTCTGTTTTCTTGAAGTTTTATTATATTTTATGTGAATGACATGTTTCGCCTGTCTAAGGCATTATCAAATGTTGACACACAAAATATTAGACAATGCCTTAGACAAGCAAAAATATGTAATTCACATAAAATATAATAAAACTTCTAGAAAACAGACGTTTTCATTATAAATATTATTGAATTATAAGTGAATTATTTTGGTTTGATTGTTGCCGCACTTTATATTAGTTAATTGTGACATGTAAAACGTTTGTACTATTTTGATGTTAAAATTATACAAGATTTTCGTTTATATCAAGAATTTTGACAGGGGTAAAAATAAATTTTTCAATTGTTCCAATGACAATTTGAATAATTTCTTCAATATCATTTAAAAGTTCTTGCAGGTCTTGGTTTGTTTTAAGTGTTTAATTACTGCTAATTTTAATAAAGCGATTGATACGTGGAACATAAATGAAATAGACAATTATTAAGTGCACCTTCTAAAGTGTGTTAAATTATTTTGTTGTTTTATTTTATATCATTGTATTTTATATCATTTGTTTAAGATTTATTTTGTGGATGTTGGACGATCGAAGTGTGCGCAGGAGATGCTTATTGGTGGCGATGAGGTTTGCAACCCATCACACCGCGTTTCCCGCGGGGCGAAAAGAGAAGGATGGAGTGCCGCATCGGTTGAAGTGTGACAGTCCATTCTTTCTGCCTACCCTTCCGGGGAGAGGGCGTGATGGTTAGTTAGTTAGTTAGTTAATTGAAGAAATTAGTATAAAAACGACAATTATAAATATAAGTAGATTTATCGGTTTGCAATGAAGGGGTAACTTTGTAATTATAATCCTTACCACAATTGCACGTCTTAGTTTGAGAAGTCACGCGATTTTAGTCCCACGATTCTTACAAATAAAACTTTCTCAAGACGCAAATTCTCAGGAAATTCATTTCAAGCAATCCAAAAACCTCTTTATCGAAATTCGGAACACTTTTCATGGCAAAGCATCTGCGTACATTTCTGCGCATCCAGTCGTAAGGCTGCGAACGTCCAACTGGTAAGATAAACGAAAAAAATGTTACACATTATCCCAACAGCGTTTTATTTATTTTCATACTTGTAATTGTATTGTTTAAATTATGAATGTGTCAGTATAATCTCGGGTATTCTTTCCCGTCCGTAATTACGTGTTCTTTTTTCATCAAACAGATTCCGCTTGATGTGCAAACAACAAAGAAGCAGCCCAACAAAGCACCAACTTGCAAAGGAAACGCCTGAAGAAGAATATTGTCGGAGGGTGCATTAAACAAACTTTGTAAGGAAACGCACGAAGCTATTTTAGAATATGCATTCCCATATTTTTTCAATTTTAACCTTGTCAGAGATTTTGTTTCAATGATTTATTTTATTTATTTATTTATAATTTATTTAGGATAACAAACAGCGATTGTAAGACAGATATGAAAAAAAAAAAAAAAAATAAGGCCATGACGAACTTTGCCGAGTGGTAAGTGCTTAGACTGCCACGTCTCAGGTTCAATTCCCGGCAATTGTAGTGTGATTGTCACACTATTGTTGATCTGGTGTAGAATTCATGTGACAATAAAATGGCAATACATTAGCTACCTATCACATGTCACGAGAATCAATATTGTAGCTTTACCCTTTACATCAATTTGGCTCGCGTTGTGATGATGTAAAAAGCGATTCAAAAAATACTTATTAAAACAAATTATGATACATTACATGCCACAATTACTACCACAAATTTAAATGATATGAATAGTTTACAGAGCATGTGTAACTAATGAATATAAATTAAACAGCAACAACAAACCATCATGACGTTTCTCCGAAAAGACAGGCAGAGAGAATGAATTATCACACGACACAACTCTTTAGATTTCTCCATATTCATACAGCGAGTCATACACGGATGTCGATTCTTCCGACTTTTAACATGTCTTATTTGAAATGGTAAACTTAAAACAAACAAAAGTAATGTCATATTTTAAAAGTTTATATAAAACATATGCACTACGTCAGGGGAACCCGACATGACACAAGACGAAGAAGAAGAAATAAATAAAATAAAATAATAATGCAACAATATAGTTTTATTCATAGGTTGCTCCAACTATTTTTTTTAAAATCAGATGCAAAACGTCGACGTTATTGTTAAGATGTTATTTATCTTAATATCATCGTCATTACAGCCATTAGTCGTTCAGTCTTGAACGTAGGCCTCCCTTCCCGACTTTCACAACTCTCTATCCCTTGCCACCTGACCGTTGACCTCCCGCCCCTTTGAATATCATCAGACCGTCTCGTTTGTGGTATAGTTTATTCACTTAGGGAGATGATTTGTAATAGTGTCAGTAATACCTCCTAAATTGGTTATAGAACGCTGTCTGATTGGTTCCCGTGTCTTAGTAGGCGGAGTGTACTGCATTAACTTCTGAAATACTCGGTGATTAGAAAATTACTATTATACAATCTCAAAATCAGAAAATAAATTAATTTTAACGCTGGAAGGACATGTTTGTGGTTTTGTTTTTGAATTCCAATTACAACACAAATTTGACAGAAAAATAGAAATTTCTTGACACCATTATCGGGAACACCAGATATTTCAAATAATTTAATAAAAAAAACTAAATACTTTAAATTTTAACATTGTGCAGTATTATTATGAATATTAGTCAGATCCTTTAGTGTTTTTTCAAAGAAATAACAATATTAAACATTTAAAAAAATTTGGTCATTGTTTTAGTGATTATTACAATTGAACCAGACAGAATTTTAATTTTGAAAAAAAACATGTTTGTTTATTTAATTGCTTGAATTTAAAATATTATTGTATTTTGCATTTTGCTCCTATTAAAAAATACAAACATCGTCTAGTTTTTTTTTGTAAATGCACTATCACACAGTTTATTGCAAAAAATCTCCAACCATTTCGTTTCTGATCTAGCAGACTGATGTTAATTATAAAATGAATATATATTTTTTTAAATCTCTGAATTATGAATGTTCGAAAAAACCGATAAAAATTAAGTCAAGAGTAGAAGAAAAATGTATTTTGTTTCATAAAAATATCGTCATTATAAAATTCCAGTGTTAACGTTAAAGTTTACCAAAAATATAAATTTCATATACGATCGAAAGTCAAATAAAAACTCATTTCAAACATCCGGTGGGTTTCAAGAGATTAGATAAATGTTCCCCCCGAACCATGAAACCACTTTGGAAATAGCCGTGTTTAGGAAAATTTTGAATTATTTTACGTCTTTAAATTATACGTCGAAATCAGCGTCTGTTGTGTTGAATTTATTTTTATATACGCGAAGACTGTGAGCCGGAGCGGAAAAGATAAATGAATCAAGAAATCGTAGCAATTTCTGCGAAATGTGAAGAAAAGGGGTTCTCTTAACGCCTCAGAACCTTTAGTAAACACAGATTAATAACTATTTATATTTTCACGGAAGGAGATAGCTACATTTACAAATAAAACTTGACAAATATGACTCAATAAGGTTAGGTTAAGGGGTAATAAATAAAATAATCTCTGGAGTCCAAATGAATACGGGTATTTTATTTTACTATATTTTGATATTATTAAACGATTTAAGAATAAAATAACCAAAAATTAATTAAACGAACTCTAGTAAGAATATTCTGATATCAAATAATAATTATTAAAAATGATGTATTTTAACATCTATAGGGTTTTTCATTAAGAGCCCTCAAACTTTGAATTAAAATAAATCGACCTATCTAAATGATATTGCCAATTTTTATTTTATTTTAATGGATTTTTAATCATATTATATATGAAATACAATTTTGACCAAATAACCGCCGTGGTTTTGATTCGGGTGGTGTATCTCGATGGTCAAGGGTTTTTATAGTATTTATTAGGGGGACGCTTAAATATCGACAGCGTATAGCGGCCATTTTGGTAAAGCGAAAGTTGTCAAATTAAACAAGAATACTTACTTAATCTTAACATTTTACCACAAAGCCGCTACATGCTTCAACAACGCGTTGAAATTGTTAAAATGTATTATCAAAATCAGTGCTCTATTCGCTGATTTACGGCATTCATGGTCGTCCTACAGAGTCCACAATACGTCGTTCAATGCATAAATTTGAGACTCTTGTGGTTCTTAAACTGAACGATAACGTAGTATACAGCGCACGCCATGATGGATATTATGCACGAGGGATCAAAAATGGAGCGTCCCTTTGGAAATACCCTGTACTTCCACTTTTGTATATATCTCGACAGCGACTGTCATCGACGTCTGACCTGGCAAAACCGGTCAGTGTCGAAATAAAGTCATAAACGGAAGTAGTTATTTCAAATCATAATTTAATTGAATTAATTTATTAAAGGTCACGAAGTCAACTCAATGAACAGACTGAAAGTATTTGAAATGTGGCTCTATCGCCGGAAGCTCAGAATTCCCTAGACAGACATGTTTACCGATACCGAAGTCCTGAGGCGAGCTACAGTCGAGAGGGAGCTGTTATCAAATATCTGGGATAGGGACAAGGAGCTGTTATCAACTATCTAGATTTCACACCTGGGTTATGTACTGCGTGGGGAAAAGTACCACCTTCTTCAACTGAGTGGACCAGCATCCGAAGTGTGGAGAAGCTGTTCCGAGCGGACAGGAACAGGTTCGCCGAGGTGATCGCCAACATTGGGGGACCCGACAGAGTACTTGAAGAAGAAGAAAATTGAAGGTTAAAGCGTTTACACTGTGAAATTCGATTGTTAATTTGGAATAATTTAAAACACTGTAATCCACAATATTTATTAAATATTTTTATTACTTAAAAATCTAGACCATATTTCACGGTTGTGAAGAGCCCAATCCTGGACCCACACATTCTGGGGCATCTAGGTCAGGAAAAGGCGCTGGTAGTGGAGCCGTCATCGCCTCTCGGTGGTCTTTCCTTTCTCCTCCTCTTCCTCTCTGCGGCGTTGTCCCTGCGCTGTGCCTCGGAGTCCTGCGTACCTTTATGTGCTGTTAATTTCCACCTGGGTCTATCTATATAATAATATATCTTTATAACATAAGTATTTTTTTTTTGGTTAAAGTTAAGTTTTATTTAATTAGTATTTGAAATTAATATCCACCAAGAGATTTTAATAAAATCGTTCGAATATATAATATTATTTTATTACTATTTCCAAAGTTAAAATTATGCGTACCATCATATTAGGTTTATTTATTTATGCTGCTGAAACTTGGACAGTGAAATCCTTGCTTGTTCAAAAAAGATGAATATAAGTTTAATATTCAAAGTTAATATTAGTTCAAAATAAACTGTTTTATACATTACATGTTTTAATTACCTCGTGACAACAGAGTAGCGGGAAACTCTGATTTGAAACTCGGAAATTGCCCTAGCTGAATTAAAAAAAATACATATTTACTTATTTTGTAGAACTGGCCTTAATAATTATGCCAAAAATAATGCAATCTGTCAAAAAGTTTGTTTACCAGTAGCGCATTGAATGGGTACACCTCAGCAGTGCGTCACGATTTTTACAATGAATAAAAATATTCTACGAAAAGTGTGTCTCAAATTGCGGATGTTAGAAAAGGTTTTTGTTGAATCAGTTTTATCAATAACTCCAGCCTACGATTTTTACAAAGCATTTTATTTTTTTACATTTTCAGACGGTCGAGAAAGCGTCGAAGATTTGCCTCGTTCTGGAACACCTTTGACCTCTAACACACATGATAACGTTTAAAACGTTACAGAAATTTTGCTCAAATTCGTCATGTGATAGTTAAATAGGTAGCAGGAGACCTGAACATCTCTCGTGAGTCCATTTGTTTGATTTTGGTGGAAAATTTTGGCATGAAACCCGTTGTTACTCGACTCGTTTTTTTCAAACACAGTATCGTGAACAAATCTCTTTGAACATGCTTGATCGTGTGAATTCTGATATAACAATAATGGAACGCATCATAACTGGCAACGAGACGTGTGGTTTATGAGTATGACATGCAAACAAGTCACCAATCATCAGAGTGGACGAAGAAAATTAAGCCGAAACCGACAAAAACACCCCAAAGTCGTTCAAATATCGTTTTTTTTTCATAAATTCGTTCCAGAAGGACAAACGTTAAATAATGAATACTCGTACTATTTAATCGTTTTTCGGCGTTTGCGTTAAAAATCCGTCAGAAACGACCGGAATTGTGGTACAACAATTTTGACCAAATTCAAGAAAAAAACGCGATAAATACCATCGATCAACCACCATATTCTCTGGATTTGGCTCTGTGTGACTTTTTTCTGTTCCCAAAACTTGAATTGTCACTTCGTAGATCCCGTTTCCAGTCGATTGAAGCCATAAAACAAAATTCACGGAAGGTGTCGAAGGGCACACCAGAAAGGACCTACCAAAAAGGTTTCGAAGAGTGGAAAAAACGCTGGCATATGTTTATTTTATCCAGTGGGCTAGAAGGCGACAAAATAAATATTGATGAATACTTAAATAAATTACGTTTTACTTACAATTTTCCGGTACTTTATTGTCATAAAATTTTATTGATTTATAGTAATTGCATCATTTGTATTTAACAGAAATGAAGTTGTGAGCATAAAAATTAATGAATTACTACTCCACTTGACAGAGCATTTCTATGTTAGTACTCATATTTATTAAATGTATGTACTAATTAATCTATTTATATGCGATGGGAGAAGGATGGGATATTAATAACTGCAAATTTACTTTATTGAGTTGTACCAAGTTATACAAGATAACGCACAAAACCTATTAAATTTCTTCAAATATTCCCATAAGTGTGAAGGCATACATTATCTGGTGTTTATTCAGTTTCATTATATTTAGTTACATATAATACAACCTACACCCGCTCACGCGCGTATCTTCTTGGCTTATTTGATCGCCGAAAGGCAGAAATATTTCCCAAATTATTTCATCAGTTTCATGTTCGGGTAAAACTTTTTGAATAAATTAATTATACGTGCGTACATAAGTAAGCTTTCATTATTGAATAATTTAACCCCTAACACGCTTTGAAGGTTATATTTACTCAATTATAAATAAGATGTTTATTTAATTCAAAGAGAACCCACGCAATGTTAACTTTATTTTAATAAGCTAATGTTATTTAAAAAATAACCTCTATTTCAAAGTTATGTGTGTTCACCCGTTTTTGAAAAACCATAATGTCTACTTAACCTGAATGTCAAAAACAATCATAGATAAACAAGACTGAAGGATCACCGAAACCAGCACAAATCGTGATGGACAATGCCAACATCAATGTTGTGAGTGAATATATTTATTTGTGATACAAAATGCGAGAGACCAGACACCAAACCTGAATAGAAGAGTCGGTTTAGCATTAAAAAATCTTGGCCACATTTTGAAGAATCAAAAAATACCCATCAACTTAAAAAGGAGGGTATTCATTGCCAGTGCTTCGCCAGTGCCATGCTTTGCCCTGTACGTCTAGAGAACAAATCGCTAGACGCAAATAGCAGTAGATCGGTCACACTCTGAGACGGAACCCAGCCGGCATTACTCCGGGCGCACTAGACTGGTTCCCTATGGGGGGAAAGAGGAAGCGAGGCAGACCTAGAACCACCTGGAGAAGAGCCCTCAGGATGAGGTTAAGACAGCAGGCCTCACTTGGGATGATGTTAGGCATTAGGCATGCGATAGAGTCGGGTGGAGAATTTTCCTTGAGGCCCTATGTACCACGGAGGTGTGACAGGACAAAAAGAAGAAGAAAATTCATCGCCAGTATTTACTTATGATATTGAGATAATCACAATGTCCCTAAATGTGCCAACTAACTTAAAAATACATACGATTAATTGCATCTAAATAGAGACGAAGATGCAAATTGGAAACAGAATGTGGTGGTCGAGGCGTTTACAGGACTTGATGCATATATGCTACAATGTCGCACCACACTTCACCTTTTTTTGTGTTCAATCTACATTAGCGCCATCTATAAAGATTGGATTAAGCACTAAGCAGAAGATCTTTATTAACGCAATGTGAAAGGCAACCGCCATTAACCAGAATATGCCAGTTATTTCCTGGCTGCCCTTATCGTAAGGGTATTCACGAATTCGCCATAATTGCATCCAAAGAGGTTTATCTCTTTCGCAACCTCGTTTAAAAGAAGAATCGTTTTCAATGCAGGAAAACTTCGTAGGGCCTCTGTGCGGCAATTTGGGGCATAAAATAATATATGCCCCCTTGCTCTGCTATAGCTATGGAGAACGTATAGATTTAGTTCTCTCAGTATTCCTGGATTGCAAATACCTCCGGATAATAGTTGAAAAAATGCTAACCTAGAATGATCATTCGACGATATGATAGGTATGTATATCTTTTATATTGATTTGACTCACGAGATAATGATGTAAAGATCTATTCATCTAAATAATAAACATGTCAAGAAAACATATAATTATGTGCATGAATTGAAAAGGGTATTGGGTGGCTTAATGCCGGTCTATTTGATGAATATTGACGCAAGAAAGACTGTCCGCAGTATAAGAGTGGTGCGACAGTATGACACTAATCCCGGGGACCAAAATTGAAAAATTCACCGAAAGGTTTAACGAGGTATCAGAAAACTCGTCGGATGACAAGTCTCGAATGGCTTTTATTTCTCTCATCTCTCTATTGTCAGCGGAAGCGAAAGATCGCCCAGCCTCCAATTGTCCGAGAACAATGTGGAAGAACGTATTCTTTATGCGGGGAACAAAAATGAAATATTATTTCTCCTCTCGGCTTCAGAGAATTATACTAAAGCATCAATTGGCAACCTTTTAGATAAAAATTCCTTATATGTTCGATTCAGTTTTCTTTATATTTATTAAAATATTATTTTATACAGTATTTAATGAATACAAGTAATAATCAATCAATATTTTTGCTATAACTGTTTAGATAGTGATAACAAAGTAATCAAAAGATATACAGTAAATGATCGTATTTGGCCACAAAATGAAACAAGGCGTAATTTTCAATTAGGAATAAAATACCTCCTAATATGTCTCTTTATTCATATTTTTTTTTAATTTGCTAACCACCTTATAGAAAAAGATAATTCATTTAATAAAGATATTGGCGTTAAAATTTTGCATGTTAATAATAGAAATATAACTTTGAGCAATCTCGAAATATTAGAAATTAAAAGAGATATTAAAAAAAATATATATATTATAAATAATCATATAAATTTGACGTCAAGTCCAATCTTTGATTTATTTCCTTTGTTGTTAATAATTACCTGAACCCCATTAAGAACTTTAAATATTTTTTTTAAATTTTAAATTTAATCATAATACTTGTTATAACAAAAGCATAAACGTTCCAAAATAAATCTTTATAACATCTGTCAGATCGTGTAAACAACAACAATTTTATAATATTTTAAAAAATAAGTATCTTAATTGAAGAAGGACAGTTTGTCCGATACATGTCAATATAATTTTTTTTTTTTTAATATAAGTGTTGTACAAAGTGTAAAAAAAAAAGAAAAATATAAATAAACCATCATAACAACACAAAGTATGGCGTTTATAGAAGAAATTTGTACATATTTTTCAAGAAACAAGAAATAAATACTAACTCTGTTTAGCAACAATATTTATAAACAAACAAACCTCTTATAAACCTTCATATCTTCATAGAATCACACTGTTATTACACAATGCCATAGTATTCTTTCGTCTGGCTATTTCACGTTATTTGGAGTCGGCTGTCCTCATACGGCTCCGTCAAGTCTCTCAATCCTGGGTCATCTTACACACACAATGCAATAAATGGGAATAAGGCTAACTAAAAAAACGAGTTAAAAATGTATTTAATATTTATTACAAAACCTTGTTTTTTTTAACAATAATTTAACTTTTAAATAGTCTCGGCTACCCTTTATTTCATAACAATCCATCTGATATTTATTTGCATGTAAATTTGATACAAATAAATATCAGATGTATCGTTATGAAAGTAGGTAAGTACTTAGTTAGGTACCTAATTAAAGTTAATTAAATGTTATTGTAACACCTGATTATGAAAAATGAGGTTGACGAAACAGCTTTCACGTAAAATAAAAAAATAATAATGATACACGAACAGAGTTTTATAATTTAACAGTTAGTAATGTTAAAATATAATAATGTTTTTTTTTACACCTGAAGATGGAGGTATCCTCCAAAACATGTCGTGTTTTTTTTAATTAATAATTAGTGGATTCAACAAAGTTATTTTCAACTTCCTAAGTAAATTACTATGGAATTACACAGTGTGAATGCCTTAGCGTTTAATAAGTTAAAACAAATTGTGTAATATCGTAAGAAAACAATTACAAATGGATAAGCAAAATCGAATGTTTAAAAAAATACAGAAGTTGTTCATATTTTTTTAAGCTTACCGTTACATTTTTTGGACAATGAAATTATAAATAATATTTTTAACTCTTAAATTATTAAACTCTGTTTAAATAGCACTTTTTTTACAAACAGCTGTTTCACCATCTGACACACTAAATATTTTTAGTAAAAATTTAATTAAATATTGTTGAACTTGTTCTCTGCCCCTGGACTAGGGACAGCCATCAGCAAGCGGAGACAATGTCACGTACTTACTCCTCGAGTATTGGAAATCTCAAGTATTAACCCACTGAGATTCTCGAGGAATAATTAATTATTACGGCTTGTAATCAACTGACATCACTTTTTGTTAGTCTACAATATCATGAATATTTATATCAAAGTCTTGTACTTGTCATATTTCATGATAACAAAGTAGCTATTCATTTTTTATTACTCAATATTATTCTATCAATATACTCAATATACTCGTACTTGAATTTCTTATTTTAACTCAAGCATAAAGTTTTTTAGGTATACCTACCTAATTGAGTAATTGTTTTTGTGTGGAGGATAAATCCGTCATGGACACCGAATAAAAAAAACCCTCTTCTTTTGCAGCCCAGTTCCTACCATACATTCTACCCAGGGCTGCAAAATTGTCTTTCGTTCACCCCTGTTGCTGAAGCCGCATCTCGTCTATTTCTTTTTGAGCCATTATCTCCTCCATGAAGCCTTCCACCTTACTCCACAACTCTTGGGATTGCAGCATGGATTTAACTATGGAATCTAGGTCGAAACAACCGGTTATTATATATAGGGCTTCCCTATGTAGCCTCCATCTATCACACACAAACAAGTTGTGTTCAGAGTCATCCGTCTTCGCCTCACAATTCATACACCTCTCTGTCGAGGCTTTTTGAATTTTTCCGAGATTTTTACTTATAGAGTAATGGTATGATGATAAATGAATTTGTTGATTACAATCTCACGTGTTTATTACCAAATACTTGTAATAATAAATAGATAAAAGTAAATATATTATCTATCAATGGTTTAGCTTAAATTAATCTACATAATGATAATGATAATTTGTCAAGTGCCGCTATCTTGAGAGATTCACATCAAAGGCACTCTCCGTATCATAAAAATGATTTTTTAAGTTACCTGATAGTTCTTTCATTATCTTGATCGGACGTTCTTTTAAATCGGAAACTTCTGGGTGCCGTGAAACACAAAGTTTATTTTCAGATTCTTCTCTTGCAGATAATGTCGGCGGTTGAAGGTTCAGAGTAATGATCTTGCAGAGGTCTGTGAGGTAGTGGGGTACTCGTCCACGTAGATCTTTGTGTACGAGTAGACATAGTTTCTACTCAATTTGCTCAGATAACCTTAGCCAATTAAATGGGTACAGCATTGAGTTAACGTGAGCGAGTTTTGATGCACCGAAAATCAACCGCGCTGCAGCATTTATTATGGAATGTAGTATATCTATAGAATGTCCGTCATATATAAAATTGTATTACTTATGATAAAGTCAGAAGTTTATATTTCAAACATTTATTATAAAAATAATCTAGTTATGTCATGAAGTGAAGCTTGGAGCTGGCAAAAGAAGGATGAAAGCAGGATAAACGCCGAAAACGTTGTATGATAGAATTCCGAACGATGAAATAAGAAAGAAATATAAGGCAGATGACTGCATCATGGATAAAATTTAAAAGGATCCCTGAGATGGTTTGGACATATGGAAATTAATAGATGAGAGTAGAATGGTTAAAAAGTTGTACAAAAGCACCATGAGTGGAAAAAGAAGCCGAGGAAGACCGAGGAAAACATGGAATGACCAAACTAATCAATTACTAAAAGGCAGCCACATTCGAAGTCGGAATAATCGACGTGCGTGCATGGTACGATGTATGAATGTAGAGGAAGCCTGAGAGGTATGCCAGGACAGAGCATTGTGGCGATTCATCCTCTCTGCCTACCCCTCCGGGGAAATGGTGTGATGGTTAGTTAATTAGTTAATTAAGAATCTAGTTAATTCATTGAATTCGTTATACTCATATTTAAATTTTACGAGTATCAGAAATACTAGGACTCCATTTTCAATCACCAAATCTAGGATGCTTTCTATGAACAATGCTTGAAGGAATATCGTTAATCAAAATGGCGACCAAAAGATTTTTTTATCATTTCTCTCCATTGTTCTTTTATCCGTTGTCCAAATGGGGAAAAGTCATTTGACCACTGCGCTTAGTATTCAAAGAAGAAATAAACCAGACCGTATTTGTATATTGGCAGGGGGTGGTTTTAAGCTACCCTAGAAGAGTATTTGCAAAGAGATATGATTCCCATCGTACACGATGAGTGGGTATTGTATTCCCTTTTTCTTTTCGACCAGAAAGGGATCAATGTCTGGTAAACATTTTGCAAGACAATGACCCACTTCACATCAATAGATTACCCTCTAACAGTAGACAAACATCTTAAAAGTATTTTATAGAACCCTAACGTTTCAGAAATCGTAACATTTTATGTTATTCCGTGGTACAACATGTCGACATTACTGCATATCTACACTAAAGTACTACTATAAACCAAAATTCGTCTAGACTTAGGTTCGCTCCTATCAATTTATTGTATGTTTATATTTAAAATCATTGTGTTACCTTCGTTATTAAATTAAATAATTATATAAAATATTATAAGCAAGAGGAGACACAGTAAGGACCAAACAAATTTTGAGGACTTCCGAAATGAAGACACTGAGGACGATTGCAGGCAAGACACTGAGGGATCGCGTGAGGAACACCAGAATAAGAGAGATATGTGAGGTTGAGGATATTATCAGATGGAGCAGACAGCGAAAAAGGGACTGGTACGGTCATGTTCAAAGAATGGACTCCACCAGAATGGATTCGTCTTCGTGGAAGACCTCCTAAAAGATGGAAGGACAGCTGGGAATCTACCTCACAGGAGGAGCAACTCTCTGGAGAACAGACCACATAGGTCTACAATAAGGAAGAAGAAGAAGAAGAAGATATAAATTATTATATTATTTATAATTTCATTATATAAAATTATACAATATAAAAAGTATATTATATATAATTTTGGGTCATGTGCTAAGGGGAAAAAAATACCACCTCCTTTGACTGATATTAATGGGTAAAGTAGAGGGACGTCGGGGAGTTGGTAGAAGGCAGCTGTCCTGGCTCCAGAACATCAAAGAGTGGACAAGAATAACAAGAGTTCAGAACCTGTTCCAAGTGGTGCAGGATAGAGATACCTTTGCTGTAGTGATCGCCAACGTTGGGGGGGCCTGCCACGGCACCGAAAGAAGAAGAATTATGAATTATGCATTAAATATTGGTGAAAGGATTCTAGAAAGTTTTTTCGTGTAGCTAGGACATAATTTAATATATTTTTATAATTATCGAAGATCTTCTTTTAATAGATCTGTGGATCTGTTTTTATGGCGTCGACGTCTCCTGGGACACAGAACTCCAACTGTCTCGCAATCTCTTCGCATGTCTTCCGGGTTGGCATGTTCCCATTGGCACGTTTTTTGCGGCTGCTTGGGGGAGTCTATCGTCGCTCATTTGTTCTACGTGGCCGCGCCAGAAGCGTCTTCTTTTCCTGCCCTATCTAACAATATCTTCGGTATCGCAGGTCTCACGTATTACTGTGTTTCTGATTCTATCCCTCAGTGTTTTGCCCAGAATAGCGCGGAGTGTCTTCATTTCGGGGGTTCGTACTAGTGCTTTGGTTCTATTTGTGTCAGCCCTCGATGTGTCATCACAATTAAATGTTGTCATCACAATTAATTGTCAGTCCTCGATTGTGTCATCATAATTAAATGCTGTATTACATAAAGCGATCGCTTAACCCAACCAATGACAGGTCCTGTAAACGCCTTGACCACCATATTCTGTTTCCAAATAATTTACATATTCGTCTCTTTTGAGATACAATTAATTATTTAAGAAGTGATATATAATGTTTATGATTTCATTTAAATGTGATTTACAATCCAAAGAGAGAGCGAATTTTCAAAAAGGTTCTTTTTTGTTAATTTACAAAAATTTAACATTTTTTCAGTGTGATTTTTTTAAATAAAATTGCAACATTGTTTAAAACGAAATTCTGCACCGTTTATCTATTGTTTATTTTGCAGTGTTGCTTATGCATGGGTTATAATTATAATTAATAAACCATCATTTATCTCCCTAAATATATCTTTCAGATAATAACAATCACGAACTAGCAATGCAATACGCCCAGGATTATTTCATTACATTCGATTATTTTCGCTTAAATATAATTCGTTATATTCATATGTTTTTTGTTAACAATGATTAACAATTTGTTTTATTTTCGGTTGAAATAAAAGAAACAATACATCAATGAGTGGTTACTATAAATGATAAAAGTAATAATCTAGATTAACACTGTGAGAAAAAAGATTTTTTTTCAAAAAAATAAAGACACTTGTTTATTTTCCCATGGTAGCAGAACATAATGAGTCGATAATTTGAACTAATTGGATTGCCCACTTAGCATACGACACAAAGGCGCAACCCCCTGACGGAAGTGCCCCTAAATTGTGCGAATTCCACATGTAATCAGGGATTAAAAGAAAAAGAAAAAGTAATCTCCCTTCACAAGAGCTTTCGCGCGATGCTTTCATTCCTTTAGAAGTTTTAAGTTATAAAAGCTCTCCACGATAATGATTGTGAAGGGGACTCGAGCATCCCTCGGACTGAACCGCTATCATTTAGTGTCCTGGGAAAAAATATCAACGCCATCGGGGCTCAAGTGGTAACTTAAGTCTTAACATGGATATTTACTTTGCAGGACTTTGTAAGGACTCGGGAGGCTGTTTGTTTGTAGTTCAATGGCGCTGGGCGCGGGAGGGGTAGGTAATAAAACGGTGGATTTGTGTCCGCTGTTGCTTAATTTAACGTTTTCCTCTTGAAAAACTTCGGGGCGAGGAATCACGCTTCAGACTTGGAAAATACGCGTTTTAAAACGCCCGATAGATCTAGCTTAATAGCTTTTTTGTTTATTCTTTACTGCTGCAGGAGATTATTAAATGAAACCGCTTTGTTAAACAAGCCCGCGCTTGTTCCCTTTATTCTACTTAATTCACTCCATCAAATAATGCTCTCATCTACCAAGCTTTTTTTCCAATTTACGACGCATGAGCGTATATTCTTATAATTATGTTCCGTCGAAATTACAATTAGGAGATAGTTTTATATGCAGCTGTTAACGAATTTTATATATATCATAATTAGAGAAGCAAAAAAAATGGTTTTACACAAGTTGTTAAGAGTTGAAAATTGAAGTTATTTAACACTTATTTAGGCCAAAACAAAATATTTCCCATCAGATACTATTTAAGGTGCTACACAGGTTATTATTTCCTACAAAATGTTATACATATTAAATGGACGTATGTATAGAGGATAGACATTAAAAAAACTTACGTTTTTTCCAATAATAATTCTAAATCGTTAAATTATTTAAAAAAAAATATTATTTTCTACGTAGTTGGTTGATGATTGAGTTCTTCTTTATTTTAAGAATTTAACATCTGGTAACGGTATTTGCATGTTTTTAACAAATAAAACACGTAAGTGTTTATTGCTTAATGTACTATGTACTAATAAATATGGATGAAAACGTCTGTTTACTAGGAGTTTTATTATGTTTTATGTGAATGATATGTTTCGCCTGTCTAAGGCATTATAAATGTTTCAACATTTGTTTGTTGTGTGTCAAAATTTGATAATGCCTTAGATAGGCGAAACATGTCATTTAAATAAAATATAATAAAATTTCTAGAAAAAAGATGTTTTCATTAGTATTAATTATTTAATATGGAGTTTTACACCACTGTTCAAGAAACAATCAATAACGATGTACTACAATATTTCTTATTGCTTGACATTCATCATATCATTTTCATGAATCATAATGAAACTTCTAAAAGGTAGACGTTTTCTTTCATATTAATTAACACACTAGAGAGTTACAAGAGGTTGAAAGTATTAAAAAATTGAAACCATTCTTAAAAGTCCAGAAAGAATTCAATATAAACTCACCAGTCTTCAAAGTGCTACATGGAATGGGACCAAGTTATATATCCGAACTCTGTGAAACGGACAGCCTAAAAACTAAGAAATCCACACTTCGCTCGGCGAACTCCTCGGCAATAGGAAGATTAGTTGAGCCGAAGCATTTCCCTAGTACAAATTTCGGGGATCGAGCCTTTACGGTAGCCGGTCCATCAGCTTGGAATAGTCTCCCTTCACACCTCGGATGCATAAATGATCTGACAGATTTCAGATCTAAGCCGACACCCATATTTTGTTCTACGAATATTATACTCGTACTTTCTAACCGATCGCGAATATCAGATGCAGCGCTCACATTTAAATTTAAAACACGTCCTTATGCCCCCGGTGATTACATCACAAAAACGGCCCTATAAAAGTTAGCATATTATTCTTCTTCTTCTTCTTAAATATAATGTGAATTCGTATCAAATATATTAAATTACTTTTAAAAAAGAAGTGACGTAAAATATTATAATTTTATAATGTTGTTTAGATCAGAAAAAATAGAAAAGAGAACCGTCTAAGATGGTATGGCCATGTCATGGCCCACCCTGCTGACCGTGTTACACGGAGCACGATGGAAACAGGATGGACACCTTAAAAACCGGAAAATACCGATCAACCTGAAACGAAACGTCTATGAAGCCTGCGTTCTGCCAGTTGGTACTTATGGTCTTGAAACTGTTACATTGTCCAAAAAAAAGTGCCGAGAAACTGCGAGTGACCCAAAGAGCCATGGAAAGAGTCATGTTAGGATTAAGCCTAAGAGACAGAGTCAGAAACGATACGGTGAGAGAAAAAACAAAGGTCACTGACATCATCCACCGGGTGGTGGTCACGTAGCCAGAAGCTCAGATGAAAAATGGACAAGAAGACTGCTGACTTGGAGACCGTGGACGGCGAAGAAAAGTGCAAGGTGACCCCAACTACGGTGGAAAGATGATCTAAACAGACACGTCGGAATAACCTGGATGCAGTTTGCACAGGACAGAATGACATGGAAGCAAATGGAGGAGGCCTTTGTCAAGGAGTGGACGGGAATAGGCTGAGGAAGAAGAAAAAGAAGAAGAAGATGGAAACAGACAAGCGAACCAGAGAACGTGGTAGGCCCAAGTTGGCGTAGATGGGACTTATTCAAAAGAGTCTCAAAAGAGAGCGTGTCCCACCAGACGCCTTCCAGGACAGACAGTCATCGAAACGCCATACAAGAAGTACCGAACCCAAGTAAATGGGACAAAGACTAAGACGAAGAAGTTTAAAACGGTGGCGTTTATTTATAAAAATGAGACATTTTTCTAAAAAGCTGTAACTTGGGGAAGTAAGTTTACTTTTAGATCTGGTTATTTTTCTTGGTCGGGTTTATGTACACCACCGGATGTTCCGTAAATTTGTAATCTCGGTGCGATAACCGCCTTGTGCGGGCGGTCGACGGCTGCGGGAGTCAAGAAGGAATAAAACTTTTTAATATAATGCCGTCATAAAGGAAGCAACGATCCGGAATAATTAATGTTTGGGACAAGACGCAATTTGAGTATTTCATTATTCGAAGTTAAACGCTGTGATTCAGAGGCCAACCGGCGACCTTACGCACGAAGATTTCGTTACTACACGCCGTGTCTTGGGAATAAAAAATGTGAGACATTTGTTTTTTCTCGTATATAAGCAGACACTATTTCTGCTCAGAAATTGGGTGATACTCGTAGTTTCAAATAATGAAAACTCTGCAAAACATTTCAAAATTCCATCAAACACTTTCTTTGAACATTTTCACTCGCATGACTGTTTATTTCAAATAGATGTATAAGTAGAAGTGCGGTAATTTATTAGTCTGATAGTGATAAAATTGTATGCAATTATTAACTATTTTTTATTGTTTCTTGAAATATAATGTAAAACTATATATAAATCACTTCATGTCACCGCATTTCTCTTGAGGATGCTGCAGACGAATAGATTGCTGAAAATAATGGTTCACTGAAAACTCCACCATCTTAGAGAGTAACCATCTTTATGTTTCTGATTGACATCTCCGGAATTTTCCACCTATATAAAAAAACACTATAAAAAGGTTTATTTATACAATATAACAATATATAATTTATTTCATAATAAAGTCAACGACCAATAATATTTATGACTGTCATTTTATGTATTTAAATAATAATGTTATAATAATTGGATACAAGCCTATGTTCTGTCAGTTGATACTCATGGTCTTGAAACGGTAACATTGTCCAAACAAAGTGCCGAGAAACTATGAGTGACCCAAAGAGCCATGGAAAGACCCATGTTAGGAATAAGCCTAAGAGACAAAGTCAGAAACGATACGGTGAGAGAAAAAACAAAGGTCACTCACATCATACACCGGGTGGGGACTCTAAAATGGCAATGGGCAGGTCACGTAGTCAGAAGCTCAGATGAAAAATGGACAAGAAGTCTGCTCACTTGGAGACCGTGGACGGCAAAGAGAAGTACAGGGCGACCGCAACTACCGTGGAAGAATGATCTGAACAGACACGTCGGAATAACCTGGATGCAGTCTGCACAGGACAGAGTGACATGACAGCGAATGGAGGGGTCCTTTGTCCAGGAGTGAACGGGAATAGGCTGAGGAAAAAGGAGTAGAAGAATAAGAATGTGTTGTAAATGTGAAACAATACTTTAAGATAGGTACATCCAAATTAAGAAATCAACTTTTTTTAAATCAAACATTAATCCTTAGATGCTAAACAACAATTTAATCGTTTTTTACACAAAACTACAATTAAAAAAAAACAACAAGGACCATCTTTTCCTAAATGATGACTCAAAAAAGCTCGAATTTGAATACTTTCTATGCAATAAATAGTGCATCTCACTTGTACGCTCATTCCGACAAGCAAGAGAGAATGATATAGAGCACATCCGCTAGCTGTCTAAAGAGCATACAAACAATAAATTATTATATTTATAATTTCTCACTGTTGTTTAATTACTAATAACATCGTCAAGTTAATCTTAGTTCATATAATATTAACCCCTTAATGCATGATATTTTTGAAATTTGTAAAAAAAATATATGATGTGTAAATGATGAAAAAAAAAGACACGTATTTTTTAATTTTTCAAATAAATTATTTTTTCCTATGTAAAATACAAAAAAATATTTCTAGGTCTTCCCCTTTTCATCCCTAGATTTTACACAATATTATCCATAATTTTATATAAAAGTGATCATTTTATTACTTACCTAATGAAAATAATACGAGTAATAAACCAGTGTAATATTTATAGCGTTTTACAAACAAAAATTAACACTTTTGAATATCACGTTTGTACAGAAAATCATAAACAGACAGTTGGAAATAGTCGAACGCACACCTAGTATAACCAGAGATACCTAGCAAGAAGTTTGACAACTAGTAATGCGGATCATAGATAAAACTTAAGTATTATTGCTAGAAGCAAGACATATTTTATTATTATGTTGTTTTTTATGGCAAAAGATTATTTTGGATCATATAATATATGAGCCAGCATGCGGTAAGGGGTTAAATCTTCGCTTTGTTCTAAAACAAGCTTGAGATAAAGTAATTAAATCCTCATTTAATAATAATTTTCGCCCAAGTTATGCATGAACAACAAAAACTAGTCGTCTGGTTTTTCCTAGCAAATTCTCCTTTCAAAATTTTCAAGAAATTTGATGTTATTTTATAAAGTTCCGGCTTGAATCAAATTTTAGTTTTAAGGTCATCCCCTTGGCAACAAATGGGTTCTGAACGGAGAATAAATATTTTGTTTTGTGATATCAATTTGTTTCCGTTTAAGACATAAATAACGGTAATTAAATATCTCATCAAATAAAATGTTTATAACTTAACATTTATTTTCCGGGAAACCATCCGTTTTAATTAATATCTAATTACTGAGTTTTTTGTATAAACGACAAAGAACCAAGGTGACTGAGGTAGTTCTAAAGATAGGTTAAAATGGCGGGATTCTTCCCGGGGTTCTTCGAGGTTCTGGAGAGTTGGACGTCCCCTCCTCGCTAGACCGACGATATTGTAAGGATTGCTTGACGTGGATGGATGAGAGTGGCAATAGATAAAGGGCAGTTCAAGGAGCAGATGACTACGTTCAGGAGCAGATGACTTCTTCTTCTTCTCTATGTGCCGTCCCCTCTACGAAGGTTGGCTAACTACCTAACCATCACGCCGTCTTCCCGGAGGGGTAGGCAGAAAGAATGGACCCCCACACTGTTCTGTCCTGACATACTTTTCTCGCTTCCTCTTCCTTTGTCATGCACGCACGTCGATTTTTCCGACTCCAATATTTGATTGATTTGATCATGCCACGTTTTCCTCGGTCTTCCTTTAGTTCTAGCTCGTTCACGTCGTTTACATATACCTTCTTCCCGCTATCTCCACTCATTCTTCCCAAACCATCATAACGACCCTTTCATTATTTTGTTCATAACACTTGCATTCGCACCGCATTCTTATACTTGCATTTGACACTCTATCATATACAGATTTATGACACATTCTTCTTAGAGATCTCATTTATTCTGCATTAATTATACTTTCATACATACATAATACATGATGATAATATAATTTAGAAAAAACGTACATTTGAAAAGATATAATTTATATAGAAATTCATAAATAAATGATTAATTTGCATTTGGTTGGGAATGGGAGCTTTTTGTATCGAATTTTAAATGCGTTTTTTATTAGTCTTTCTTTGTTTTGTTTTTGCTATATTTTTCACACCTTAAGATGGAGGTATCCTCTGAAACATGTAGTGTATTTTAATATTTTTTTATTAAAAAAGTGGTATAAACAATGTTTAATTAATTCCCAAAGTAGATTACTATGGAATTCCACAGTGTTAACCTTAACTTTCAATATTTTGACTATGTTTCTGAATAAACAGAGTTCAAATTATTGTATCCTCTTTGTCGCAATTGTCAGTATCCAGGCTTCACAGACACAGCTTATAAATTAAGGCAAGTGAGTCAATTACCAATGTTGTCCTGTCATTAAAATTTCATGCTTAATTTTCTTACGAACTCTTATTTTAAAACACTACTTGTTTTAAATGTTATTTAACTCTATAACATCGTCTTATAGAGATAACCAAGAAAAAGTTCTCATCAAAATAATTCATAATAACATAAAACGGAAATTTTGTTCACCCCTCATGAATAAAACTTAACTAAAGTAGCATATTTTAAGTACAAATTTATTATAACTTTTCATGTTTATAAGTAAGTAAAAAAGTTTTCTTAATAAATATATATTACATCCTAATAAACACACTCCAGAAAAGTGCCTCTCAAGATCGAAAAGAATGAAAATTACGAGAGAAAATTTACGTCCAGGAGTAAATAACAACAAGTGACTGAAGAAGAATAAACACACATGACAAAACGTATTCAAGTTGTTACCAGTATTGAACCTCAATTGCTTCGAATTAGAAGCCTATAATAATGTCGATTATATAATAAACAATTTTGAATGAATGAAATGTTTTCACTCTTACAAGGTAGGGGAACGACATAGGAAATTGACTTCGGGGTGGGATTTTGCAAGATTGTAATACTCCTTAGATTCGTCCATAGTCAAAGTAGGAAAGCTCAATAGACAGCCAATTTTCAGAAAACGCCTGTGAAGTTTTTAACGTTACTTATATACAAGTATTAGCTTAGCGAGATGATCCCAGATGTCAGCAAGATCCTAACAGAACATTTAGGTTATTCTAAGGTTTGTGCAAGTCATACAACTCGTGTCACCACCGCGTTTATGGAGAAATTCGGATGGGAGATCGTCCTACACCCACCATACAGTCCAGACTTGGCCCCGAGCGACTACCATCTGTTCCCTGATTTGAAGAAATACCTCGGTGGAACGCATTTTGCAAACGATGACGAGCTGAAAGAAGAAGTTCTGAGCTTCCTTCATGGCCTGGCGGGCGACTTCTATGACCAGGGAATCAAAAAGATGGTGACCCGGATGAAAAAGTGCATCGAAGTCAACGGGGACTAGTCTAATTCTAAGCTTTCCAATGATGTATTGCTCGTTGTAAATAAAAATGGTTTTCATTATGAAAACAAATAGGGAAACTTATTTTACGGACAATCCTCGTATTAGAAATTTCGTATGATAGAGTGTCGAATGAAAATATAAGAAGTGAATGCGGTGCGAATGATAGTGTCATGAACAAAATAATGAAAGGATCATTAAGATGGTTTGGACATATGGAAAGAATGAATTAAAAAAGAATGGTAAAAAAATTATATGTTAACGATATAAATGGAACCAGAAATAGAGGAAGACCGAGGAAAACGTGGCACGATCAAATAAATCAAATATTAAATGTCGGCCATGTGAGGAGTCAGAGAAATCGACGCGCGTGCATGACACGATGTATGAATGTTGAGGAAGCGAGAGAAATATGTCAGGAAAGAAAAGTGTGGCAGTGATGGTTAGTTAGTTATTTAGTTAGTTAGTTTCAATAGCTTGGTGGCTGAGCGAATAGCTCTCCTTCTCTATTTCGCTGGCCGGCTGGTCTCCGGTTCAAATCCTGCGCCATGCGTTTTAATTTTTTTGCAAAAGGTGTAAAGTTTTTAGGCTTTTTTCTAGAAATTGTTTGCCTATTGAATTTTTTTATTTTGACTATGGACGACCCTTGGGGGGTTCTACAATCCTGCAAAATCCCATCCCGAAGTCAATTTCTTATGTCGTGCCCTCACCTTGTAGTTAAACAAAGCAAATGAGGCGTATAGAAACCAAAACGGCAATGTCAGCATCATTAAATTGTTAGTGAACAATAAAAAATGTTTTAATTTAAACCTGTTTAAGGTTATACGATGCAACAATTTTTTAATATTAAAACGTAGCATGCAGCTATAATTTGAATAAATTTTATTTACAATCGTGGTTTCTTTTCCAAGATATATGCTATTTAATAATTGACATTGCCGATGGTTCGGACATATGGAACGCATAGATCGAGAAATAATGGTTAAGAAAGTATACGTTAATGATGTAAATGGAGTACGGGGTCGAGGCAGACCGAGTAAAATATGACATGACCAAATTAATCAAATTTTAAAGGTTGGTCATGTTAAAAGTCGGAGGAATCGACGTGCGTGTATGATTCGTTGTATGAATGTGGAGGAAGCTAGAGAGGTTTGTCAGGCTATAGTAGTGTGGCGGTCCATTATCTCTGCCTGCCCCTACGGGGAAACCGCGTGATGGTTTGTTTGTTTGACATTGCCGTTTTTGTTACAAATTTTCTGACACTGCCGGTTTTGTTTTGAATGCAGCATGACATTGCCATGTTTGTTATCAACACCTTTTCATACGAACGATATTTGTATGGGACGCCATCTTGAAAAATGCTATTTCTCGCTT
The DNA here is from genome assembly GCA_022606425.2 of Lepidostoma basale. NCBI lineage: Eukaryota > Metazoa > Arthropoda > Insecta > Trichoptera > Lepidostomatidae > Lepidostoma > Lepidostoma basale. The sequence goes on along the minus strand of JAHDVF020000401.1, from coordinate 773,753 downwards.
TCTGATTGGTTCATTTAGTAACTGCCGCTTTAGTTCTGAAACTTTGTTGATACTCCCGGGATTGTTTCAAATCTGATTTTAAAATGTCGAAAATGTATGTTTCAATGGCGGATTTGTTTCAAACCAAATGTGCACTCAGATTGTAATATTTTTTCTCTATCAAACTGAATATTAAACTCATTTTAGAATTTCGCTTGACATTGCCGTCTTTGTTTCTATACGCCTCAAATATAAATTTCAAATTTATTTTATACCGGTTTTTAAAATAGCATTACAAACCTGTATATTTTCTATATGCAGCATTTTTTTGACATCACGTACTTATGTCTTATTATTGTTTAAACATTTATAGTTTTTTAATGTTATAGGTCTAACAGCTGGATTAAACCGACGATAGACACCCTGTATTCTAAAAAGGCATCTAAAAACGATGGTTTTCCAACTGTCATCCTTTGTAAAACTTTTGCGTAATGCAGCCATCGATAAAATTTATTCTAGGTCTAGTGTATAGATACTACCGTACGAACGATTTCACTTCAACTAGGGGAACGTTTATTATAATAAAAAGGTCGCATCGAACTCACAGAAATCATCTCAAACATTGTAATAAAACATATTTTATTTTATTTGGTGTTGATCAATAGTATTAGATTTTTTATACAAACAAATATTTTAGCACAGCATTTACGCACATACGAAGAAGGACCTAATTCAGAACCGAATACATAATAATCTGGTCTCTCATTTGAAAACTGAAAGGAGACAGGAGCTCATGGCGTGTCATGGTTAATGGTTTACGGGATGGACAGGACCCTCAATCATGAGGAATACGAAGAGAAGAAGAAGAATGTATTGGAAAGTAGTTGAGTAATACTTCCGAATTGTTTAAATAAATCAATTTTCTTCTTCTACTTTCTCCTTGCTGTAAATCTATGCGGTCTGTTCCCCAGAGGGTTGCTCCTCCTGTGAGGTCGATTCCCATATTTTAGGACGTCTTCCATGAGGACGAGTCCCATGAGGCTGATTATATAGTGCAATATAGGGGAGTCTGGTGGTGTCCATGAAATGAAAAATGAAAATAAATCAATAAAAAAATATAAGTTCATTTTAAATAATAATTTAAAAACGATATTTTTTAACTACTACCACTTTTGTCTTTATTTTGACAGGGACCGGTTTCGCCAGGCTCGCTGGCATTGACAGACTAGTGACAACAACAACAACAAAAAACCATGACGCTGTTTCTCCACAGGGGTAAGCAGAGAGAATGAACCGCCACACTACTCTATCCTGACATACCTCTCTAGGTTCCTCTACTTTCATACAGCGAGTCATACACGCATGTCGATTCTTCCGGCTGACAATTTTATTTACATACAAATCAGGGGTGGGAAACCCTTTATACTACATATATAGGTATACAGATTAGGGGTCGTGAACATGATTCTATAGATTATAATCATTATATTATAGTGATTGTATTGAATCGTGTTTACTACCCCAGATCTGTATGTATATAAAATAGTCAGTTTATAACAGTGTCACCAGTCTGTCGATGCCAGCGAGCCTGGCGAAACCGGTCGCTGTCGAAATAAAGACAAAAGTGGAAGTAGTAAAAAAAATATTGATTTATTTAATTATAATTTAAAAATTACTTCTTATGAATTCAGCCGACAGCTCTACGTCACATTCCATGTAAACGTTTGAGCCCAAAACGTCTTACATTGTTAGAAGTTCGGGCCGTCGCGATTATACACCCTGAGCCCGCGTCTGTTGGTCTGCCACCCGCCCAAGTTGTGAAGTAACGGGAGCTAGTTGCAAACTGTTTACTCTCCTCCAGTCATCAGCTGGTGAGCGGCCACTCGAGTGCCGCGCGGTACTGCGGATATTATGCAACAACCTAACCTAACACAGCGTCACTTGCCTCATACTGCGAGGTTACGGGGGGAATTATTATTCAATGAGGTGGGTTCCATCCACACTACGATATCCTGCGTTCTAGCTTATGCTCAAATACTTAGTTTATCGACAGAATGCAGACTGCCGTGTTTTACAAAATTAAATTTGAAACTTTCATAACTAAACAAGTACACGTAAGATCCATATAAAATTTAATATTTAATCAACTTATTGAAAGCTAAGGCATTAAAACAGTAGAATTCCATAGTAATATACTTAGGAAATTGAAAATAACTTTATAACTGTTATTGCAAAAACTTTGTTTTATATCTCAATTATATTTATTTTACAACAGCTGTTTCATCAACCAATGTTGACATCATCAGTCAGGTGTTATTGTAACACACCGTCAGGTGTTATTGTAACACCTGATGATGTCAACATTGGTTGATGAAACAGCTGTCGTAAAATAAATACAATTGTGATATAAGAGCAATGTTTTTTCATTAACAGTTATAAAATGTTAAAGTATCATAGTGTTTCGGCTAAAACAATGGATTATTTAAAAAAAACTTTATACAATCCACTATTTATTAACTCCTTTTACTCCTTTCTCCTTAAATACTTTGTCTACATTTAATTTTCCAATCAAATACGTTAATTTCTATATAAATTATGTCTTTTCAAATGTATGTTTTTTTCTAAATTACATTTTTTTTTATATTATCATCATGTACCTATCATTTAAAAGTATTTATTAATTCTTGCTGTAAAAATATAATTGTTAGTACTTAAACAAATAGCCCAGGTTCATTTTTAAATTTGAATTATTAAATCGAATTTTAAATGCGTTTTTTTATATTGGTCTTTCTTTGTTTAGTTTTTATTATATTTTTACTCCTGAAGATGGAGGTATCCTCCGAAACAAGTCGTGCTTTTTTAAATATTTTTTTAATGAATAGTGGATTAAACAATGTTATTTTCAATTTCCTAAGTAAATTATATTTAATATTTCGATTATTATAAATCAAAAGACAACCTTCGTGGCAGAGAATCAATATGGTAGCTAAAAAATGTATACAGTCATCGTCAGCTTGTCTCCATCCACTGCTGGACGAAAGCCTCTCCAATCCCACGCCATCCCTCTCGGTCACTCGCCAGTGTTCTCCAAGCCTTTCCCGCTGTCCGCACAATATCTTCGCTCCACCTGGTAGGCTGTCTCCCGACACTTCTTCGGACCAACCTAGGACTCCATTTAGCAACCTAAACACTAACTAACTAACCATCATGCCGTCTCCCCGAAGGGGTAGGCAGAAAGAATGGACTGCCACACTTTTTTTCCTGACATATTTCTCTCGCTTCTTCAACATTCGTACATCGTGTCATGCACGCGCGTCGATTTCTCCGACTCCTCACAAGGTCGACATTCAATATTTGATTTATTTGATCGTGCCACGTTTTTTTCCTCTATTTCTAGTTCCTTCCTCCATTTACATCGTTAACATATACATTTTTTACCATTTTTTCTTCATTCATTCTTTCCATGTATTCAAACCATCTTAATGATCCTTTCATTATTTTGTTCATAACATCATTAATCGCACCGCATTCATTTCTTATATTTTCATTCGACACTCTATCATACACAGAGTATCGACACATTAGTCTAAGAGATCTCATTTCTACTGCATTTATTCTTTTGCCAGTTCCATTCTTCGCTTCCATACATAGTAGGTTTTAAATATTATATATAAACAATAAAATTTACGTTAATCTATTACGTAACAAAAGACGACTTAACCCCGAGCGTGCAACTGTCACATCTGGAAATGAAATGTGTCACGTGGACGTGCAGCGGTAGGCAAGTTTAAAAAAGTCCGGACAATGAAAGGACCGCGGCGGGCTTAAATTCAGTCCTGGGCGATAAATTCCCGGCGCGATAGCCGCCGTGATATATATATCGATAGAAGCGTTATTCCGGCTCGTATCTGCGAACTAATCCGAAGTATTTTCATAGGGCTTTTGCCACGGTACAAACGAATAAATCGTCCGTCGGTGCAAAAAGTCCATAAGTGACAGTCGGGATGAATTGGGTTCGGCGAGAACGGCTGAAGTAAACTTGTTTCCGTAATCAATATTCAATGATAAAGTAAAGGATTGCTACAACGTTGAAAATGTGCTTAGTTCAAATTTTCCTACATTCACACTTGAAACATCAAACATTTGCAAATACTGGATATGATTTTTAAGATCCGTTTACTTGAAATTTAATTTTATAGACATGACACGTTTCGTCTTGCTAGGGTGATATTAAATGATATTTGCGTTCGCTTTCAAAATCAAGCGATATCAAGAAGAATTGAACAACCTTGAAAATTTATTAAAATTTTCCGGTGTCTGCGGTGTATGCGGCTGTATTACAATCATGCGGTGCGAATGATTGTGTTATGAACAAAATAATGAAAGGTTCATTAAGATGGTTTGAATATATTGAAAGAATGAATGAAGAAAAAATGGTAAAAAAAAGTATATGTTAACTATGTAAATAGAACTAAAAAGAGAGGAAGACCGAGGAAAACGTGGCACGATTAAATAAACCAAATATTGAATGTCGGCCACATGAGGGGGAGAAATCGACTCGAGGAGAAATCAACGCGCGTGCATGACACGATGTATGAATGTTGAGACCCCTTCGGGGAGATGGCGTGATGGTCAGTTAGTTGGTTAGTTAGTTAGGTAGTTAGTTAAATAATATTTGACACTTCAAGAGAAAAAAAATATTTAAAAATTTCCTCAATTTTTTAATATCAGCTTGAAATGACAATAAATAGTTTTAACCCCCATTATGTGGCTGGCTTCATTTGCAGTCTCCAACCAAAAAAAGGTCTCCAACTGCCTTTGGCTCCATTTGACGACCATCGGGTCCGAGAGGTTAGTACTTTGGCTACCACGCCGAAGGTCACGTGACAATAAAATGGCGATAGATTAGCTACCCATCACATGTCACGGGAATCAAGATGATTTCTTTACCTATTACATCAATTTGGCTTGCAGATTGGCTTTCATATTATTCAGCTTAATTGCTAAATAAATTAAACACTTAAATATGATGATTTGGCACCATGTTTTTTTAATGCTACCATTCGGTTTCGATCCAAGCAGAGCTTCAGGAGTATAACAAACTGATAAGCAGTTTATAAAATTATTAAAGATGTTGCACGACAAATCAAGCACTACATACGGAAGTACCAAAAAAACTTGCTTAACAGAAAAAAGGCTTCACATAAAACATGCTAAATACAGATAATATATAATAAACATTGAGGAAATCTACAATGACAATTTATTATGAATTGATCTTTCCATTATAATCTATCTAATTTTAATATTCATCTGCTTAATCCTTTATATGGCTTATTTTTTTTAATTAGTTATTTTTATATCGTTCTTCTATGGTGAAGTGTAAAAGCTTCGAAAAATGTTGGGTAAAATGTACTAAAAAAATTAGAACACTGCTTAAAAATTAATTTTAAAAATAAAGATTGGTATAGAAAATTGTGCTTGCCTTTATAAAATAAAAAAAATATTACTATTAATATTTTGTTGAATCGCTCTTTACATCCAAACATCTCTTAAGAGTAGCAGAAATGAGAACATTGCGACCTAATGTGAGGAGAACCCTTAGAGATAAAATACCCAATGAAGAAATTCGCAAATCCTGCGAAATTGAAGATATAGTGAGATGGAGTAGGTAGAGAAGACGATTCTGGAGGGACCACATCGAGGGAATGGATCCAGTAAGAATTCCTAATATCGTGATGCACGAGACTCCAGAGGGCCGTCGACCACCAAGACGACCACCAAAGAGGTGGAGAGAAGGCTGGTCGTCTTCATCATAGGAAGAAAGTTGATATCCTGCATGAACAGATCCCAAGATCTACAATCAGAAAAAGAAGAAGAAGAATAAGATCTTTACATCGTTACAGCGTTCGCATTGTGTTAATAAAGTAGTTTGCTAAAATGCTAAAAATCATTCTCCATAGGTGGCGTTAGTGGGTGGATTATATAGGTTAATCTTAAAAAGATTGACATGTGTGATCAAATCTACATAGATGGCTAATTGACATGTGTAGATTTGATACACATGTCAATATTTTTAAGATTAACCTATATAATCCACCCACTAACGCCATCTATGGAGAATGATTTTTAGCATTTAGCAAACTACTTTATTAACACAATGCGAAGGCTATCGCCTATTAGCGTATTGTTTTAGAAGCCGCCTGGAGTATTATTCCTATCTTATATGCCAAATAATTGACAATCACATAAAGCGTGCGCTTAACCCAACCAATTACAGGTCATAAGTCCTGTAAACACCTTGATCATCCATATCCAGTTTCCAGTTTGCGTCTTCGTCTCTATTGAGATACAATTAAATTTGAAAAAAAACACCTTAAAAAGTTATTGTTTAAATATGATTTCGGGCATATGAGCGCCACGGCTAGCTCGAATGAAGCGCAATCGTGAAGTCCAATTTTCGGCAACTTAGTTGAAAACTGGATAAAAAAGCAAAACTTACTGACTATAAATCAACTGTCAACTGTCAAATTGACAGTCCGTAGAAACAATGTTGCCAGATTAAAAACCAAACCTCTAAAAAAAACATCTATAGATAGAAACAAATAAGCCTTCTTTTATAAATAAGAATATAGGTAAATATAAAATAATATTAAAGAAAGAAGGACACTTTTAAAATAAAGAATACATGATTGTTTTTAATTTATATTAAAATTATACACAATTTTGTATCGTATTGAGGATGTAACAGATTTTTTCCTTGGTGACCTAAAAGCAAAGAAAATGTTATTTCTGGCGACAAACACTAAGCTATTATCGAAGACTCTTACTTACGTCTCAACGACTTTGTTTGGAAGTAACTCTGAGCTTAGAAAACACCCGATAATCTTTCTTACTTATCCAGTTATTCCTTCCCGCTTATTTAGTGTCTTTTCCTACTCATCCACTCCGCTCCACTCTAGTTATTTATTATATATTATATTATATTAAATTATATAAAGCGTAACCTTAAAGAATGCTACATATAAAACAAGAAAACATTTATAATATTTATTTGAGCTTTAATATTGAGTTAAGTTTTTTCAAGCACATTCACTATTTAATTATTTTTTTTAATAAGTACGTATTTTCTATCAAGTTTGTTCAACAAATTTAAGCTTTATCTTATTTAATTCAAAATTATTATAATACTACTATGAATCATTGTTAGTTCAATATATCATATACGAAATTAGATTAATTAAATTTAAATAAAAATTCATCAAAATATGAAATGTGGATATTTCGGGATCTTAACCTCTATAATGCGACAGACTTCATTTGAAGTGAAAAAATTGGTCTCGAACTGCATTTGGGTACATTTACAACTCAGTACGTCAATTACGGCCAGTCAATTAATTATAATATTACGTACAACAACAAATGGATTATCTATAACATTTAAATGTAAGGTTGTTAATTCAAACGGTTTTTAATATATATTCAAATATGAACTGCAAAAGTAGTATTCCTTAGGGAAACAAAATTGGCTGCAAATGTTACAATTAACACTACGTTTTATTAAATTTTATATCAAATGTGTATTTGAAAAAAAAACACGTTGGAATTTCATTCCATTTTCAGTAAATTTTACTATTTGGGAATTACTGACTAGTTTTTTTCTCGAAATATATATCGGAGATAATAATATAAATACAAATTCGATAATAAAATAAAACTTATACAATATAATAATCTAAAACGCCCTAAAAATAAATTATGAATGGGATTGAAGGTTTGTTAATATTAGCTAAATTAAATGTTTACAACAGACGGAAAATGGAGAAAGATATCGAAAGAAGGGTCAGTGCTGGGAGCCAAATAGATGGTGCTCTCAAATTTATCACTGCAAATAGCAATATATCCACTAAAGGAATATTTTTTTTTTACGTATACAACAGGTCGCTTGAACCCAATTACAGTATACAATTTGTTTTTAAGCTGATATATATTGATTCTCGTGACATGTGACAGGTAGCCAATCTATCGCCATTTTATTGTCACGAGAATTTTACGCCAGACCAAAGACAGTGTGACAATCACACTGCCATCGCCGGGAATCGAACCCAGAACCTTCGGAATGAGAATCAGAGCTCTTACCACTCTGCCACGATGGTCGTCGATATTGGCGGTACATAGTGGATTTCTAGTGCCAACCCTTATCTTAAGTGAAGCTTTGAAAAAAGGGATAAAAGTAGAATAAATGCCGTAGAAATGAGATCACTGAAAATTATGTTCAGGAAAACGATGTACGTATTATAGAATACCGAACGGCGAAATAAGAAAAGAAATGTAAGGCAAATGATTGCATCATAATTAAAATTAAAAAGGATCCCGGAGATGGTTTGGACAAATAGAACGAATGAACGAGAGAAGAATTGTTTAAATGTTGTATACAAACAGTGTGAGTGGAAAGAGAAGTCGTGGAAGACCAAGAAAAGCATGACATGACAAATTAATCAAATAATAAAAGGCAAATTAATCAAATACTTAGTCGGAAAAATTTACGATCGTGCATGTTACGATGTACGAATGTAGAGGAAACTAGAGAGGTTTATCAGAATAGAACAGTATGGCGGTCCATTGTCTCTGCCTACTCGTCCGGGTAAACGGCGTGTTGGTTAGTTATTTAAGTAAATAAAATTTTGAGAATATAAAAACAATTTATTTCCCTTTTTTCATATGAAGCACTCACTTTGTGGTTAGACATTATAAACTTATAGATTTAAAATAATAAAATTGATGCCAACTTTAATATTATAGTTTCGCTTGGTTAAATAACTGTTATTAACTTTTCATAACTGTTTCTATATTGCCATGATAAAGCTTGGTTCCAAGCAATACTAGTTGGCATCAATTGTAATTTACCGTGGTTAAATACAAAGTATTTCATTATTTTATGACTATAATTTATTTTCCACTGTAAATTGAATCGCCTATGAACCCTCAATAGCTGAGCTTATCACGCGGTGTGTTACTCCGACTTACTTAGGAAGTGTAGTCCCGAGTCGTATAAGACAGCTTAGTTCACGTGTCCCTGGAAGTTATTATCAACTGAACTCAACATGCAGCTTTGGGTGGGAATAAACAGCTCCTATCCACTGCGGTACCGCATTGAAAAATTCACTGACCTCAGATAATACGGGCAGTTAGTGCGGTTTATATGGGGTTAGGTAACTTATTTAAGTCTTGCGTTTATAATCGGATTAAGCTTTAAAAATTACTTTAATAAAATGCAAAATAATGTATACAGTATATGGTTCTCTATAATTTAACATGTTATGAAGAATATTTTGTTGATATGTAAGAATATTAAAAAATATAGTGACGAATATTTATGAATTAAATGCAATATTTTCAATACAAGAGTTTGTGAAAAATTATACTTAAAATTACTTTAAACGAACTAAATTAAACAATCGAACAAATCACAAATTACGGCAAGTAAAAATTACATTCAACTTTAAGTTTTTAAAACATAAATATAAATTACTACGATAATAACTACCACATTTAAGGCCCAAGTAGCATCCCTAGAACCAGCAATCTTAGACTTTTTATAAACCAATCCCTAGGATTAAAAAAATAGTGAAAATTCATTTGTGGTGTGGGATTATTAAAAGAAATTGTACCAAAACACTTTTATTTTGTTTTACGTATATCACTTCATTTTATTTTACTAAAAACAGTTTGTATTTTTAACCCTGGCGAGGCTTTGACGGGAGCGAAACGGTTGGTTCCGTTAAATAAAATAAAGTGGTGTAAAAATAAATTTAAAATGTTCTTATTTATTTTTAAAAAAATGTTGATGTGTATGATAATTACTAAAAACATATATATTTGTAAAAAATATATTTATAAGTGGTGAGCTGTGTGAAAAGTAGTGGTTAGTTGGTTAGTTTGGGTATATTACATAGACAGGAAATATTGGGGATGGGAAAGTATGCCAGGGGTGCCAGAACCAAGGAGCCCAAATTATCAGCTAAATTTTCAAAAAAGGAACAAACCGGCACTTCAATTAAAACCGCAAAGCGTATTTGAAGATGGGCTGGAGGGAAAAAACGAGCAACGGGCTTTGAACTTTACAATTATGAATCATTTCGTAGAGCGGGCCGTCCGTTTTATTAATACCATCTGTCCCGGGTGCTCCGCCGCGGGAGCAAGTTGCTGGCGCCATCTGTTGCGGACGGGAATTATGATCCGGGGGGCGGGGGTGAGGGAGGGGTCGGCCGGCGGGGTGCTGGGGAGGCAGCGAGAGACATTATGTACACAATGAAAAGTGCTAAATAAATAAAATTTGCGTATTTTCTTAATACTATATAACTAACTAGCTATCCATCATGAGGTTTCCGTAAGCAGAGATGATGGACCGCCACAACTGACATGACTCACCACCACTTTATCCTGACATACCTCTCGAGCTACCTTTATATTCATGCATCGTAACATGCACCTACTCTAAATTTAGGCCTAAAATTTGACAAAATATTGAAAAATTCACATTTTTATGTATTTTTTTAAGTCTTTAATTTACTTTTATTTTAACGTAATACTCGTAGCTCAGGTATTTTTATTATAGAACATAATAACATAGTCTTTTATTATGGAGTGATTAAATCAACAACTTTTTTCATGACGTTTTTCCATATTTTGTAAAAGTTTAGGGCCTGTGCGCGACCGGAAGATGTCAACCGATTTTGATAAAAAAAAATTCACTTCTACCTAATTCGCAACTTTTCCGCGCTATTACAACTTTGAAAAAAAAATAATGAGTTTTTTCAGCCCACCCTAGTACATAGACAAAAGCACGGTATTGCCCCCTATCCATCGCTACTCTCATCCATCCACATCCAGCAATCCTTATAATATCGTCAGTCCAGCCAGCAGGGCGGCAACTCAAATAACGACGAAATCCTGTGTGCGGTATCCATTCCAAAACTCGTCTTCTCCATTGGGTGTAGGTTTTCCAACAATTATAGCCAGCCCACCGCCACTTCAAAACTCCTAACCTTAAAACCACCTCGGCCACCTTGGTTCATTGTCCAGTAATTTTTTTTTCGAATTCTGTCCCTCAAGCCTTTCCATGCCACACTGGGCGACCTGGAACTTGTATAGGATGTTTTTTTTAGAAGTTTAATTTTTAAACTAGCAACATTGTTTCTACAGACTGTCAATTTGACAATTGACATTTGATTTGTAGTTTCGCTTCCCTGTCAATAAAAAATATTTTACCTGTAATCAAAAACTCGTTTTAACAAAAGCTCTTTCAATACATTTTCCCGGTTCACTTCGTTTGGAAATATATATTATTTGTGATTTAAATTAAAATATCGTATCGTTAAACTAGCACATGTATCTACGATGAGAGATCTCGGGATCATCTATGAGGGTAGGCTGACTTTTCGTGCACATGTTGAGAGGATTTGTGGCACTGCACTGAAGATGTAGGGCTTCATCGATAGGGTTCTGTGATATGGAGTCCTCACGAGGCGAGATATTCCGTTATGCTGGAGAGGGTTCAGAAAAAAATTCTGAGGTATCTCTACATGAGGGAGTATGGTAGCTATCCGTGGCTCTATCCCGCGGCATTTCTTTTGGGAATGCTCGGAACCAATTCTCTACAGCTTCGAAGAGATGGACATCTAAGTACCCATTTCTTTAGATTAATTAGGGGATACTTCAAGAACTCGGCAGTACTGGAGGGTGTTCGGCTTTTTGTCCCCGATAGATATCTCCGACAGCGACAGCACAGATTGTTTTACCTACCGGCCGCCAGAACCAATATACCTCTGGTGACACCGGTGGGAAGAGCAATTAGTCTGCTGAACGCGGTCTCCTCGGAGATCGACGTCTTTCATGTTAGTGAAAGTACGTTCAGAAGGCAAATACTCTTAATTCTGGAGAGTATCCTGTCTTCCTAATGTTGAACCATGCTGAGCCTTAAAAATAAATTTTGTAATGTCTGTTGATGAAATAAACTGATTTGATTTGATTTGAAATATTTTTTACCTATCTTTATTCAATTCGTACAATGACCCAGCAGCCGCTTGTAAAGAGGACCGTGAGAGCCGGTTGCCTAGCATGGATTGGAAATGAACCGAGCCGTTGAGACTAGAGCAATCAAAATCCTGTAAACGTCAAGACCGACCGGGGTAGAACCTCTAGGAATGCCTAGACAGCGCCTTACGGATAATATTATGGCAGATCTGACAAGGCTGGGCGAAAACTAGAAGGCTAGAAGTAAAATGCGCAGAATCAAAGAGCTTGGAATAAAATCATCAAGGAGGCTAAAACTCGTCAAGGGTTGTATGACCATATGAAGTATATACGAGTATGTTCTTTTATTTCGATCACAATTTTTTAAAGGCAAACTTTTTAAATTAACATTAAAATAAAAACATATTAAAAATATGCATATATTATAATACGAATGTGTCGACATTGTATATGTTAAACTAAGATTTTTAAAATAAGTTATATGTTATAATTAAAATTTCGAGATATCCATAAATAAAACGTTTAAGAAAAAATCCATTTTAAATGCAACTAAACCTTATTTTATTCCGAACGGTTAGTTAAAACAGAAATAAAGCGATTTTAAATCTAAAAATCTACACATCTTTTAATTTGTAGTACTTCTAAAATCTTAATAAAATATATAATTAAAATTATTTTTAAATTATTATGTGCTAACACATATATAACACATAATATTATCAAATAAATACCTATATAGGTTTAGTTTTACCAATATTTTATTTTGTATTTGTAAGGATTTAGCTCAAATGATCATTTGCGAAACATGTTGCCGGGCTGAGAGATCAAAGATGGATCATAAGGGTAGTGGAATCAAGACCTAGTGAAGATATAATAAGCGGAGAGAGACCCCCCACACGAATGTCTGAAGATATAAGAAAAATTGCTGGTGCCTGGATGTAGGATGCGCGAGATTGAAGGGTGTGGAGAAGTATAGGAGAGGTCTTTGTCCAGTAGTGGACGACATCGGCGGTTTAACCCCCATTGTGCAGCTAGCTTCATTTGTAGTAAAACTAGTTTTAAACTGCGGCTGACGACATTTCCAGCCCAGACAGATTATCGCAGTTCATCATTATATTATGTATGAAATTAAAGTAAGAAGGTTTATAAGATATATTTAAATATGAACTACAAATGTAGTCTGCCACAGTTTGAATGTAATATTTTGCACTGCAAATGGAGCCAGTCGCACTATAAGGGTTAAGTAAACAGTGTGTAAGGGTACAGATGTTTGAATTAGTTTCAGCAATTCATTAACGAATTTCAGAAAAAATACTTTTTGAATAAGGAATAAAGGCAATGTATAAAAAACTCTTGATCTATGATATACGATACGACCTTAGTGGCCGAGTGGTAAGTGCATTGACTGTCACCCCGAAGGTTCCGGGTTCGATTCCCGGCGAGGGCGGTGTGATTGTCACACTGTCTTTGGTCTGGTGTAGAATTCACGTGACAATAAAATGGCGATAGATTAGCTACCTATTATATGTCACGAGAATCACTATGATAGCTCTAATACCCTTTACATCGATTTGGCTCATGCTGTCATGATGTAAAGAGCGATTCAACAAAATAATAATAATATTAATATTAATGACGCTCAATCCTCTAGATCACCAAATGCTATCAAGAAATCTTTAAAATCTATCAAAAAAAAAAATTTAAAAGTATATTTTGATTTCACAAGAATTTTTACGTAATGAAATTTTTAGTATTCTTAAAATAACACAACCCAAATGTCCTTATTTCACAATATATAAATCGTTTTATATGTAGAGATTTAATAATTTTAATCTAAAATTTAGATATAGGCAGGGTGTGTGAAAGAGGAGAGGGTGGTCCGCGCCTCTATTCATTAAATTTGTATTAAAGTTCCTCTTTATGTTTCCGTGGCATTCCGCCTCTCCCCCACCACTCTCCCTCCAACCCTATTATAGGCTTCCCTCCATACCCCAAATGCCTTCTTCTTCTTTCTCCCGATTCTTACACTCAAGTTCTGTGTCTTATGATTAGGGTTGCCATTGAATTTTAATTAAGGGAAATTATTTTTTTTATCAAAATTTCACCCTGAACATATTGAAAATAACACCGGGAACATGTTGAAAATATTTGATGATAGGTATGTACTTTTATTACAAATAGAATTTTTAATATAAAATATAATACAAAATATTTACTACTTAACACGTCAATTTCTCCCCTTTGTATTATTATATATAATATTTCAATATATAATATTATATCTGCTTTTGTATGATAATAATCGCACAAAGCACTTAATTTATAATGTAATATTTTTATAAATAAATTAAACCTAGAATGTTATATTTACAACCATTTCATTTTGTTCCAATTGGAGCTTCAACAAGATAACAAAAAACTGTTTTTTTGTTACCCTGGTGAAACTCCGCTTGGAACGAAACCGATCAGTTGTTAAAAAAATTAAGTGTTTTTGAAATAAAATTATCTAATTTTATCATTTATTAAGTGATATTGATAACACCCTAACAAGGCGAAAAATATCACTCTTATAAAAAGCGGACGTTATCATCAATGTAAAGATATTTAATAAGTATCTTTATATGATTATTCATGAGACAATAAATACTTACAAAAAAGTCAATAAAATAGTTAGTTTAACATAGAAGTGGCAATGAAGAAGTTTGGAATAATGCGAATTTTTTTCAGTATACGAGTATATACATACATACGAGTATATTGTAGTATTTAAGAAGAGTATACTGTAGAAAGCGTGACGTAAATTAGATTTGTATTTTCCTTATTATAAATGTATTATTTATTGTTTCTTGAACAATGATGTAAAACTCCAAATTAAATTATAATTATGAATCATCTGTTTACCATAAGTTTTATTCGAATTTTTGTGAATGACAAGTTCCACCTGTCTAAGGCATTATCAAATGTTTTAACCATTTGATAATGCCTTAGACAGACAAAACATCTCATTCACATAAGTTCTAAAAAAACTTCTAGAAAACGGACGTTTTCATTCGTAATAATAATAAATTTATTCTTACTGAAGAAACCATTTTAGTGATGAGTGATGTGTAATTTATAATGAAGATAAAATCTGATATACATTTATAAAAAAGCATTATTTATGCACTTTACGTATAAGATATTCATTTTAATTTCATCCGTAGCCATCTTTTCAATAAAGCGGAAACTTCCGAGAACTATTGTACCATTTGGCTAATCCTTAAGTTAATCATGGCGCCTCCGAATACATGACCGCAAAATTAATTCGATTTATGTAAATTATTCCCGTTCATGCATAATTTATGGTCACCATACCCTGCGAGATCGGAAAGTTGGGGGAGCGGTGATTTTTTAGTTGTTTTATTACTATCCTCGTTCTTTTCACGAAATGATTGAGCATTTTTCCTTTAATTAGTTCGCTCTTAATTTGAATTTCATCTTCCCTTAAAATTTAATACGATTTTCTTAATCGTGCTCTCTATTGTTCCCGGGAAAGTGGAAAGCATATTTTCTCCGGAACGTTACTTTTCTTTATAAACACGTACAAATATTACGTAGACGGGTGGGTGGGTAGCGTTCTAGAACAAAATCGTTTTGTTTGTTGCGAAAATTCTGTTTTAAAAATAATCTCATAAATGTTATCCCCATTTTTATAAACTGCTTCCAGACGATCAAAACATGTATTTTAGTTTATTATTCAAGTATTGATAATTAACGACGTTGGGAATGAATGAATCTAGCAAAGATTCCCAAGATTGTAATGCAAGACACTCCAGAGGGTCACCAAATAGATGGAGAAAAAGTCAGACGTTTTCATCACAGGCTCAAGTTTGATTTCCTATCTAAATAGATCGCAAGATCTACATAAATAAGAAGAAATTTCAAGAATTTTTATGATAATTTTTTTTTTTTAATTTCAAGTGAGTTTAATTTTAGTAGTTAAAAATAATAATAATAAAGTACATGCATAAAAAAAATAATAAACATCTCATTAAAAAAATTATACTCATTCTTTGGTGTCTTTAAAATAAGCTAATAAAATTATTTATCTATGAACAAAGAACTGAATCAAATCTATAAACAAAATCACTTTATGTTAGAAGCAAAACATTTTGTCTCATTAACTATCCTCCAGAGTCTAGTTCTGTAGTCTAGATCAGGGGTCAGCAAACATTTTTTAGTTAAAATAAAAATAAATGGTCTTTAAAACTTATTGAAAATATTCATAATTTTAATATACTTTTTACAGAACAGATTGAATTATTGTATTAATGTAATCCATGTATTATAATTACAGGGATTCAAATAACATCCTAGTATTAAAGTTGATGACAAATTGTCATTCGATAATATTGATATCTTTTGTGATATGACATACTTAAAGCAGATAAAGATATTTTTTTATTATAAAATAATGTTTACCTTTAACCCTTCAATAAAAATACGGGGGCGCTCGATTTGGCCCGCTCACCGTAGTTTACGAACCCCTGATCTAGACTATCGTTAATGATTACATTAGAATGAAAAATACATTGTTATGAACAAAAAATGGAAGGATCATTAAGATGGTTTGCACATATGAAAATAATAAATAAAGGAAGAATTTTATGGAAAGTCATCTTTCTATTATTAAAATAAAACCGTTTGTTTATTATGTAATATTTGGGAAGTTTCCATAAATACCTCCATATATTATGGGCAAATGTGGAAGTATTTGTTCTGTTAAATTAAGGTACTAGTTTTTGCACATTCCTCGTATCATTTATTATATCTGTTACAAATTGGCAATGTGGTCTGTTATGCAGACGATGCTATAATCATATCTGAAAACAATTATGACCTACAAAAAATGCTAGACAGACTACATCACACCTGTAAGAAATACAACATGACGATGTCCATCGAAAAAACAAAATGTATGACCTTTTCCAAAACACCCAAAACATGTAACCTGGTTATAGAAAATCAACCCATAGAACAAGTCAGGACCTTCAAGTATCTAGGCATAGACCTGGTGGGGGAAGCTGATCTGCGGGAAGAAATACAAGCCCAAGTAAACAAGGCAGCTGCAATCTCTGAGGCTCTAAAATCCACAATATGGAAAAACAAAGACATGGCCATTAAGAGTAAGATGAGAATCTATAAAGCATACGTAAGACCAATAATAACATATAGCGTCGAAGCAAGAGCAGACACAGTAAGGACCAAACAAATTTTGAGGACTTCCGAAATGAAGACACTGAGGACGATAGCAGGCAAGACACTGGGGGATCGCGTGAGGTACACCAGAATAAGAGAGATATGTGAGGTTGAGGATATTATAAGATGGAGCAGACAGCGAAAAAGGGACTGGTACGGTCATGTTCAAAGAATGGACTCCACCAGACTCCTCCATATTGCAATGCATAATCAACCTCATGGGACTCGTCCTCGTGGAAGACCTCCTAAAAGATGGAAGGACAGCTGGGAATCTACCTCACAGGAGGAGCAACTCTCTGTAGAACAGACCACATAGGTCTACAATAAGGAAGAAGAAGAAGAAGAACAAGAAGATTTATTATATCGCTGTATCGTTATGACTATCCGGATTTTTAACATATGGAAAGAAATGGGTCAAACGATTATGGCGAAATTTTTCAAATTTAATATTCTCGATATAATCATTTTAATCTTAGAACAGATTCAAATAATTGTGTTCTAGATTCTAGAACGCTTTTTAAAAACAGAATTAAAGAATTAATCCTTCAGAAAAACGAACGAAGTAACGTAATTCCGTACTGCAACTGCGAGAATCCAAATCTCCCGAGAAACTGATGGAGCGCACGAAATCCGATCATTACGGTCAAGTTTGAAGATTTTACTTGAAATGTACCCTATGATCTGTGGCTTAACGTAGGATTGTATAAATTCGGAGATCTGGTGGAGCGAACAGGAAAGTAATAGAAACGATACAGAATTTACGACCAACCAAATAATACTCGTATTCATTTTGAAATTTAAAAACATAAACAAGTACGAGTTACTTATGAATTAAAACACTGTTTCTTTCACATTTGAGTTTATTTTTCTCGACATAATTTCGAAGGCTTCACACCTTCATCATCGAGAGAACGATATAAACCGATGACGACCTTCGTGGCCGAGTGGTAAGTGCATTGACTGCCACCCCGAAGGTTCCGGGTTCGATTCCCGGCGAGGGCAGTGTGATTGTCACACTGTCTTTGGTTTGGTATAGAATTCACGTGACAATAAAATGGCGATAGATTAGCTACCTATCACATGTCACGAGAATCACTATGATAGCTATAAATACCCTTTACATCGATTTGGCTCATGCTGTCATGATGTAAAGTGCGATTCAACAAAATAATAATAATAATAAACTTAGTCGTAACGTCGTGAAAATGTGGAAGAAACAGTGTTCATTGAATTCATAAATAATTCGTCATGATGGAATTCTACAGTGTTAACGCCTTAAGTTTATCTAAAATTAAAAATAAATAAGAAATTTTTTGGTGCACAAAGAAATGCATATTATCAATTCTACATGGTACTCGAATACATTATTTTAACAATTTTTTACATTTTGTTTATGTAATGATACTAAATAACGAGAAATTACCCATAGGACGGTCCAACCTGCACAAACCTACGTATGTATATATAACATTACAATATATTAAATAATTAGGCTAATTTGTATGGCCCCATTTTCGTGAATAGCTCACCTTAAGGGCGCTTAAGTAATAAATAAGTAATTGACAAAAAAATATTGTGTCTTGTACAAAATAATAGGGTATTTTTGTTTTTTTAAACCCAATTGGGTTATATGGATACATTTTTAGATCTTACAATTAATTATGTATTGTTTCAGATATATTTTATATTGAGTTGTAGTGTGTCTCCTTGTGTCTTTTGGTAGTTCATTATAATGTTTCAGTACATTGTTCAATATCCTTGATTGTCCTGTCTTAGTTTTATAATGAACTCTCTTATTTCAATTTATTGACAGCTAAGGCATTAAACACAGTGGAATTCTATAGTAATACAATTTGGAAATTGAATATAACGTTGTTTATATTCCACAAAAAAAATAAAAACACGACATATTTCGGAGGATACCTCATTGATTAGTCTTTAATTGTTTAGTTTTTATTATATACGAGTATTTACACCCGAAGGTGGAGGTATGCACCGAAATATGTCATGTTTATTTTATTTTTTGGGGATTATAAACATCGTTATTTTCAATTTCCAAAGTGTATTCTTATATTTCTATAATAAAAACTGTTCATTACGTTTTATTATTTATTTTTGTTCGGAAATATGAGTTTTGACGTGCGCTATTTTAATAACATGGCAAGACTAAATATTTGCGTTCTTCACAGTACCTACATATACATTCCCTGTTTGAATTCCTGAAATTCTTTTTTACTAAATAAAATGTATTCCCGGCCCCGTAAGGCTCTTATTGCATCTGTATTCAGTTACGTGGGAGAGCGTGCAAGCTTAGGAATCTTTCATAAGGCAATTTATCACCTTCGTTCTGCATTGGAAGCACTATGTATTCCTGCAAACGGGGTATATATTGAGCTGGATACAAAATATGAGAAATGCCATTTCCATTGAAAAGGCATAGCATATTAAAACGTATCGGTATTAAACGAGTGCTTTATCAAACTGACACACTATTAAAACATATTTTAGAAATTGTGTATGAAACAAATTCGTAAATACAATCATTGTTACTAAACTCGTAAATTACATTAAAGGGGTTTTAAATTTCTTGTTTAAGTGACATTTGGTAAAACTCTAGCAAGACGAAACATGTCATTCTCATAAAAAATAATTGATACGATAAAAACGATTTTTCTAAAAGTTGAATTATATTTTATGGAGCAAAGCAAGCGCAGACACTGTCAGAACCAAACATATCCTAAGAGTAACAGAAATAAAAACATTGCGACTTATCGTAGGTAGAACCCTTAAAGATAGGATAGCATCCATCGTGAGGATCATCGCTGGATCCATCGTGAGGATGGATCCAGCGATGATTCCTAAGATCGTGATGCACGAGACTCCAGAGGGCCATCGATCACCAGGTCGACCACCAAAGAGATAGAGAGAAGGCTGGTCGTCTTCATCACAAGAAAAAAGTTAAAATCCTGCATTAACAGATCGCAATATATACAATAAAAAGAAGAAGGAGAAGAAATGGAATATAAAATTTATTATAATATAATGCAACTTTTAGAAAAGAAGACGTTTTCATTCGTGTTCATTATTTAATGTGTAATTTATATCATTGTTCATAAAACAATAAATAATATGATGTAAAATATTTTTTGCCATTGAGGTAAAATTCCTTAAACCACACATTACAGTTTCTGTTTCACGTGGGAAGGCACCGGGAAGAAACGAAATGAAAAATGATGACTTTCCGACCCGGTGAAAATTAAAATGTGAAAACCTACGCTATAGTTCCGGGAGGGGGCATCTCATTACGGGAGATTAAGGGCGCTCCGGGCGGTGTAGAACTGAAACCGCTTGCTCCGTGTCTTTGGACTTTTGTAAAGTGAACACTTTTCAATCGGTACGTTGAGCTCTTTGGATCTCCGCTCCGTTAGGTGCATTTCAGCTATCTATACTTAAATACGAAAACACAATTTGATGAATCGTATGCGAATTTAACATTTTATGAATTTCTTTAATCTTTTTTACTTAATTCAAACACTATTTTTTTCAATAGTTCATTGTTTTGTCCGAAACACTCTGATATTTTAACATATAATAACTGTTAATGCAAAAACTTTGTTTTATATCACAATTGTATTAGGAACAAATACACAAAGATTCGAAAAATTAGGAAAATTTGACATTTGATATATTATATATTTTTGTAACACCTGATGATGTCAACATTGCTTGATGAAACAGCTGTCGTAAAATAAATACAATTGTGATATAAAACAAAGTTTTTGCATTAACAGTTATAAAACTGTTTTTTTCTTATTAATACGAATGAAAACATCTTATTTCTAGATTATTTTCTAATTTATAAAAATGACACGTTTCGTTTTTCGAAGGCATTACAAAATGTTGATAATGCCTTAGAAAAGCTAAAGGTGTCAATCCCATAAATTATAATAAAACTCATAGAAAACTCTACTCGTAAAATCATTCAATTATTCTTTAGTTTCAACCGTTTTCGACAGCTACCATCTTCTGATATTGTCGATAATATCTGATATTATTAAATTTGTTTATTCTCGTAACGAGTAAAGAAATTATTAAGTTAAATTATTAAATTTTACTTACCAGTTATAAAGGAAATAAAATATTCAGTATTATTGCAATCTCAATGTGATACGAATATTTCAAATTATGCAATAGAATGCTTTAAGACTATCATTTTATTCAATAAATTATGTAACCTAAAAAACGTTAAATAGGTTTGCCACTCTTTTTGGGTATTTTTAATCATTAGTTATACGTCAAAAAAATGTAAGATGCCTTTAGAAGAGAAAACAAAGTAAATTGTTCCATTATTCCATTATTCATATATTTGATTTATAATACCGATTCATTATTCAATCAGTAAAGATAATTTTATGCCTGGGAATTTATTTGTTATTAAAAAATTAAACGTTTCATACATTTTTTTTACATTACCTTTTGGTTCAATTGATGATTTTCTGTATTAAATCTGTCTTCTTCTAGACATAAAAAGATCATAATATAAGCTGTTGTTGAAATAACGTATTTCTTTAAATTATTGATAACTTGAGTTTTTTTGCTAAAAGAAGGATGAAAGTAGAATAAATGGGAGAGAAATGAGATCCATGAGTAATGAAAGCCTCAAACGTGTATCTACTGTCAGAGATCTTGGGATAATTTACGAAAGTCGATTGACATTTCGTGCTCAGATCGAGAAGGTATGTGACGTTTCGTTAAAGATGCTGGGTTTTGTTCTTCCAACTGTTAGGGTTTTCAGAGATACCCGGGTCCTAAGAACTCTGTATAACTCCTTAGTCAGAAGCAGACTCGAGGGAGGTGCCGTGATATGGAGTCCTCATGAGGCTCAGTATTCTCTTATGTTGGAGAGGGTTCAAAAGAAATTCTTGAGAGCCCTCTACATGAGAGAGTACGGGGTATATCCTTGGCTATATCCAACGGCATTTCTCTTGGGTATGTTGGGATATAACTCCCGCGAACTGAGAAGGGAAGGATTACCGTCCACACATTTTTTCAAACTAATTCGGGGCTCTATTGAGAACCCCTATGTTCTGGAGCAAATAGGTATTTTTGTTCCTGATAACTACCTGCGACAACGCCGACATCAATTGTTCTTTACTCCGTCACGCAGAATCAACCTGTCTTTGGTGATGCCAGTAGGAAGAGCAATTCGGACGCTGAATCAAATCATCTCGGACTTGGCCATTTTCAGTGTCAGTGAGGCAGTATTCATAAAAAAAATATTGCAAATTCTAGAAAGAGTACTGCCTCCCTGACGTCGACATATTTGGATTCCTTCTGATATGTATGATTTTTTGGCCTCATGTTGTTTTGTTTTACAATATTTTATCTTTGTGATACCGTTTTGTGTCCAAATGAGTCGTCTAAATGTTTTATCGTTTGTAATGTCTCATTTGTGTATAATCTATAAACAAATAAATAAATAAATAATAAATAAATAAATTTCTTAGACGAATGTGAAATTCCTGTTTATGATAGAGTGTCGAACGAAAATATAAAATGGAGTGCGAATGAAAGTGTTATGAACAAAATAATGAAAAGAACACTAAGATGGTTTAGACACATGGAAAGAAAGAATGGTAAAAAAATTATATGTAAACGATGAAAACGTGACACGATCAAATACATCAAATATTGAATATCGGCCACGTGGAGAAATGTCGAAGAAATCGGCGTGCGTACATGACACAATGTATGAATGTTGAGGAATCGAAAGAAGTATGTCAGGAAAAAAAGTGTGACAGTCCATTATTTCTGCCGACCCCTTTCGGGGAGACAGCATGATGGTTAGTTATTTAGTTTTAAAAAAATGTAATTAAATCGTCAATTAAACACATTCTAAAATTATAATTTTATTCAAACTAATAGACATCAAATGAGAGCTAAGAGGAAACCATCAAAATTACATTTAAAACAGTTAATTCAGCATCAATTCGTCAAAGAAAAGGCGTGAAATTCCCAAACTAGCTCTCAGTTTAAGTGAACTGTCTTTAAGGGAACATTAATCTTCGTGTGAAGGAAAAAAACTCCTTACTTTATTGAGTCTTGGAGCTGACTCGCGGTGCAGGCGTCAGGCAGAAGCTGAATTATTACGGATGGAGGCATTCATATGAATCATTTTTAACCTTTCAACTCTTGGTTTTCGCCAAAAGAATAAAATTACATTGTACCCGCGGCCGGGCGGTATTCTTAAACTAAAGGTCTCACGATCTCAGATGATGAAATGTACTTTAGAAAATAGTTTTGAGAAAAATACTCGTATACGAGTATACTTGAACGAAAAATGCTTTTGTTTATATTACAGTTCAACTAGTTTATTTTTGTATTTTCAGGACAAGCTTCGTCCTATTAGGACTTGAACTGAAAATTTTGAATAAAAAAAAAATCATTAAAAATCATTATTTGTGCGAACAGAGGGAGACCCCCCACACGATGGTCCGATGACATTCGAAAAATTGCTGGCGATTGGATGCGAAAGACGTAAGACAGGAATACGTGGAGAGGGAGGTATATGTCTAACAGTGGACGACAACGGCTGTTTAAGTTAGTTTTAAATCATAGTGAAACAAAAAATATATAAATAATGGAATTTAAATTTGAATTAAATTATTCCTACGTGTTTTTTTCAACTTACAACAATATTGCATAGTCAAATTGTAGGGGTTTGTAGGGGATTGTAGGAACTTGTAGGTACACGGAACGCGTAATTGGTCGAGTCCGTTTCAACTCCAACGTAAATGTGTATTTTTTCAAGTGAGCGAATGAAAACTGAACGAACGGCGTACAGAATTGCTAAATCACCGCTTGCAATAGAGACAAGTATGCTGCGCGCGCTGTGGGGAAATGTGCGAATGACTTTGATTTATATTTTTTTCTCACATCAGAACTCAATTCTATTGAAAATAATGTATTCTGTATGAAAGGCGTCGGAATAATTTCCGCGAATTCTAAAGATCGGAAAATATTTTCATACATATTTAGAAGAAGCGAGTGTATTTACATTGTTGTATTTCGCCACATATCAAAATTTTACTTTGATGCTGCGTACAGAGATTTAAAATTGTATTTTTGATTTCGTTGATAAAAAATACATATAGTAGTGTAATAAACTATCCATCACGCCGATTTTTTTAATTGATAGGCATACACGATAGATAATTGAACAATATATTTTTACTTTGTAACGCAACACTTTATTTAAAATATAAATAAAAATAAATAATAAAAAAACATTAAACGACCTTCGTGGCCGAGTGGTAAGTGCATTGATTGCCATCCCGAAGGTTCCGGGTTCGATTCCCGGCGAGAGCAATGTGATTGTCACACTGTCTTTGGTCTGGTGCAGAATTCACGTGACAATAAAATGACGATAGATTAACTACCTATCACATGTCACGAGAATCACTATGATAGCTATAAATACCCATTACATCGATTTGGCTCATGCTGTCATGATGTAAAGAGCGATTCAACAAAATAATAATAATAATAATAATGTTTCGAGGCACAGAAGTTCTTCATCAGTGTAGTTATACAGTACATATATTTAAAAAAAAACGATAGGATTTCACAATCTTTTAATCTAACATCTCAAAATTCCTTAACATCCTTACATCGTAACATGTTCGTACGCTGAATATTCTGACTCCTTAAATAACGGACATTTAAACTTTGCTGCATTTCTAACATTACTATCTTAATTATTCTTTCATAGTGTATTTTTGTACGTATTTTTTTCCTAGTTACCGTTTGACAGTCTCTCGTACAAAGATTTATTATGCACCCAACGCTGTAAGAGCTTATCATGTCATCCTTCGTTAGTAAGTTCCATGTTATATATGAAAAATATATTAACAGTCACGTAAAGTATTTTAATCACATTTATATTATCTACTGTATGATATTGTTGGTTGTATTTTTATGTCCATTAAAATTAAGCAACAACTTGTCGATATTACATTAATAAATCCAGCAAACAAATGCCATTATCTAAGACAGTGTTTCCCAACCGGTGATCCGCGGCCCGGTCCCAGGCCGCAAACAGTATGCAAAATTTCAAGAAATTCGACATGCAAAAATATCATGTATAGGATTATTTATACGAAAAAGCATTTTCATTCATGTCCTCAATAAAATCGACACGAAGGAATATACTGTCAGAAACAGCGCTGCAGCCAAATTTTCAAATATATTAGTTTGTTGAAAAAATCGAATATGTTTCTTCATCAGCCGTCTGTCATCCACTGCTGAATGTAGGCATCTCCCAAAGCACGCCACCGCTCCCTATCTATCCCCTTCAGATCGTCGGTCCAGCGGGCAGGGGGACGTCCAACTCTGCGGAATCCTGTACGCGGTCTCCACTCCAGAACCCGTCTCCCCCATCGGCCGTCGGTTCTCCGACAGACATGGCCAGCCCATCGCTACTTCAGCCCGCCCATCCTCAGAGCCACCTCAGTCACCTTGGTTTGTTGACGAATAAATTCGTTTCTTAATCTGTCCCTCAAGGTTATTTCAAGCATGGCTCTTTCCATAGCGCGTTGGGTGACCTTGAAACTGTAGACTAGACCTATAGTCAGTATCCACGTTGTCCACGTTGAAGACTTTGTCGAATATGGTTGTTAAACGTTAATTTTATTAGACTGTTAGTTAGTTAGAAAGATTCAATCCTGGGATTGGTTTGCAGCAATTTCTTATATTCTTTTCTTCCATTCTTCCCTGTCTTGTGCGGCTCTTTTGAAATCTGCATATGATGAGCAGCGCACGTCCACCAACAGGTCCTCCAGGTACTCTCGGCGTGGGCGTCCCCTAGAGTTTGTCCCCTCGGTCATACCCTCCATTATGGCATGCAAGAGACCTTCTTGACGTATTACATGGCCGATCCATCTTGCACGCCTTTCGGACAAGGTCCAAAGCAGGTGCCTTCGATTCCTTGAAAAACTTCCTCATTCGTGATGCGGTCTCTCCAGGAAATTCCTAATAGTCTTCTATCGGACCACATCTCAAAAGCCTCTAGTCTCCGCTTATCTCTTTCAGATAGGCACCATGTCTCGTAGCCGTACATCAAGATACTCCATACATAGGTCTTGATGAGGAGTATTCTCAGTTTTAGGTCTATATTATTTGATTCTATTATTTTCGACCTTTTATTAAATGCAAGCGTAGCCTGATGTATACGGCTGTCGACGTCGCCCTTAGACCGACCGTCCCATGTTATTTTGCTCCCGAGGTAGACAAACTCCTTGGTGTTCTTTAGTGGAACTCCTGACATCATTAGACTGTTATATTGTGTATATTTGTTAGTTATAGTTATATACATCTGTTACAATATAATCCGCGGGTGTAAATGGTTGAGGAACACTGATCTAAGGTATACATTTTGTCATTCGTTAGCCAGTTTCATGTCACGTGAATAATATTCTCATAGAGCTACTCGTTTCGGTGATGTTGTCTGGGCCGATGACTGTTACATCTCTCGGAGTGATTAGAATACAAATCATATTATCACTGATAATGAACTATGGTAATGTTCTTGTCTCGTGTATTTAGTAAGCTATCTGTTACGACTCTAGTATTCGAATTGGCTTACTCAGTTCGTACGGACATATATATAGATCAATGATAAGAATGTTATATGCATTTGAACAGAGATGCAGTAAACAAGATTTTTACAGCCGATAAGCAATTGATCTATTATATATGGATGCCGGACGGGCAAAGAACCGTAAACGGGCAAAGAAAATGGCATGAATCGGCAACCCCCCATTACAGTAACAGTCACGATATGAATTTTGATCACATCAATTTAATCTGCGTATGTTGTTATACATTATAATATTAGCGTTCATTACAATCCATTAACCAATTGTCAATATTATATTATTAAATGAATCGCTGCTTATCTATGCTTTACCATTTCATTAAATGATGTTTATAGGGAATGGTTCTTCTTCTTTCGGGGCCCTGTCAGGTCCCCCCAACGTTGGCGATCACTACAGCAAAGGCATCTCTATCCTGCGCCATTTGGAACAGGTTCTGAACTCTTATTATTCCTGTCCGCTCTTTTTTGCCATAGTGATTCCTGGGAAAAGGTGACCAGAGTTATTTCCCGTTGCCTTCTCTGGTGGATTTTTCTGTCGGGGTTGCCTTCGCTTAGCTGGTTGGATCTGGTTTGGAGGCGCCAGAAACTCACCTTTCATCCCCTCGTTATCTGCTATGATCGCACGGTTGTGAGTGTGATCCCATTGCCCGAGGTTCGCGACAGGGACGCTAACGAGTTGGACTAGTCAGTAGTGTTGCCGGTGGAATGCAACTGGGCGTTTCGCAGCATTTTATAGAATCACACCCTCCAGCAAGATGTGACTCGCCGCGACTCTACTGACAATTCGAACCCCAATGGAATATATCAAGGGAATGGTTAAATATATTATATAAGTGCAACAAAAATAATATATCATATGATCAAAGAATTTACAAAAACAAATTCATTCGTAACCTATATACGAGTACATCTAAAATAAAATAAAATGGGCTTGTGGTTCTAGAGATTAAAGCGTTTTCAAGATTAAAATTTCCAGGTGTTTTCAAACTCCTTAATCACGGCTTTTGAATCCTATTTTGAATGTATGCCTTTTTATAGATAACGGATGAAAAAAACTTTAAATCAGTTGTCCATGAATTCTCTCAATAGAGCTTATTTAACAAGCTCTCCGATCTATAACTCACTTCTTTACAGTGGCGGTACTCCCATAGAAGCCCAAAAGCCCGGCTTGGGTAAGAAATTTTGAATCAAAACCCCCAAAATCTAAGCGATTTTATCGCGAGTTTGACTCGTCCCTAAATAAAAGAAGAAAAAAAAATTGCAGAAATTATCTTGGACTTCGTAAATAATTATAACTCCACAAAAAAATACTTGCTTAAAGTTATGACGGAGCCAACGTGATGTCCGGCATACAAAATGGAGTTCAACAAAAAGTTTTGAGGAATTTTGTCTAAACGCGATTTATATTTGGTGCAATGCACAAATTATAAATTTAGTTGAGGGTATATCATGACTAAGATGTGTTTATAAACTCTGTCCAGTCATAATATACCTTCTGTGAGTTTTGTAGACTTACTACAACGAAGAAAACCCTTGGAATAATTTTCGTTTGACTGTCTATTTACATTTCGAGCACATAACATACTTAAAAATCGGATGGGCTTACCTTACTGGTTAACCTAGGTACGCCACTGCTTCTTTATATTTGTGTATTTATATTTTCACTCTATATTTTTTTTAAACCCGTTATTCAGACATTTTAATATTCATTTTCGTTAGATAACTTATTTTATTTTATTTGAGTCTATTTAATATGAAATATACTTGTATTCAAGCTTAATGAAGATTTTTTTTAATTCTCATAAAATTGCAATATTCTATTTTATAATTAATTCAGGATTTTTCTCCGTCGATTTCTCATATATTTGATTGATTTGATGATACCTAGTTTTTCTCAGTCTTCCTCTATTTCTTGTTATGTTTACCTACATCGTTCAAATATACTTTCTTTATCATTCTTTCCATGTGTCCAAACCATCTGAATAACCCTTTCATTATTCATATCAATTAAACAATTATATATTATTTACTTGGCCATGTTGCGCATTTTATAAATTTTATTCGTTTACAATGCAAGTAGCGAGACGAAATTGAACAAAGTCTACCAGCGGCATCCGTGAACATCGTAAACCTTGGGGTATAAGAAAAGAAATAAAGATACTATCTTTATCTCGACATCTGCTGATACCCTGACTCGGCCAAAATTAAGGGGGTAACATTTATTACTGCAAACTATTTCGGTATTATTTTGATATTCTCACGAAATATAAGAATTTGAAGAAAAAATAACATTTCAATATTATAACTAACTAACTAATTAACCATCACGCCGTCTCCCGGAAGGGGTAGGCAGAAAATGGATTGCTACACTTTTCTTTCCTGACATATTTCTCTCGCTTCCTCAACATTCATACATCGTGCCATGCACGCGCGTCGACAAAGCTCCGGCGGGAGCTAAACCGATTGGTTCTATGAAACAAAATAAAGTATTGTAAAAACAAAATAAACGTGTTTTGAATTATTTTTATAATGCAACCTTCAAGTTAAGTGCTTCGTACGAATGTATTATTATATTTAAATGAATATTTCAATTGATTCAGCGGTTACTCAAAACCACAATTTATAAGTCTTTGATCAAATAGCGAAGATTTGTAATCATTATAACGACGTCTAAATCTTCTAATTCTACTCGAGTACCTACTCGTATTATACGCGATGACTAGGCGGTAGTGGTAGTATTAAATCGTGCAGAGAACATGTCAGAAAAGACGAAAATTAATCTGAACGAAGACACTTCAGACGTGCATTTCAGGAATGACAAAGGACGGAATTTCCTGCATAATGCACCGCGTATTAATATTTTAAGTGAATTTCTCAAGTCGACTTACAGCGAAGTGATAGTACCGGGGCAAGGGGAGCTATCGGTATCGACTCTTACTTAGAAGTGATGTAAACTCACTTAAGGGACTTTGTGGGGGTTCTTCTCTTGGAAACTTTAAAGCTGAACATTGTTTTTTCATGTCAAGCGAATGTTGGTTAATTTTGCGTTTACTGGTTTATTTATTAGAAAATTGCTTTAAGATTTTGACAGGCAACTTGAAGCCGGAAGTTATAAATAATCGAATACCCTAAAGCGTTAAATTGAATAAACTGCACAATATCATTTTTACGTGTTTAAGTTTTTTATTCAATTTATTTTGCATTTAACAAAATGAAGTCACTCTTTTGCAATAACAATGTCAACTTAAACTGAGACAGAGGATGTTAAGGTGTTATGTGTGGTCTGTTCTGTTATATGGGTGTGAGACATGGACATTAAAAGTAAATACAATGAACCGGTTAAAGGCATTTGAAATGTGTCTTCACCGAAGAATGTTCAGGATCCCATGGACAGACAGAGTGACGAACACAGAAGTCCTGAATCGTGCAGGAGTAAATAGAGAGTATCTTGTATTCCTAATGTCGAACCATCTCTCATGCGTTCCTGGTATTATATATTTATTATGTTTTACCTGTTTTCAATAGATGCCTTAAACTAAAAAAAGATTTTGTAATGTCTTTTGAGAAAATAAACTGATTTGATTTGATTTGATTTGAATTAGAGAGCTGCTGACATTGATCAAAGTCCGCAAGATTTCATACATGGGTCACGTTCTACGAGGAGAAAAATATCGCCTGCTGAGTTATTTTGAAGAGAAAAATAGAAGGCCGCAGGGGAGCAGGGAGAAGGCATATCTCTTGGCTGCGCAATGTGAGGGAATGGACGGGAATCGGAACTGTGGAGGAGCTATTCCGGACAGCGCAGGATAGGGAAGAATTTACCAGAGTGATCGCCAACGTCGGGGGACCTGACAGGGCACTTTAAGAAGATTCAATTTAAAATAATTCGTAAACATAAAACAATTGAATTTGATTGAAATCACTGTGAGAGCCGGTCGCCTAGCATGGATTGGGCACGTATGCCGAGCCGAAGAGACCAGAGCAATTAAGACCCTGTACGCGTCTAGACCAACCGGAGTAAGACCTCTTGGAAGGCTTAGACAGCGCCTAATGGATAATGTTCTAGCTGATCTGACTAGGTTTGGTAAATCGGACTACTGGGAGCGAAAGCGCAGGATCGAGGAGCTTGGTGGAAAATCATCAAAGAGGCTAAAACTGTTCTATAATTGGATGGCCATAGGAAGTAAGTAAATAGATTGCAGCTGAAATTGCAGCTGGTTTATTGACTTGAGCATTTAATTAGCATTTGAAATAAATTAATAACTGTGGCCGTACTTAAATTTTGAATCTAATTAAAGAAGAAACTGTATTTTAAATTATTATGCTGTGGTACAAAAACCACATTTAATTAATTTGTGGTAAATGAAATCTAAATCCAAGAATTGTTTTATATTTAATGTTGGTTATTAATTAAAGGAACTATGTAATAGAAAGAAAATTATCTCCTATAAAGGAAATCTCCGGAATGTTCCACGCGCTTACGGATTAATTTCAGCCGTGTTAAATACAGCAATAATCCTGAAATCTTAACCGACACTTCAAGAAATATCTACGATCTTCTCGGTACCAGGGTTGTTATTGAAAATTTAAACATTACCCCTGTTCACTGTATACCTACTAAGCTACGCAACATGTCCCAGTTTTAAAACAAAACGGTTTCTTGAAATATGATGTAATACTCCATATTTAATTAGTAATACGAATGATACGTTTCACCTTTCTAAAGAATTTTTAAACGTTTTCATTCGTATTAACACATTTCGTACGAAATGTGAAATAGAATGATTAATTTCAAATTCATACATTCAGGAACACGCATTTTTAAAATCTTAATACCTAATTGTAATGCAAAGTCCTATATAGCATTTCATATAATTTCAAGAATGTTCCCAACTCCAAATATTTATCAGCAGCGTTAAAAGCGTGCTGCTGTACGTATGAGACATGAAAATCTACCACGAACGTAATTTAAAAAACTTCAGGTGTTTTTAAATACCTCTCTTCGTTCAATATTTCATATTTGTTGGTCCTAGCCAATATCATTACATTCTCTGACTCAAAGCTTGGTGTCAATGACTAGATTTAGATAATTTGGAACTTATTACACAATCAAAATACATTTCACGCTAAATGTTTTTGTAGTGTCAGCCCTGCGCCAAACCAATAGCGATAGTCTAATTGTTGCTATGGAAGGCACGTTATGTTATTATTAAATTAGGAATCCGTAGCCCCTAATCCGACGATTTACCCTTGGATAATGTGTAAGCCCGACTAATTGGGACGGTCCCCTTCGTCCCTTCTTAGGGTTGTGAAGTTTCACAAACGGGACAACTCTTTTACAGGGATGTGAAAATTATGCATGGAAATCACGGGGCACACGTTATTCAAATTATTATTACCTTCCTCGAAATGCTCAAACCCAAATCACACCTAAACATTTCTATTTTGGTGCAAGAGCCGCATTGTGGTACTTTCTTAATACTTACAGAAAAAAGATGTTAATTCAAGCTTACCTCGGTTCAATTTACTTCACAAGTGTAGCAGCTTTGAGTGTAGTAGCAATAACATCGAATGTGGGAGTATCTAATCATATAAACATTTCTTCTACTTTCGCCATGCTTTGTGTTGTAGAAGTTTTATTTGTCTTTGTAGATGTTTATTTTATACTTTGTATGTACAACACAAACTTTTTTTTTAAATTAAAAATTAAATATCAGACATGTTTCTGACAACCCGGTCCTTCCTCAGTGATACTATAAATATATTTAATAAATTATAAATTTTTTCACAAATGTGATCAGTTTTGACAGATGTTATAAAGATTTATTTATGTATGTTTCTTGAACAATGATAAAAATGTTCTGGAAGGAGGTTAAAAAATCTCGGAACTCCTCGGAAAGCGGATGTGTGAAAGCAATTCTGGGAGAAGACGGAAGAATGCTGACAGATGATAAGAGTGTACAAGAAAGATGGATGAACTATTTTAAAGAAATGTATGGCAGTAACGTGACAGCTGATATGGATGCCAGAGAAAATGTAACTGCTGTGAACACAAATGAAGTAAGTAGTACAGAAGAGATAAGCATGAATGAGATAAAGAATGCATTGAAAATGATGAAAGGTGGAAAAGCAGTTGGATATGATTGCGTTGCAATAGAGTTTGTCAAGAGTGGTGGCCAGATGGTTCTTGCATGGCTTTGCGGACTCCTTAACCAATGTTTGGAGGAGGGGTATACTCCGCTGGACTGGAGGAGAGCAGTTATCATGCCTCTTTACAAGGGTAAGGGAGCCCGTGTAGACTGTGGGAGCCACAGGGCCATCAGTCTGCTGAACTCCGTTATCGACCGGCAGGAAGACCACCTAAAAGATGGCGAGACAGTTGTACATCTGTATCCCAGGAACAGGCTCCGTGAAATAACAGGACACAGTCCTAAATAAAACAGAAGAAGAAGAAGATCTTCGTCTTCTTCTTCTTCTTGTCATGTCACACCTCTGTGGTGCATAAGGCCTCAAGGAACCTTCTCCACCCGACTTTATCGCATGCCTGATGCTTAACATCATCCCAAGTGAGGTCTACTGCTTTAACCTCGTCCTGCAGAGCTCTTCTCCAGGCGCCTCTAGGTCTGCCTCGCTTCCTCTTTCGATGCGATGCAGACTTTCTCAGAGTGTGACGATCCACAGCCATTTGCGTCTAGCGACTTGTTCTCTTATTGGCTTTTCGCCTGCCATGGTCCAGAGAACGGCATTTGACACTGTTTGGGGCCAGTAGATTTTAAATATTGAGCGAAGGCACCTATTTATAATATTATTTACATATATTTAACTAACTAACTTACTAACCAACATGCCGTCTCCCTGAAGGGGTAGGCAGAAAGAATGGACTGCCAGTTTTCTTTCATGATATATTTCTCTCGATTCCTCAACATTCGTACATCGTGTCATGCACGCGCGTCGATTTCTCTGACTCTTCACGTGGCCGACATTCAATATTTGATTTACTTGATCGTGCCACGTTTTCCTCGGTCTTCCTCTATTTCTGGTTCCATTTACATCGTTAACATATACTTTTTTACCATTCTTTCTTCATTCATTCTTTCCATATGTCCAAACCATCTTAATGATCCTTTCATTATTTTGTTCATGACACCATCATTCGCACCGCATTCACTTCTTATATTTTCATTCGACACTCTATCATACACAGAGTATGCACACATTCGTCTAAGAGATCCCATTTCTACTATTATTATTTATGTATTGTATGCAAAAAATCGCTGTCTGTTACCCAAAATAAATAAAACAATATTAAAAATCCAAAATGTTTATTTAAAAGTCTATATAAAAGACAAAAAAAAAATATTTTGCTTAAATCAGATAAAATAATTTGGAAAGTGTAACCGGCCCTGCACAATTGAATGTTAAATGAATCGCCTATATAGTACGCAATGTTTCAAATGTAAAAGAAGACAGTCGCGGACAATTGACAGCCCTGGTTTATTTAGTGGGCCTATCTACCCGTACCTGTCTACCGCGGCAGACAAGGTCTCCGTTATTATTTATTTAATTCCTTCCTCGCCTACGAGCGAATGATGTGTGTGGGTGTGTGAGTGTTTAGTTATACGAATGCATGTGTGCGTGATTTTGCTATTAAATTTATACGTTCCGGTCTCATATCCGGCCCCTGCAGACTGGAGTCGCCCGAGTCATTAGCATCCTCGCAAGATTTTCGGATAACGGTCCACTTATCGGAACTTGTAACTTGTGGAGCGACGAGCAGTGTTCTCGGGCTTGCCGGAGATAATTCTAATCCCTGGATTTGAATGTATATCAGAATAATTAATGCGACATTCGCAGCCGTAATAACAAGCTAACAATAATCACCCCTAAAATGTCAAACAATTATTCATCTCGTCGCCCTATTAAAACATTGCCAACACTACTATTTAAATTAACTTAAAATAATCTCTATTTTAATTGTATCTCAATAGAGACGAAGATGCAAACTGGAAACTGAATATGGTTGATCAAGGTGTTTACAGGACTTATGACCTGTCATTGGTTGGGTTAAGCGCACACTTTATGTAATTACAACATTCCCCATTCCACCTTTTTCTTTATGACCATGTAAGACAAATTTTTGGAAGTTGTATATATGTTAAAAATCTATGCCTAACTTCACATGTCAGTTTTAATATGCCATCTATGAAGATTTTGATTACATATGTTAATATTTTTAAGATTACTCTATATAATCCCATCTATGGAGATTAATTTTTAGCATTTAGCAGAACTACTTTATTAACACAATGTGAAAGGCTATCACCATTAGCGCATTGTTAGAAGCCGCCTGGAGATGTCACTCCTATCTATATGCCAAAGAATTGACCAGAATGATTACAATATTTTTTGTGAATGTATACTTATACTTGTATACGAATCCTGGATTTCACCCACGGTGGGTTATTAATTGAATTCATGAATTAATAACCCACCGTGGGTGAAATCCAGGATTCGTATACAAGTACTCGTATAAGTATACATTCACAAAAAATATTTAAATAATTTGTACATATTGGTGATACCAAAGCAAATAATATAGAGATACGTTTTTTTATGAATTAAAACTGTTTTTTGCACGTTTGAATTAATTTTTCTCTGCGTTTTACACTTTCATCGTCGGGGGAACGATATCTCCCGATGATGGTGTAAAGCCTTCAAAACATTTACAGAAAAATAAAAAAAATAAAAAAAATCATCATTATGCAATTCTACAGTGTTAATGCCTAAAGTTTTAAAAAAATATATGTATTATAAATAAAAATATTGAACGCTAACACCGTGGAATTCCATAGTAATTTACTTAGGAAATTGAAAATAACTTTTGTTTAATCCACAAAATATTTTAAAAACACGACATGTTTCGGAGGATACCTTCATATTCAGGTGTAAAAATATAATAAAAACTAAAAAGAATGACCAATATAAAAACGCATTTAAAATTCGATTCAATAATTCAAATTAAAAAATTAACATGGGCTATTTGTTATAAGTACTAATATTTTTTTATCATATTTGCGCTGCAAATGCAGTCAGTCGTAGTTACAGATCCAATTTTTTTACTCCAAATGAAGCCAGTCGCACAATGGATTTTCATTCAAATATGAGCTCCAAATGTCTGCCGCACTATAGGGGTTAATAAAATGTTATATATGGTATACAATCAAAGTAAAAATTTGATTTGTTTCCCTTTAACATTGTGTGTTCGTTAACGTATACGTTGTCTAGGTAGGCCGAAGCGTACGCCGTATTTTTCCTTGAGCGATTTTTATACGAGCAACCCTATAGAGAGGTTAGGAAAACATGTTTCTGTCATGTTCTTCAACCCTCGGCGACCGACGGCGGGGTGGCGCGGGGGACGGGCGAGGATTATGGCCGGGGAAGTAATATCAAATCCTCTTATTACACGAGTAGGTATTTCACAGTAACCCTCACAGACGGAGGTTTAACTTTACCGTTTCAAACTATTCTACTGAAAATTATTAATTCGCTGCTGAATAATTACAGCGCATAAAATAATTTTCGGCCTTAATGGATATAGGTACTTCGGAATATATTTTTAAATGGAACGCTCAGCAACTGGAAACACCACACGTTCCCGTGCCCGCGGGAACCGCAAATAATTAAAATTTATTTATTTATTCAAGAAATTACGAAACATTTCGCCCAATTAAAATTCCTTGTTTCAAGTTTTGATAATTTGTTACTTAACGAAGAGATAACTCGAAACCATTTAATATAAAGAGAAGAATTTTCATGGAATTAAATTTTGTATTTGAGTTTTGTATAAATTAACATTTCTATATAAATAATAATTATCATAGATAAAACAATATTTTTTTATGAACAACTTCCATTTTTGGCTTTATTTCAATACGGTTTCGTCAGGCTCGCTGGCAAGGACATACTGGTCTGTCGATGCCAACAATAATGGCGAAACCGGTCACCGTCGAAATAAAGACAAAATCGGAAGTATTATAGTTCTTAACTAACATTGTTATATTTAATTATAATTTAATATGAATTCAATGATAGAAAAATAAGAGTGGGCCGACCCCAAAAGAGATGGGCCGACGACATTATCCTTTTCGCGGGTAGAATGTGGCAAAGAAAAGCCCAAGATAGCGTGGTGTGGAAGAAAATGGAGGAGGCCTATATCCAGCAGTGGAGAGATGGCTGAGGAAGAAGAAGATGAATTCATCAAGAGATTTCATTAAAACCATTTGATTTGTATAAAGTATTCGCATTAACTTAGTGATCGCATATTAATAGTACACTTTTTTTCTTTTTTTTTCTTTGTATACAACGGGTCGTTTGAACCCAATTACTGTATACAATTTTATTTTTAATATTATATTGATTCTCATGACATGAGATAGGTAGCTAATCTATCGCCATTTTAATGTCACAAGAATTCTACACCAGACCAATGACAGTGTGACAATCACACTGCCATCGCTGGGAATAAAGCAAAAAAATATATAAAATATGATTTTTTAAATATACGAGTATTCATTATCATTTACTATAATATTAAACGTTTAGAGAAAAATATATGACACAATATACTTAAATTCATTTGTATACCTAATTTAATATGCATATGGTACCTACGTTAGTATAAAACAATATAAAATTTTGAACTGGTAACCCTTGGTAGAAATTCAAACCCAGTATAAAGAATAGTGTGACGTCATAGCTAATATTCCTCGCATTACGCACGATGAAACTCCCAATAAGTAATAATACCAGAGCTTTTCTGCCGCCAATAGAAGCCTGGAAAAGTCAATGGCGTCCATCCTCGGTTCCCCCGGAGACTCATTCTTGGCGGGTTCTCTAGCCATAATAAACACAGGCGGACACATCCGTCAGTGGCGTATTTAATATTTTTAATTGAAATAATTTAAAAAAATATTCTTTAACTTTCAAATCTTAAAAAAAAACGTACATCGTTGATCGCAAAACCACCGAGAAAAGCTGATAACGAATGTCGTTACCTTAAAGACAACACTTAAATGCTCGAATTTAAATACTTTCTATGCGACAAATAATGCATCTCGCTCACGCGCTCGTGCGAATAAGCATAGTATTATAGAAAAATAAGCGCACATCCGGCATCCGATCCACGCGCCATCTCTTTTTTTTCATATGAACAATTAAGTTCGTAATTAATACGAATGAGAACGTCAGTTTTCTATAACTTTATTATATATTTTATTTTATCTTATATTATATTTGATGACATGTTTCGCCCTTCTAAGGCATATCAAAATTTTGATAATGACTTAGAAGCACATTTGATAATGCTTTAGAAGGGCGAAACATGTCATTCCCATAAAATATAATAAAACTTCTAGAAAACTGACGTTTTCATTCGTATTAATTATTTAATGCGTAGTTTTACATCATTGTTCAAGAAACAATAAATAAATTATGTTTGTATTTTTTTAAACGAATTATATTGAGTGTTTTGAAAAATATCTTAGCCAAAGGGATAATTTATATTTTTAATACAACGCCCTTAAGATGATGTATTAATAAATATTGCACTATAAATTACACAATTAATTATATTACGTCACATAAAAGGTAAAAATAATATTTTTATTTTAAGTACGATTAACACGGCCAATCATTTTACGTGATTTGCGAAAAAAATTATTTAGTACTTTATTTCAACAATAATAAATGTTTACGAGGAACACCAGAATAAGAGAGATATGCTGAAGATATCGTAAGATGGAGTAGACAGCGAAGGAGGGACTGGCACAGTCATGTCCAAGGAATGGACACCACCAGACTCCCCTAAATTGCACTACAAAATCAGTCTCACGGGACTCGTCCTCGTGGAAGACCCCCTAAAAGATGGATGTCCAGCTGGGAATCTATCTCACAGTAGGAGCAATACTCTGGAAAACAGACCATATAAGTCTGCAAGGAAAAATAAGAATTTATTAAAATTAAGCTCTTTGCTTGAAAATAACTTCAATACTACGTATGTCTAATAAGTTTACAAATATGTGGGAAGATATTTACACTGTGTCAATCTTGTTAATATTATAATAAGTTACGCCTTTGACTTTCCGATACCTACTTGGTAGAAATCAATATCGAAGAACAAATGGGATAAAAACAGTCTTAGTTTATGATTTGGATTTTCGTACACAATGTTTGGTTAAAATGCAAGTACATGTTGAGTAACATTTAATTATTGAGATGGCCTTTATGATCCGAAATAATCGAACTAAAATATTTTCTTCTTCATATGTTCGCCATACTTTGTGTTGTAGATGTTTTATTTGTCTTTTATTTTTTATATACTTTGTATGTACAACACTAACTTTAAAAAAATATGATTACATATCAGACATGTTTCGGACAACCGGTCCTTCTTCAGTGATACATATTTCAAATATTATAAAATTATTTACAAATATATATAGGTATATACCTAACGTGGAGATTAGAAGACGCACCAGAGTCACCGATATCCCTATATGCATTGCGAGGATGAAGTGGCTATTTGTAAACAATTTTATAATATTTAAAATATGTATCTTTATAATACTCGTACGAGTATGTATTACTGAAGAAGGACCGGTTGTCCGAAACATGTCTAAAATGTAATTTTATTTTTTTTAAAGTTAGTGTTGTATAAACAAATTATACAAAAAAGAAAAATACAAATAACATATTTTAGTTTCTTGTGTTATAAAAAGTTTGCTATTTGCTGTATAAACTCAATAATATTAATAATATTAAGCCATTTACTATACGGGCCATGGAAAGAGCTATGTTCGGTATCTCGTTTAGATACCATATACGAGTACCTAACGTGGAGATTAGAAGACGCACCAGGGTCACCGATATCCCTATACGCATTTTTTTTTTTTTAACTAGAGTGTGTTCTATTTTTGATGCCCTGCATTTTATTTGTCAGGGCGGTGTGGACTTGTTTAATTTGCATTTCTGCGAAGTAATATATCTTTGGGGTGGCAGAGATTGCCGAGAAAAAGAAAGAAAGTTTTAGAGGGGAGAGAAGAAAAATGAAAAATAAAAATAAAATAAAAATCCCTATACGCATTGCGAGGATGAAGTCGCAATGGGCTGGACATGTGTGCCGACGGGATGATGGAAGATGGAGCCAGAAGGTTACTGAATGGAGGCCAAGGTTGGGCCGAACAAGTGTCGGGAGACAGCCTACCAGGAGGAGCGAAAATAGAATGCCATCGAAATTTATTGAGAGAAATGTACAATTCATAAATTGTTTTAGTACTATGCTTATTTTGCATTTTGTAAGTACATTTATGAATATTTTGTGTTATTAGATAAAGGGCCCTTGAGGTGAGTTACTCACAAAAACGGCGCTATACAAATTAGCCTAATTATCGTTTTTTTAATGTATGGTATTAAATAAAATTGACTAATATCGACAAACGCGCAATAAAGAACGCAGCGTCTGAGCCCCGCGTCACAATTTTCATGACGAACTATTGCAGCACGATAACGCTTTAAAACATTCTAAAGTAGAACAAATGTTTTAATTCATAAAAATGTTTGAATCATTTTATAAAACATTGTAATTTAGATTTTATTTTATTTTTAGTTTTTAAGTCACCCCGTGTCTGCGGTCCGAAATTAACGTTTTTGTGAAGAGTATAAAAAGTATTGTGATAATACGTTTTTCCAAAGTTATTCAAATGTGAATCCACAACACAAAGTGATAGAGAATATAGAAGAAAGACGTAAAATGTTTTTATTTAAATGTATAACTTAAGTGAACTTGTCACGAAAGAATAATCTAGATTTATTCAATAGTTAAGATACGTAGTTTAGATTTGGCATGCCCGTGAATATTGTTGATACGTGCACACGTTTTTATGTTCATCCATTATGCGAAAAACCCAATATCGTCTATTAATAGCTTTTGACATATATCATAAATATCTGACAGATACTCAAATTGGACGCCTTAATATAAGATATCAATACATTAATGTGTGCGTGGGATATCCGACGTGAAGCAAGGCAATACCGAACACGTAAATTCGGAAAAACCGAAAATTCATTTATGTTGTTATTAGGTTTATTTGCATTATTCTACCCACGTTATCCAATACGCCGAGTTACTGAAAGAGTGGCGTGACGCAAAATTGATGCCATAACAGAGACGTAAAGAGCCAATGCAAAAAAAACACAATTTTATTAAAAGGAAGGTAAAAGAAATGATCTTGGATTTGCAAGGACGCTGTGACGATCGGCTGGGAACATAAAAGCTTTATAATATACAATAGAACATCTACGATGAAGGATCTCGGAATCATCTATGAGAGAGGATTTGTGACATTGCACTGAAGATGTTGGGCTTCATCATTCGGACCGGAAGAGTTTTCAGAGATCCCAATGTGCTCAGAGTCCTATACAACGCGTTGGTTCGGAGGAGACTCGAAAGTGGTTCTGTGATAATATGGAGTCCTCACGACGTGAGATATTCCGTTATACTGGAGAGAGTTCAGAAAAAATTTCTGAGGTATCTCTACAAAAGGGAGTATGGTAGTTATCAGTGGCTCTATTCCACGGCATTTCTTTTAGGAATGCTCGGAACCAATTCTTTACAGCTTCGAAGAGATGGGCATCCCATTACCCATTTCTTTAAATTAATCAGGGAATATTTCGAGAACTCGGCCGAGCTAGAGGGTGTTGGTATTTTTGTCCCTGATAGATTTCTCCGACAGCGACAGCACAGATTGTTTTACCTACCGGCCACCAGAACCAATCTGCCTCTGGTGAAACCGGTGGGAAGAGCAATTAGTTTGCTGAACGCGGTCTCCTCGGATATCGACGTCTTTCATATTAGTAAAGGTACGTACAGGGGACAAATACTCTTGACTTTAGAAAGTGTCTTGTCTTCTTAATGTCGAACCATCTCTAATGCGTTCCTGCTATTATGTTGTATTTTTATAATGTACTCAGTAGATGACTTAAACATTTTGCTGTTTATAATGTCTTTTGAGTTTATAAACTGATTTGATTTGATTTGATAACGAGCAAAAGAGATTGTGAAAAAAAAATTCCCTTATCGAGCGATATTTCGTATAACGAATGACGCAGAAATGGTAAGTCCCACCTTGTGGAAGAGTCCAGTCAAGAGCTGACCACCGAAGAGCTTATGGATTTGCATTGCGTGTCACAACAAGAAATTAAGGAGAGTTTGTTAGTGGAGGAGTAGGAAGTAGCATAGCAACAATCTTCTGACGCAATAACAATAATGAAAGCATGGGAAACTACTCGCATCGTACATTAAGAAGCATCACCCTAATAAAAATGTGGCTATGCGTTCAACAAATCTATTCAATGATAATGTTGTGCCACATTCTCATCAAATTTTAAAGCATAGGAAAAAACAAATGTCTCTAGACAGCTTTCTAGTAAAAGATAATTCATTATTTATTACTAACTAAACCATCACGCCGTTAAAAGCGTACTGCTGTACGGATGTGAGACTTGGAAGTCTACCGCAGACGTTATTGGTAAACTCCAGGTGTTTATAAATAGGTGCCTTCGCTCAATATTCAAAATCTATTGGCCCCAAACAGTGTCAAATGCCGTTCTCTGGACCATGGCAGGCGAAAAGCCAATTAGAGAACAAGTCGCTAGGCGCAAATGGCAGTGGATCGGTCACACTCTGAGACGGAACCCAGCCTGCATCGCTCAGGGCGCACTAGACTGGTCCCCTATGGGGGGAAAGAGAAAGCGAGGCAGACCTAGAGCCACCTGGAGAAGAACCCTGCAGGACGAGGTTAAGGCAGCAGGTCTCACTTGGGACGATGTTAAGCATCAGGCATGCGATAGAGTCGGGTGGAGAAGATTCCTTGAGGCCCTATGCACCACAGAGGTGTGACAGGACAAAAAGAAGAAGAAGAAACCATCACGCCGTTTCCCCGGAGGGGTAGGCAGAGAGGATGGATCGCCACATTGTTCTATCCTGATATAATTCTCTCACCTCTTCTAAATTCACACATCGTGACACGCACGCTCGTCGATTGTTCCTACTTCGAACATGGCCGCCTTTCGGTAATTGATTAATTTGGTCATGCCATGTCTTCCTTGGCCTTCCTCGACTTCTTTTCCCATTCACACTACTTGTATATATATTTTTAACCATTCTTCCCTCATCCATTCGTTCCATATGTCCAAACCATCTTAGTGACCCTTTCTTAATTTTATTTATCACGCATTCATCCGCCTTACATTCCTTTCTTACTTCATCATTAGATATTCTCTCATACATTGTTTTTCCGCACATTCTTCTTAGTGACCTCATTTCTACGGCATTTATCCTACTTTCATCCTTCTTCTGTCAACTCCAAGCTTCACTTCCATACATAAGGGTCGGGACTAGAACTTGTTACAAATTCATAAATAATAATTCGATTTTCTTATCGTTTTTTTGCAAATCGAAATTGCATTCCACGTTTAAAAAAATTGGTATTTTCCGTCTTGAAAGCATTATCGTGATTTACATTGATTTATGTGGGAAATATTGTTTCGCTTAACGAGTACGATTCTGAAACGAATTATTCTCGTTATGAGAAGTTCAACTGTATATTTAAACCGTGCCCATGGCTGGACATATTAACAAAAAAATAGAATCGCGATTTTTTTTTACATTTTCATGTTCATATTAGAAGTGCCATTTTAGAAGACATCGCGGTATTTTAATATATTTTTTATTGTTGCAAATCATTAGAAGAAACACCTTTTTGTATATCAACATGGTCAATTAATTTTAAAAAAATAAACATTTGGAAATATTGGCTGCAGCCAAAACAATGTGTGACGTCATAAAGAATCATTTTTTGGCACTTGTCATCTGTCATGTTTTCGTTTTGAATTGAAGGATCGAACTTAATTTTAAGCGTCCAACCAAGTAGCGTTTAAATGTTGAGATTTTTTTATTCTAAAATTACATACAAAAATATGTTTTTTTTTTAATAAATAAATTACTATTCGTACAGAAAGGTATTAAATAAATTTTAACGTATCCTTCCATAGTGCAAAGACCCTAATCAAAATATAACAAAAACTAACTAACGCAAAAACTAACTAATCATAGCAGATAGTAAGAGGGCGAATGGCGAGTGTCCGGCACCATAAAACCGGACCTCCCCAGCTAAGGGAAGGTGACTTCTACAGAAAAACCCATCGGAGAAGGCAACGGGAAACCACTCTGATTATCATTCCCAGGATATCACTATGGCGAGAGCCTTCGCCGGAGTGATTGCCAACGTCAGGGGGACCTGATACGGCACGCGAAGAAGAACTAACGCAAAACTAATAGACCGCCACTCAGGTCTTTCTTGGCATCTTTCTCGCGTTTCTTTAACATTCATACATCGACGCATGCACACGTCAATTTCTCCGACTCCTCACGTGGCCAATAAACGAAAAAACGCCAAACGAAACCCCAATAAATAACAGTAAAAATATTTTTCGTATTTAAATACGGAATGTTTTTGAAAATCTTAAAAAAATTATTTCATGAAAAATGCGTCA
Organism: Lepidostoma basale; assembly: GCA_022606425.2. Classification (NCBI taxonomy): domain Eukaryota; kingdom Metazoa; phylum Arthropoda; class Insecta; order Trichoptera; family Lepidostomatidae; genus Lepidostoma; species Lepidostoma basale. The sequence continues at coordinate 729,232 of JAHDVF020000401.1, read as the reverse complement.
CACATTACGTCATCGTCATAATTAGGTACCCTCTGATTTATTTATGGCGTTCATATTTAGTTCTGTTTGCACTAGTGATCACTAGAGCGTGGGCAATATTCCCACCAGTGAACGATTGATGTCGCTTGGGAGACGACCAAGAGTAAAAATAAAATATTGTATTATTTTAAATATGTTTTAAAAATTACACGTTCTAAAAAAACTAATTGTATCAGGCAGATACTTAAAATTATCTAATTGATTTTAAAAGTAATCATGCTCTTCCACAATTAAATTGGGTGATTTAAAAATGCGGCTCGAGGGGGACAACGGACTTAAAAAGGTTGAGAACCTGTGAATTACACGGATTTTATTATAACCTTTACAATGTGTCTTCTTTTTGTTGTTTTTCCATTCTCCAGACACTTCGTTTTTTAATTCTACATTGGACAATCAGTTGCAGCTCTTTGTATCTATCGTTTCTCATAATGTGCCCGAAATATTCCAGATTCCTGCGCTTTATGGTCATGACCATTTATATTTCTTTCTTCATTCGCTGCAGTTCTTCCTCGTTTATGACTCTCTATCCAATAGATTTTAAGTATTCTACAATATTATTATAATTATTTTGTTGAATCGCTCTTTATATCATGGCAGTACGACCCAAGGGTATTAGCGATCATTTTAATTCTCGTGACATGTGATTGGTAGCTGATCAATCGCCATTTTATTGTCACGTGAATTCTTCACCAGACCAATTACAGTGTGGAAATCACACTGCCATCGCCGGGAATCAAACCCGTAACCTTCGGTGTGGCAGTCAAAACACTTACCATTTACCACGACCACGAATATATCAACATTTTTAAGGCATCCAGCTTCTTGATGAATAGCTTTTGTCAAGGTCCATGGTTCATATCCATTGTGACCCTTTTCTAACCACAATTAAAAAATCAAATAGATAAAAATGTATCATGTATAAATTTGCTAACTAACCATCACGCCGTCTCCCCGAAGGGGTAGGCAGAAAGAATGGACTGCCACACTTTTCTTTCCGGACATATTTCTCTCACTTCCTCAAAATTCATACATCGTGGCATGCACGCGCGTCGATTTCTCTGACTCCCTACATGGCCGACATTCAATATTTGATTTATTTGATCGTGCCACGTTTTCCTCGATCTTCCTTTATTTCTAGTTCCATTCACATCGTTAACATATACTTATTTTACCATTCTTTCCATGTGTCCAAACCATCTAAATGTTACTTTCATCACTTTGTTCATAACACTTTCATTTGCATTGCATTCACTTCTTTCATTTTCATTCGACACTCTATCATAAACAGATTTTCTACACATTCGTCTAAGAGAACTCATTTCTATTGCATTTATTCTACTTTCATCCTTCTTTGCCAGTTCCATTTTCCGCTTTCATATTTTAGCTTTTTTTCTTCTTTATATTATTATGTTGTGTAAATTTAGTTTATAAATTGTAAATCCAATGGCCTTCAATTATCACAGATCTGTAAATTATTTAAATTATATAGACATGATTATTTTGTTTGTTATATTATATTGTATGTTTTGAAAAGTAAAATATTTCAATATTTTGATTCACTCACAATCACAAATTCAAACTTGCATATCTGTTCATAAAGAATTTGAAATGTCAATGCGGGTGAACACAAAATATTCAATTCAATTATTAGTTACTCAAAAAAATGATTAAAAATGTATCTCCTACTTAGCCCCAACAATAAACACAAAGATGTGTGTACAGTTTAATAAAACAAGATCTGTTAAATTAAAAAAACGTTCTTTTATGTATTACAATTGTATTTTTATTTTACGCGACAGCTGTTTCATCAACCTATGTTGACATCATCAGGTGTTACAATAATTAGTGTAACAACTGATGATGTCAACATAAGTCGATCAAACAGCTGTGGCGTAAAATAAAAATACAATTGTAATAGATAAAAGAACGTTTTTTAATTTAACAGTTTATAATGTTAAAGTATCATAGTGTTTCGGCCAAAACAATTGACTATATAACAAGATCTCTATACAAACAGATAGGTACTTACTGTTCACAGTTCTGGGCAAGGGCAAATGTTCAGTAAACGGACATTCATCAAAAATATTAGTTAATCTTAAGAAAAGATTTCATTAAATTAAATTCGAAATTTGAATGGTGTAAAAAATGCAAATAATTAAAATATTTAAAGCGACACCTATGATTCTAATAAGTAAAACCTTACCTTTCCAGGAGTCGGCAACAGCTAATAGTTTGATGAAAATTCCATAGATGGCAGTGAACATATAATAAAAAATATTAAAACCTGGAGGCTTTGCAAGGGGTTCCCGCCAAATAAAAACCACTGATAAAAAATATAACAATCATGTAATAAATATTTGGCATTTTACATCAAATCAATCAATTATCATATCAGTGTAAAATTGTTAAACTAGAATTCATATTTGGTATTAAAACTTCATACCAAACTAACCGTCCCTTTATTTCACCACTATTAAAGCTGAGAGATCACCAAACTCACAATTATAAAAGGTCAATAATTTAAAGATGTTTTTGTATTAGATACTCCTGTCGTGATATCCCTCCGTGACTCCGTGACGCACTCTCGACGGAACTGAACGGATTCAACGGACCGTCAACACTGCCCCACACACTTTTATCAAGTATTCTCGCTTTTATAAAATACTCAACAAATTAACTTTAACACAATTATTTTTTTAATTAATTATATTATTTATATATTCAAAAACATAAATTTAATAATACACAAGAACTTCTTCACCTTTGTCGTAAAAGCAAAAAGCCACAAAATTATTTACGCATTTTAAAGATTTAGAATCACAGTAGAATTCCGTACATAATAATACTCAGACACTTTGAAAATTATTTATATCATATATTTAATATAAGAGCTCTATTGTAACAAATATTTTTTGTTCTAGTTGGTTAAAGATTTACATCAATAAAATCACAAACAGTAATATATTTAACTATTTTTACAAAAAGAAAACATTCGCCTACCACTTGAACTGTCTCAGTCAGTAAAAGATTATAAATAGATGCACAAAATAGTATTTAAAACAACAGCAACTAGACAATAATAATAAATAAAAGTTATAATCAGTGAAAAGTCATTTTATGCATGTATTTCGAGGCGACATTAGATCTGTCTAGCCAATCCAGAGTTCTACTGCAATTCATGAGAAAAAGGCGATTTTAAATGTTTTAAGAGTCCGCGATTGATATTTAACCCGGCACAGACGACCTTAGCTGTGGTTGTTGGTCTGGGGGGCGTACATCTCACTGGCACAATCATTCATGTACTCGTTCCGGAAGTAGCTTGAAGAAAAACCCTGGTTGATGCTGTTGCCATTCTTCTCCATGGCCACGGAGAACTCCTGCAACAGACAGCATAGTGCCTTTCTCTTGAAGCGGAGAGATTCGTCCATCACTTCTTGGAGCACCACCTTCTTGACGGCCAGCCCACCACGGAGGCACTTTAGCTGATTGAACAATTCCGTAAAATCTGTAGAGAAAAAAATATTGTAAGCAATATGGAACAAAACGGTTGTTTCTTTCGCCTACACCATCTTAAAGGAAGCACACGTAGATGAGATTCATTCAATAAAAAACATCAAATGAGAATATGTAAGAATAAGAATGAGAATATGTAACAATAAGAAAATATTGTATTTTTGAATGAAAGAATACACATTTTGAAATGGGTCAATACGAATTTCATGGTAAGCATTAGAGAAAAAAGATGCAAATATGGTACATCCAGAAAGGCATTGTGCATTTAAAAATACTGAAACAAGTCTGACAATAATAAAAAAGCACTGTGCCTTGATTGTAATGGTTGTGGATTGGAGTTCTATTATGGAAAAATCATTTTGATTTTTCACAAATTGACATTTGAATAAAAATGAATGATGTATATGATAAAAATTACACACACTATCAATTTTAAAAAAATTTCAATCACCAAAGGTATAATATTTGCTTTCCACATTACCTATGAGTATAGTCACATTTGTACATCACATTCACATGTGAAGAAGCTATTGTAAATTTCTGCTTATTTGCATTTTATTATTTCGGAAAACAAAAAATTGCATACTGTGTGAAAAATATTACCAGATTACCATTTTGTTTTATCATAATGTATGTATAATAACATCTATAAAATGAGCATCTATAATTTTTTTTACAAATTTAAGGCATTAATGGTGTGGAATTCCATTTACCTGAATTATTTCTATGTGTATATATTTGAAAGAAAGCTATATTTGTTTTTATATATCAAATAAATTTTAATTCCTGAATATAATGAAAATGTTTATTTATTGCCTTTAACCCCCATTGTGCGACTGGCTTCATTTGCAGCAAAAAAAAATTGTCTCGAACTGCGGCTGGATTACATTTTCAGCCCAAACAGATAGTTCCAGTTGATCATAATATTAAGTACAATTTTTCAGCTAGGAGCTAAAGTAAAAAGATTTATAAGATATATTCAAATATGATCTGCAAATGTAGACAGCCACGCAGTATAGGGGTTAATGGTCGTATCTGCTGTCGTCGTCGCTACTTTCAATCCTGGAATTGGTTTTTAGCAACGTGTAACATTTTTGCTGATTCTTGGGATGCCACTTGGGTCTTCAAGTGGTATTTTCTCGTTGCTTTCCACATTTGTATACAGCAGGTTATTTAAACCTAATTACTGTATCCAATTTTTAGCTATTGATTCTCATGACATGTGATGGGTAGCTAATCTATCGCCATTTTATAGTCACATTAATTCTACACCAGACCAAAGACAGTGTAACAATCACACTTCCATTACCACTTACCACCCTGCCACGAAGGTCGTATCTGCCATTTAGCCACTATTAACAGCCCTATGCATATGAATGTACATGATATGCACACTTTGACTGTATACGCGTATGACTGTATAATATACGAGCAGAATGCACTATCCCTTATTGCGTATACGCTCGAGGGACCGGATTTCCCAAAAAAATTTGAATCAAGCATTACGCGATCACTAAAAAAAAATGTTTGCGCCAACTACTGCGGCTTGGAACATCGCGGCCATTTTTTCTTTCTGTCAAAATAATAATTATAACGTCAGGTGTTCATAATAATAATAACAAAAGTGTTTGGATAGCATAATGACGTTTTTGTGGGTCTAATGCCGCTTTGAAATCAAAATCAACTTTTTTATTGGTTAAAAGAATCCTATTAAGACAGAATCTCATACGAATAAAAAAATAAAAATAAATAAATATAGTGAAATCCGGATTTTACATTTTCCCGCCATTTGCGTGTAATTATTTCAGTACCGATATATTTTAGTACATTTTTTTTTCGCAATGTACGTCGAAAATATTCAAAATACGCGAGTTACGCGCGCTTGACAGATTATTTCGGTCGCGATTGGTCAGCGAGCGACGTTGCGATTGGTCAACGTACAGCGCCCAACGTGGTAATTGGCGGACTGTTTTCGACTCGATTTGTAACGCTTTTGACATTCGCGATTGTTATTTACATAGTTTTTACGTTTTTTGTTTTGTTTTATTCTTTAAGTTTATTATTTTTTTTTCCTTTTTATATACTCATTCTGAATTAATGTCTCAACAAAAAAAAAGCTTTGTCTAGCTTTGGAATTTCTCCGAAAACTTTGTGAAAGAAATATTGCTAATTTATAGAAAAGAAATGATGGCTACACGAAAGATTCTGAGTATATATTTGTAAGATATCCTTTTTACATAGTGTTCTCATTTTATCGCTTTGCAATTTTTTACTGTGTGATATTTTCAAGAGAAATACGTAATATATAGATATCTCGCTTGCACTAATGTATGTAAGCGCTCGAACCTGATTCTTTCTCATGTGATATTTCACTTTATTTTGATGTCTCATTTGAATTATTAGAAATCGTAAGATCATTTTGATGAAAAACATTATGAATTACAAAATACGCGATATTTCGATTTAACTGTGGAATTAACTATGAAAAGTCCATTTTTGGACTGAGCAAATTATGAAAATTTCGAATAATGAAATATCGTTGTTCGAATTAACGGACTTTTAATGTATACCTAAAATCTACAAACCGTTAGGGATAGGCACGTGTCCCAACAACACTTGAATACAAATCTTCACAAGTTCTTCAAGAGCAGGCGAAGTGTGCAGTCGAGTGATTGAGGTTACAAATTTATTTTTTTATTATGTATTAAATAATTTAATTTAACTAATGACAAAGTGATTTTTTGCACATTTCTCAGAAAGTTACCCGCAGGTAGGGCAGCTAATAAAATGTAATAATTACCTTTGCCCGGACGCCTAACAGCTTTGTAGATCTTGGCCCTCACATTCAGGTTGTGCCTCCTAATCTCACCGACTTCCTTGCGCGTGAGAGGGGGAGTGGGAGCGGGCGCAAAGGCATGCGGTGGTGGCACCCGGTTGGCCAGCCCCATCATGCCCCCGCCCGCTGTTTCGTGCAGGATCATATTTATCTCCCGGTCATCCTCCATTACCGGCACCGGGGACATGATCGGCCCGTAAGGAGGAAAGATGATTGGCGGGGGAGGGGATGGAGACCGCGGCTGCTTCAGCCCCATAGAGAGATAGCTATCTGAATATAGAAGAGTTGCTCAAATTAATATCAGAAAAAAACCTACATAAAAATTGAAATTTTTTTAAAATTTAAACAAGTCAGAATGGTTATTTACTGTTGCTTGAAAAATTATGTAGAAATCCATATTTGAATTATTTTGGCTAATGAAATGATGTTTTCCACCTTACAGGACATCATCAAGGTGTCTATTAATACATCTAGTAAGAATGAGGTTCACAACCCATCACACAGCGTCTCCCGCGGGGCGAAAAGAGAAGGATGGAGTGCCGCATCGGTTAAAGTGTGACAGTCCATTCTTTCTGCCTACCCCTTCGGGGAGACGGCGTGATGGTTAGTTAGTTAGTGATACATAATTTTTATGGTCACTATGTCAAAAAATATTCAGAACAATGAGAACTCCTTAACCAAAATTTAAGTTTCTTAAGTACTAACGAAAGTTTATGTTTAGTAAACGTTTAAAAAATTGGGCTTCAAAAATAATTAAGTTTTTTAAATTCATATTAATATTTTATTACACATTGACTGCCAAACCACGACATAACTTGTCATTTGCGTTATTGCCTAATACGCCAATGTGTTATCTTGTATAATTTGGCAAACAAATACTTTGTGCAGCTACGAGAAAATTCATAGAGTATCAGTGTTAATATGAATAGATAGCCCTCAGATAGATAGATTAAATTAAATTAGCTTTTTATAATTGAATCCTGAAAAAGACCATGGCAAACAACATGTTAACATAGTTATTCAAAACACATTCATCAGCACAAAGAGTATTATCTGATACAGTAGAACGTCGTTCACGTCAATTATCCGGACAAACCGAGATAATGAAGAGCAAAAAAAAGACAAGGAAATCTTGTACTGTAAAATAATGTAAGCCTTTGTATGTACATGTACTACATACATACTTGTTTTTTGCAGTATAATTAGTATCATAATCAAAAAATGAGCCGAGGAAAAAAAAAATATTTAAACCTCATTTATTGTTTCTTGAACAGTCTAAAACTCCATATTAAATCATTAATACGAATGAAAACCTCAGTTTTTTAGAAGTTTTATTATATTTTATGGGAATGACATGTTTTGCCCTTCTAAGACATTATAAAATGTTTGATAATGCCTTAGAGGGGCAAAACATATCATTATCATAAAATATAATAAAACTTCTGGAAAACTGACATTTTCATTCGTATTAATGATTTAAACCTTATTTTGCTAAAAGAATTAGCCCTAGTTTGATTATCCGTAAAATCGGTATCCGGAACACTTCTGGTCCCAATTAGTCCGGATAAACGACGTTCTACTTTAATTAATAATAATAATGCCACAATCACAAATGAAGTATATCTAAATATTTGAAATAAACTTACCTCCATTGAGTAAAGGTTTGACGACAGGCGGGAAATAGGTCACAACCTGCGGGAAGACAGCGGGTTCAGGGCCGGTGTCAGGGCTTGGTTCCTCCGGTGGCCGACCGCAGGGTGGTGCAGCGGGGGCGGGCGGAGGTGGTGGCGCACTGGGCCTGCGGGCGGTCACATGGGGGGGCAGTGGGCCAGGCTTGCGGCGGGGTGGGGCACGCGGGGTCGGCTCGCCCGGGGCTGCTGGTCGCTTCGTACCAGTTCGGGTGCCCCCACTGCCCACTAGGTCAATGTCCGCCTCGTCTACCATCATGCGCTGGAAATATTTTTCATTTTAATTTTTTTAAAGTTCAATCAGATCTGAAAATACTTTTTTTTCAAACATAATTCATAATTCATTTAAATAAAATTTATATAAATGTACAGGGTGATGCAAGATGACCATTTTTCATATCGCAGTAAGAAATGACACAACCTTTCCCAATTGTGAAGAAAGATTGTGAAAACATTGAATGTGTAAATGGCAAGGATATAAACAATTATTCTTCGTGGTAGCACCATTTCTTCCTGAAATTCTTAAAATGGTATTTAATATTGAGAAAAATGTTCGTGTTCTAGAAAAAAAATTATATTTTATGGATATGGCATGTTTTTCTTTGCTAAATCATTATAAAATTTATAAAGGTACAACTGGTACAAAGGTACCAAGACGATCATTTTGCACCATTCTGTAGTCACTCTGTATCATTTAAAAGAATTAAAGTAATATTTAAATACTACATTTCTTGTAAAAATCGAACATTGAAACACAATTTGATTTCACAAAAACAAATATTTTCAAAATATGAAGAAATCAAATAAATCAGCAACTTTCCTGATAGTTTTCAAGTTTTACAATACATTTCAGAACTTAAGAGGGATGAGAGAAAATAATCAAGGGTGTATCTGACTACGATGGTGGTTTTTGAGTTTTTATTTTTTATAGTATTTCAATTCCTTTTACTGTAAAACGACGTTGAAATTGTGTGCGGCTGGAGTGGTGTGACGGGCGGGGAGAAGGAGATTGAGCCAAGCGAGACGTTGTCTGCTGGGATGGATGCCGAAGCTAGCAAGATGTGTGCGAGTGAGATAGTGCACACATAGGTCTCGGCGCTTCTTTTCGGCCAGCCGTAGAATTCTCCCGGTGCCGAAGCTCATTTTCTTAGCGCACGGTTTTAACATTGCTACCCTTTGTACGTAGCATATAAACTTTTTTGATTGTAATTTCTTATATAACTTTTTATACTTAATAAAAGAGGCGATCATAAAGGAGTGAAATATGAAAGGTCGAGGCGTGGGGTGGCAAAATGTGGGTGATAGCGTAGCGCGGCGTGTCCCGGCAGCTTTGCGATAGTGCCGCTAGATGGCACTGTTGTAGGGCTGTCAGCGGTGAAATAATATAAATACATAGAGGACACAATTGCCAGTGCTTATCAAGAGTTAGCAGAGAGCACTACGCCGGCTAAAACCATTTTTAAAGGCTATTGCCACATCACCCCAAGCTTCGCATCGTATTTCGCTCCTGCACTAATCACCACAAGAAACAAAACTTTGTTTTATTTCTTGCCTACATCGGTGCCTAGTAAGCATCATCACGGCATATTCCCCATGCACTACATTCGGAGACAGGCAGCAGTCAGCGCCCTAAAATAAATATTATCGTACGGGGGGAGCAATCCGTCCCGTACAAAGGGGAAAATACTAAAATAAATTAAAAAAATTGCAAACCTTATCAATTTTGAATGGGTTCCCGAACATGTGCTGTCTAACTGGAGTGGACTCAATTTCTCTCAGCTGCGGAGTCATTCTCTTGAGATATTCCTGATAGTTACCCATTTGTGCCACAGGCATAGAGTGTAATGAGTCATCATCTACTAATTTGGTATGTGCCAAGGAGGGCTGAAGGAAATTAGCTCTCATTCTAACAACCTAGGAAATATTAAAAACATATTAATCTATCTATATAATATTGTGAATTAAAAACACCGAGACAGAAGAGTTTAATAATTAATATATCATAGCTGAAAATATCTGGGTTTTTTTAAAAGTTTTATTATATTTTATAGGAATGACATGTTTCGCCTTTATCAAATGATAACACCTAAGCAAGGTGAAACATGTAATTTGTATTTTAGAAAACTCATAGAAAGCCAATGTCTTCATCCATATTAATTATTAAATATGGATTTTTACATCATAAATCAAAAAACAATAAAACATTAGAGTAGTGAATTTTCCATTGGAACACATAATTGAGTGAACTGGATGGAATGTGAAAATATTAATTTTGTATCTCGTGTGCAAAAATAATCTTATATAAAAACCACAAGGTATATTAAAATATATTAAAACCACAATTATTAAAATAATTTAAAAATTGAGAATAGTATTTTCACCAACAAGATATTATTATTAAATACAGCAAATTTAATTCATCTATTAATTAAACACACTGAATTTAGACCATAATTGAAAACCCAATACATACTATGCTCGATCGTAAAACACAACAATATCAGCAGTTGACAATGAAAGTTATTTTAAATAATAAATATTATGTGATTACTCATTGTGGTGTTTAGTAAAACGAAGAGTGTTGATTCTTCAAAAGTTCATGTATGTATTTACAAGAGGGATAAGATAATATTCTGAAATATGATTTAAAATCAAGATTTTAATTTTTTTACGGGCTAAGTGTGTAATATTTACTACATTGAAAGTATCCAGCTCACACAGGACATGAAGAGAAATACTCTATATATAAAATTACATAAGCCCCCAATAATCTCATTCAAAACATTTAAAATAACTAGCATGTCTCAAAACCTATTTTTCAATCAATTATTTATTTGCTTTTTTTTATACTTTGTATATACAACACTAACTTTAAAAAAATTCAAATTACATATCAGACAATAAATATAATTTTGAATGTGTATCTTCATAATATGTATCACTGAAGAAGGACCGGTTGTACGAAACATGTCTGATATGTAATTAGAATTTTTTTTAATTTTTTTTTTCTTCAAGTGCGTGTTTTTTTTACAGAAACTCATTCCACATAAATGTTTAATTTGTAGAATATATCAATGTTTACATTCTACTCCCAAAGACGTAGATATAATACCTTTGAAATGTATCAAGAAAATTGGAAGAAATGTTTTAATTTATAAAATGATTAGTTTTATGAAATTCTTGGGCTGAAGAAAATAGGTCTAAAAAATGATTTCTCACCTGATCTAACAGATCTCTTCTTTGTATATCAAAAGGATTCCTATAGGTGTGGGCCTGTGCTCGGTGCCGACTTCTCGACAAACCGACTACAAAGCCCCCAAATTCGTTGAGTTGATCCCTCAGGGCTGTGAACTTATCCTGCAGGCAGGGGTGCGTGGTCAAGTCTTTCTTCAAAGGGAACCTCGGGTTTACTCGCACGCTTTCCGCCCCCTTTATGGGCGTTACAATAGTTCCTGCTTTATTCAATACGTCCCCGCAGAGCTTATCGAACTCTGATTTGGCTTGGTTCTTTAATCTCTTTAAGTAATTGACTACAGAGTAACTTAAAGAGAGATCTTGAAGCTCGGGCATTAAGATTTGTACTAGAGCTCCAGGGGCACCCATTTTTGCCAGTGCTCGTTTAAGGGGCTAAAAAAAATAATTACATTTTTAGTTTTAATAAAAAAAAATTAATAATTCAAATTATTTTGTATACGAAAAAAAAACTCAATTGCAAAACGTATAAAAAGAATTTAATTTGTGCAATTTATTTTAGAACCTCACATTAACAAATAAATTTAACTATTTTTCATGAATCATTAAAAATAGTTCTAATAAAATGGTTGGTTTTAGTAAAAAGATCTGAAAAACTGGCATATGACTTCAATATTATATAAGAGTAAAACCTGTGTTTATCAATATATCAACTGCTAGTGTCAATAATCTCACATAGTGCATTGAAATATGCACTTAAAATTAGCAATGTATCTTGCCTTTCAATTTAAAAATGACTTATTTAGCTGTAAAAATTGTTATTTTAATTTGACTTGATAATTGTGTCCAACGTGTACTACAATTCCATTTCAGCAAACAATCTAACAAATAAACTCAGCTGAAAGCGAAAAATATCTAATTTAGAGCAATGATCCTCAAATATTTACGACAACACACTCTCAAGAGAAGAAGTTATAGTTTGGACATTATTATCTATTTATGGAGAATGACTCTTCTATGAGTCACCTAAGGGTGTCTCCACTACGCATACTTTATCCATATTTATTTTTTATTATACAAGTTGGAAGTTCCTCATCTATATTATAATTTTATCATTTGGCAAAACTTTTCACGTTGCTTTTCACCTGCTTACATCATTATTCCAGAGGATAATTAACTAATCCATGTTAACCCCTATAGAGCGGCTGGCTACATTTGCAGTTCATATATGAATGTATCGCACCCTTGAGTCGAGTTATTCGCGAAAATGGTGCTATACAACACATAACCTAATTATTATTATTATAAACCTTTTTACTTTAATTCCTCATTACTAAATTGTAACTGGGACTATCTATCTGCACTGTAAATGTAGCCTACTGCAGTCCCAGACCATTTATTTTAACTGCAAATTAAACCAGCCAGCACAATGGGGATTCATATACACAAGAGTTTAATGAAATTAATCTATAAAACAAACAAAAAATTGAGAAAGTTTTTATATTATAATATACAAGACATAAATACAATTGAGATAACAGCCACGGTATTTATAGTATACAAAATTCCATGTAAGAGAACAAGATAAAAGGGTCACTCACCGCAACATAATAACAAGGCATTCTGTCAATGTACTGCTGAAACAGCAGCTTCCACTCCGGTGTGGGTTTACACCTGTGGACTTTGAACAGGTCATCTAGCAGAGGCAGGAGCACCGGATAGTTGTACGGCATGACAAACAAATTGACGCACGTCAAATTAGTGCTGGCCTTAAGATAACCAAATGGGTGACCCACTTCTACACTTTTACAACTATTCGCAACAAATACCTGTAAACAAAATGTTCCCAACATCATTAAATCAATCAAATAACTTATTATTTTCAATTTCATGATTGCTGAATTTAGACAAGAATGAGAATTTTTAAATTGGTGGACCTCCAAAATTCAATACAAAATTAATTTTAAAAAAATATAATATTAATAAACAATTTCAGAATTGGATAAGATAAAAATATTACACGATTCTTCACTAGTACTAATAAAAACATTTATTGAAATAATTTATAATCTGCAGAACATTTCCCGTAAATTAGCACACAATTTATTAACAAACTGCTGCTTACCTATGTATACCTGAAAAATAGTGCACTAACATGAATTTAAGGTGCTTTTGAAAAGTGCAGAATTATTAAAAATATATGCTTCATCTTTAAATGTTGACTGTAATTCGATAAAAAAAAATTGTTTTATCAAAATATCTTTATTCTTTTATTTATCATAATGCATTTATAAATAATTCTTTGATTGCAAGCTACAAAAAATATCTGATTTCAAAAAGGTTATCAATGTACTATTCCGTTCATTGCAGAAATATAAAGATTACAGGGCATTAACATCAGAGTTACATTATGATTACAATGGGAGTATTATGCAGCGTTTACGTGACATTAAACAGCAGAGATAAAAATTAATGGAAATAGGAGCATTGAAATGCAAAATGCAGAGAGAACACTCATTTGGAATATTACCCGTTGTCCCACTTACCCTGCAGAATTACTAGCAAGAAAATACGCTTGTCGGATAATACAAATTATGTTATATCATTGTCAATACATGAATAGCTAACTATCATGCCATTTCCCAACAGTAGGCAAAAAGGATGGACCGTTCCACTCTTCTTTCTCTACCTTAATACTATGGTATCAAAAATTTACATAAATGTTTCTACTCTACTGAAATGACTGAATTTTATCAATTTTAATGCGAAATGTTTTAAATTGTTTTCTTGCTACATTCACTAATAATACTCTTTTCGCCATTTTTTCTTCAATTAATATTTCCATTCAGAGTCTAAACTATTTAAATGGTCCATTAATAATTGTGTTTATAATGCTTTCATCCATCCTGGATTAATTTCTTATATCAACATTCAACATTATATAAAACAAAAATAATATCTACAGCATTTATACTACTTCTATAATTCTTCATCTAGTTCCACGATTTTCTACCATGTGTATGTAGTCAGTTTCAGCCATCTTTGCTTTTGTAGATAGGCTTTTGTTTTGATTTGCATATTGAATGATTTCCAGACTATTCCACATGTTTCCTGAACTGTCTTAAATATCCCTCTCACTAATATATGTATTAAATTTTCATATGAACCACTCACTTTGTGGTTAAACATTTTAAACTTATAGATATAAGGATTAATTGTATCTCAATAGAGACGAAGATGTAAATTGATTTTCTGGAAACATAATGTGGTGGCCGAGGCGCTTACAGGACTTATGACCTGTCATTGGTTGGGTTGAGCGACCGCTTTATGTTAAACAACATTCCCCATTCCGCCCTTCTTATGACCACCACATCTGCCAAAAAAATTTTGGAACTTGTATATATGCTAGCATCCTGCGCTTATCTTTACATATTTTAGTTCACTCTACACTAGCGTCATTTATTAAGAAAAAAAAATTGTCAGAGGTGGTAATAAGAAGGGCAGAATGGGGAATATTGTTTAACATAAAACGATCGCTCAACCCAACCAATGACAGGTCATAAGTCCTGTAAGCGCCTCGGCCACCACATTATGTTTCCAGAAAATCAATTTATATCTTCGTCTCTATTGAGATACAATTAATCCTTATAAAAAAAAAAAATCCGCAATGGGTAAAATCCTCTAACAATTTTTTTTTCTTAATAAATGACGCTAGTGTAGAGTGAACTAAAATATGTAAAGATAAGCGCAGGATGCTAGCATATATACAAGTTCCAAAATTTTTTTGGCAGATGTGGTGGTCATAAGAAGGGCGGAATGGGGAATGTTGTTTAACATAAAACGATCGCTCAACCCAACCAATGACAGGTCATAAGTCCTATAAGCGCCTTGGCCACCACATTCTGTTCTCAGAAAAACAATTTACATCTTTGTCTTTATTGAGATACAATTAATCCTTATAAATAAAAAAATCCGCAATGGGTAAAATCCAGTATTTGCCTACAAGAATTTGTATACATTCAAAATGTTTTATAGATATAAAATAATAAGACTTTATTATTCAGCAAATTATACTGCCCTGATGAAGCTTGGGTCCAAGCAAAACTAGTCGGCATCAATTATAATAACCATGTGGTTAAAAACAAAGTGTTTTATTATTTTATATCTATAAGTTTAATATTTGTATTATTAAAATGTTTATATATCATATAAAAATAAAACAAAATGCATTGCTTAAGAAAACAATTATGACTATGTAGGGCAGTAAATGGTAAACTTTACCTGCCAACAGATGGTGGGTTGTTTTCTTGCTAAAATAAATTGTGTTAACGGACTAGGCTCCAGTTCGTACTTATCAAAAGGCAAATTATCTATGACCATGGGCTCCTGTGAGGAACATGTGAACTTCACTACAGGATGAGCAGATCTAGGAGGCTGGAAAAATAAAATAAAAATATGTTCATTTGTTTATTAGACATTTTAAACCTGGAAACACTGGATGTCTTATTATATTTGGATAATAATTTTACAATTTAACAACTCATATGATGAAAAAATTATATTCAATAATCTTCATTGTGTAGCTTAATCAGTTAAAATCTACACCTGTAAAGTAAGAGATGTGAATTTACTAAATGTCCCGTTTACTAAAGCAATTATATTTATTCAAATTTGAATTCACAACACTAAGTGAAGACATATAAAAGAGTAATTGTTAATATTTCCATTTATTGTGAAATATTGTTCAGAGTGAATTTGAGGATAAGAATTGTAACATGAAAATTCCATGAATGAGGTTGTTTAATTAGTCAAAGTATTGAACTATACAGACTCGTGTATGTCCTGATAGCATATTGATACAACAGCAGATTAATTGACTAGAAAATAGTCATACTTTGCCATTCAAGATATGCATAGTAATGAATTATTTATGCCTTTAGATAAATGCTGTGGTAATTGCTATCACAAATCTCTCTGAGCATGAAGATTTGTAACCACTACGAAGTGAGGGATACCTTTGGACCCATTCACATTTTTAATACAGAGTTGGTTTCTTAAAAGCCATTGTGGCAATTGGATACAAATATAAATATAAATATGAAGTATGACAAGTAATTTTATTAGGATAAAACTGTAAGGTTAAATTTTTTTTTAAAGAAAATACAAGTAATTGAGTTTAATTACTGGACTGACATTATATTAACCACCCTACGTATTTGAACGTACATGATACGTTCACTTTGACTGTACCATTCTGCGCTATCCCGTATCACGTACACGCTTGAGAAAAAATTATGTACCTAAAATGTACAAACTGTTAGGGATACGCGCGTGTGCCAACAACACTCGAGTACAAGTCTTCATAAATATGATAGTTTTACAAGGGGCGGGTAAAGTGTGCGGCCGAGTATTTGACGTTTCGTAATTTAAAAAAATAAAATTAATATATAATTAAATTTCATTAATAAAAAACCTGCTTTTTTTGCACGTTTCTCAGAAAATTACCCAAAGGTAGGGCGGTTAATGAACTCCTGTAATGCAGGAGACAACATCAACCCCTATAGTGCGGCTGGCTTCATTCACAGCCCAAAAATATGGGTTCGAACTGCGGCAGACTACTTTGCAGAAGCTTGTAAATAATATAAATTGGATGATTTATAGAGTGCCATTTTTATGAATTAATCAACTCGAGGGCCCTATTCCTTAACTCCATATTCCATTTACATTGTTAACCTATACTTTCTTCATCCATGCATTCCATATGTTCAAACCAACACAGTGATACTTTCATAATTTTGTTCATAATACATTCTTCCACTCCATTCCTTTTTGATATCAGCATTTGAAATTCTGTCATACAACATTTTACTACACATACATCTAAGGGATTTCATCTCCACCACATGTATTCTGCTTTCATCCTTCTTCTGCCAGTTTCATGCTTCGCTTCCATACGTAAGGGATTGAATCAGAGCCGATTGAAATTGCCGTTTCCCTTTCAATCATAAGTAATGTTAAAGCTTCATGCACTTTGTTACCCACACCAAACCCTCCTTTCAACGTTACTGTCCATTCGGCTATCCGCTGTGAACATGCTACCTAAAAATACAAATTCAGTAACCTGCTTTAGGTTTTTGTATTACAGTTATAGTAACTCCCCTACGAGGATGGACCTTCATTGGTCCCTGTACACTTCAATATGGGAAATTGAAACAAACCAGTGAATTATTTTATTGTGTTAGTAATTTATCTAAAAAAAAATTTCAATATTAAAAAAATAACTGACAAACTAACCATCACGCCGTCTCTCCGAAGAGGTAGGCAGAATGAATGGACTGCCACACATTTCTTTCCTGACATATTTCTCTCGCTTCCTCAACATTCATGCATCGTGTCATGCACACGCGTCGATTTCTCAGACTTCTCACATGGCCGACATTCAATATTTGATTTATTTGATCGTGCCACGTTTTCCTCGGTCTTCCTCTTTTTTACCATTCTTTCTTCATTCATTATTTCCATGTGTCCAAACCATCTTAATGATCCTTTCATTATTTTGTTCATAATCATTCGCACCGCATTCACTTCTTATATTTTCATTTCACACTATCATACACAGATTTGCCACACATTCGTCTCATTTTTACTGCATTTATTCTACGTCCGATTTCATTTCTACTGCATTTATTCTACTTTCATCCTTCTTTTGCCAGTTTCATGTTTAGCCTCCATACATAAGGGTCAGTACAAGAACACTATTTTTCAGTACCATTTTAGCTTTTATAAATATATAAAAACTTTTACTGTCCTTAAAAAGCTCAGTTACTAAATCATCAAATGCATCTTTGAAAGAAAGTGGTAAAATAAACAAATTAATATTTATTGTCTTAAAAAATGTGATAATATTATTATTGTTGTTATTTTGTTGAATCGCTATCTACATCACAGCGCGAGCCAAATCGATGTAAAGAGTATAGCTATCATATTGATTCCCGTGACATGTGATAGATAGCTAATCTATCGCCATTTTATTGTCAAGTGATTTAACCAGACCAAAGACACTGTGACAATCACATTGTCATCGCAGGAAATCAAACCCCGGGACCTAGGGTGGTAGTCATAGCATTTATCACTCGGCCACGAAGGTCGTCATATAATATACTACACAGCATAATTATAATTTTTATATGAAACATTAACTGTGAAGTTAGAGATTTTAAATTAATAAAGATATAATACAAATGGTGTTCTTGTACCCACCCTTATGTATGGAAGCGAAGCATGGAACTGGCAAAAGTATGAAAGTAGAAAAATGTAGTAGAGATGAGATCTCTTAGAGCCCCCGCTGATTGTTACAAAAAGTCACAGTAACATTTTGTCGCCGAGTCAAGTGCTATGGAGGTAAATGATAGTGCGCTCACTGTGGCGACGTGACAATACGGTAACAAAAAGTTCCAGCGGCCGGCGACATTAGCGTGACGTGACTATCACCCGGCCTGTACATTGGTATGGGAGTGCGCTCACTAGAAACTTTTTGTCACTCTGCCGGGAGGCGCCTACCGAACGGACGTGTGTTGCGAATTTTTCAGTCCATAAGATGGCGGCTTCTCTGCGAGAAGATGATATTGACAATGAGTTGTTAATAGAAAAGATTGAGAAAAGGCCAGCATTGTATACAAAAAAATTAAAGGAATTTTCGGATATTCATTTAAAAAGGAAATTGTGGGAGGAGATTTCTATTCAATTATTTCCAGCAACAACTTTAACAAGTCGTCGAAACTGTTCATTGACATACGAAAATAATTTAAAAACTTAAGAGGATATTGACGTAATTCAGAATACAGGGTGTAAAATTTTCCTTTTAATAATCGTTCGTTATATATGGGATGTACCCAGTAGCGTTTCTTTCGCTTAATTTTCCTTCTGCGTAATTCAAGAGCGCAATTCATTGCGACCTCTTCGAAATCCATCGCTTAAATGAACATTTTGTCACCAGTAGTGAGCGCATCCACGGTGACACAACGTGACAGTTACAAAAAGTTACTGCAACAAAAAGTCACAGTCAGCGCCTAGCCTTAGACGAATGTGTATATTCTGTGTATGATAGTGTCAAATGAAAATATAAAAAGTGAATGCGGTACGAATGATGGGCGTTATGAACAAAATAATGAAAGGATCATTAAGATGGTTTGGAAACATGGAAAGAATGAATGAAAAAAGAATGGTAAAAAAGAGGAAGACCGAGGAAAACGTGGCACGATCAAATAAATCAAATATTGAATGTCGGCCATGTGAGAAGTCAGAGAAATCGATGCGCGTGCATGACACGGTGCATGAATGTTGAGGAAGCGATAGAAATGTCAGGAAAGAAATGTGTGGCAGTCCATTCTTTCTGGCTACCCCTTCGGGGAAACGGCATGATGATTAGTTAGTTAGTTATAAAACAAAATCAACACATTGTCTATTTAATACAGAATTATAATTATACTTGACTCCCAACTGATATCGCTTATACCTGAGCTTCATCAGGGCAACATAAAAACATTTTTATATTGCCCTTAGCTTGGGTACAAGTGAAATCGGTTGGGGATAAGTATAATTAAAATTTCGTGGTTAATACGCAATGTGTTGATTTTATTTTACATATTTATTAAAGCATAATTATAATCTGGAATGTAACCAAATTTCTTTTTTTTTTTATATAAAATAAAACCTACCAGTGATATAGCATTAGGATCGGGCCTAAATGACTCTGGAATGGGCCAGAAACCCATTGCAAATCCCTTTTGCGTTCCAGCCCGAGGAACATATATTAACTTTCGACAAGACTGCCATGCCGTGCTGTTCAATATACTCTGGGGGCCACCGGGGCCCATATACGACGCACCATTGTTCCAACGAGTCTAAAAAACACAAAACTAATTAAAACCAAAAGCACGAACAAAGAAACTGATAATGATAAATTATTTTTAACAATATATTTTTTTCATGTATTATACATAAAGTATTGTAAATATAATATACTAAAGCAAGTTTTTAATTTATCAAAGAAACTGATCAACAAAACAGGTTATCATTCCATTGAATTTCAGACCTAAAATATTTACAGAAATTAATCTCATTAGAATAAATACTTCAATTTTTTAGTTAACAAAATAAAAATAGATTTTCTTAGAACTAAATTATCAAAATATAAATATGCAGTGAATATATTTTGGCAAAAAGATAAACGTATTTGTAGAAAATTTTTGTTTTTTAGTATTTCATTTAATAAAAACATCACTTTTCTAGAAGTTTAATTATGTATTTGGAAATGATAGTTTCGCCTTGCTTGGGAATTATCAAATGTTTTCATTCTAGAAAAATGAACATTTTCATCAACTGCACAGATTTACATTATTGTTCAAAAACAATAAAAAGGATAAAAATCATAATCCACAATAAGGATCAGCATTAAAAAAGGAAAACACACAATATTAAATAAGAATTTTCTAGCTAAGGAATTTTCAAGAAGACACACAGGATACAATATCTTGTTTGTGCATACTGATGTAAAAGCTGTACAGGACGTAAACCTTATTGATTGAGCTCAAACAAGAAACATCCTAATCTTTGATTAAAAGAATGGAAATATACATACCCCATTTTTATCATTATCGCAGTTGATAACTTCACCATATATATCAGCCTTATTCTCATGATCATTTCCTGTTCCGTTATTTGTGACGGATTCATCGTTACAATCCTCTCTTCCAGGGGCACTGTTATCGATCGGCGGTGGATCAGGACCGAATTTTTCAAAATTTATAACAACTCCGCTCTGCACTTTCAGAACCAAACTATCTATACACTGCATTAACATCCGGTGTGATGTGATGCAATACGATCGCCCTACAACAGAAGAACAAAAATAGGTCTATTTGTGGAATCATGCGACTGGTTTAATATGCGATAATCAGAATGCATCACATAAAAATACCCTAATTCTAAAAGTTTTGAGCGTAACTGGCATTGTTTAAAATTGTCAAAAAAATATATACTAAATAATTTTGAATTAATCAAATTAATATAAATTTGTAGATAACACACAAAGCACCCAAGTGAAAAAAATTACAGTGAGAGTATCACTTTTGAAACTTTAATCAAAGCTGCGAGCCAAATTTTCTGATTACTATTGCAGTATCTCACGCAGTTGGGATTCAAAGAAATATATAGTATAGCCTTTGAAATAAAATATATTTTTTAAAAGGTCTAAAAATACCTACCTCCAGATTGATATAGAAAAATACAACATCAGTGATAACATGCTTTAAGGAGTGCTTTGAAACTGATATGATATACTGTCATAACTCACAAAAAGAGCTTTAGATAGGTATCTTGTTTTAGATTTGAATTTTATTGCTAAAGCATTTTATACAGATTCATTACATTTTCACAATATAAGAATATGGGAAACACAAACAAGTCATACAAAAAGCAAAACTTGCCAATATAACAGACATTCAACAACAAAATTAATGAAAATTAACAATATTCGTAAAGTATGGTAATTCTGAAAGCTATCAATTAATAATACAATTGGAAAGCTCCAACTATGAATAATTCACACATGTTCATAAATTAATATTCAGTTCAATCATAATGACAATTATACGCTAATTTATTTTTAGAAATAAATACGTTTGAATAAAATATAGACAATGAGATTTAAAGGAAATAAATAATGTATCATCCCGCCCAGACATAAATAAAGATAATCAAAAATGACGATTCTCAAATAAAAATAGCAGTTTTCTTAGTTTTATCGGATATACAAACTATGACATATATCTCACCTTACAAGGTTTTAACAAATATATATATTTGAACTTTTACCATTTTGTTGCACTATTAAAACATGTGATAGAATTCGGATTGAATTAGTAGTACAGGTAGCATTTTTTTTTAATTAGGGAATATGTTCAAAAATCACATTCGATGCCTTTTAAAATTAAATGTGAATTTTAATCAAAAAAACATAAAAATAATACAAATTAGTTTGCATACAATTATTATATACAAATTAAAATACACTTGGTAAAATAACCCACGTTGGGGGGGACCAGATAAGGCACCCGGAAGAAGAAGAAAATAATCCAAGCCAGTTACAGAAACTATCATCAAGTGAGATAAAACTTTTAAAAGTATGGAACATTAAGGTAAATGCCTCATCAATCAAGATAGTGGTTCATCTATAACTTAAAAGATATTAGATTAAAAGTCAAATCAAGCTGCAATACATTAACTATTATTAGATTAATAAATTAAAAGTTCAGCACACCTCCCGTGACTTCGCACATGGCGTCAATTGGTGAAGAGTCAGAAGGCACAAGTCCCGAGTCTCTCTCAATAGCTGGCGTTCCCGCCAAGCGGAGCACGAGCGAAAAGAGTCTTTGGTCCCAGCGGAAGGGCTCTCGGGTCAACTCGGAACCGGGAATAGGACAGTTCATCGGCAAATTAAACTGGAAATAAATCAATACAAGCGTACTGTATAAAAACAATACTTCTAGGACAACTGAATCAATATTGGAAACATATTTTACAAAAGATAAAAAATTTCTGGATTAAAAATACTTAAGAGAAAATCTGTTAAATAGACCAGAGAACAAATTGATTTAAATTTTATAATTTAAAAATCGGCATAAGCATTCATATTCATGATATTAACACATTTGAAATATTTAATACAATCAGCTAAATTTAAAGGTTCTGAGAAAATAATGCTATCAAAATTTATAAACTAGGTACGAGTACATAGAATATTTAGTGTGATTGAAAATTATGAAAAGATCAGTTGAAATGTTTCATATGCGTTGAACTGTAAATGTAAATTAAATTGTATTTAAAATTATTTATTGACATCCTTCGGAATATTTTTCATTAAATATTGTTTTTTGTCTAACTCCAAGATTTTATCATTGCTAAAATGTTTACAAAAATACATTAATATTATTGATATACTAAAAGTACCATATTATAGATAAAGATCGGTTTGTAAATCACTAAAATATAGTAATTTTATTTTTCTTAAACTGATTCAGATAAGTCACATAAAATAATGATTTATAAGCAAATTAAACCACCAGAAAAAGCATAAAAGTTAATGTAAAATAACTTTTTTTTTCATGAATAAGCACTGTATTTGGGCAATGCAATTTTGGGCAACAATTAGGAACACGCCCAAAAACAATTTATACAATCTAATAAGAATGTTGTCATTTTATGATGGCATAGATAGTATTTGTGCAAATATATAGATAAATTAAAATATGTTGCACAAACAATTAAACTACTCACATCCTCTTGAACCCCTCCATTGCTAGATAATTTTCCTCCATCAGTGATGACAACTATTACAGAAGGCTCCAAAAAAAATGGGCATCTTCCCTGGCCATAAGTATCTATGCCTGTCTGCATTCTGTTGATATTCAAAACATCAAAGGCATGCTTCAGTGCTGCACCCATTGTCGTCATTCCAAAACACTGAAGATTTTTAAGTTCATTTATAAATGTTGCCAAATTTTCTTTCCATCCAGCCTAGAAATAAAATATATGAATTAGACAAATACATATAAACAAAGCAAATCTACATTCCTGAATGTGAAAAGGTTACTAACCTAATGTGGTGTTGTGTTATCAGCAAAGTATTATTTGTTCAGGAATGTTTATGAGGAAGAAAACGTGTTTGTTGTATATAGAATGGCATAAAAGAAATATTTTTTTGGAAAAAGGTATAATTCAGTACTATTAAAATATTGTGAAGATTAGGATTTTTTTATTATTCTGGGATTATTATATTGAGAATACAAAATCTCAATTAAAGTAACAAATCAGGTTATCATTATCATATTTTCACTTTCGGTGCAAAATCATTGCGGTTCGTATTAAGTTCCCTCCATTGTTTTAAATTAGGAAGGTGACAAAAGCGCCAATCAAGTTTCAGATGCGCACGCACATATTCGCCATTGCGAGTCTCCCTGTTGCGAGTGACGGCAGGGGACCCGACAGCCGTATGTATCATGCTTCTTTTTTGAAGCTGTGATTTCTCATAAAATATGTTCTATTGAGCTAAAATAATATGTATACTCATAGAATATAAGATACCCCGTGCATGTATAATATTTTTAATCCTAATTCCACAGCTAAAACGTCACAAATGTGAATTTAAGAATAGTCACTTGCAGAAAAATCGTACTAACCTTGATGTTTACGGGTGGTTCTTCAAAAGTTAGCAGCATATACCTATCACCTCTGCTTTCAGGAGACCTTTGACGTACCTATAAAAAATATTAAACTTTCACAATCACACTCACTTAATAATTATTAAAATTCAGAGTTAGATAACCTCAAATTAGAGCAGTCAATATTCCGAGACGTACCTTAACGAACGTTTCCACGGCTCCCTTGGCCACATCGAGGAGCGTTGGGCGTCCACCCATATAAGCTCTTTGATTCATAGATGCCGAAGTATCTATTAAGAATACTATAATTGTCATTTTGAAGCCTGATAATATATTCTTCCTAAATACATTGAAATAAACACTTAAAAGGGTCTAAAAAAAGCAAAATGGCCACTTCATCGCACGCAGGTCCACAGAGCGACCATTCCGCAGCCGCTTCGACAAACAGCTGAACAAGCCTAAACGCCACGAAGACTCATAGGTACCACGTGACCTCCCCACACATTCGACCGTTCGGGTACTAGCGGAAAACCATTCGGCTGGCGCTCGGCTCTTCTCGTGATAAGTATCTCCCCACTCCGCGCTCTTCTTGCATATTATAGGTAAATGGTAAACATAAATTATTTGTAGCAGCATTTTGTTTATGTGCCGCTTTTTCTAGTTTTTTTGTCGCCATAAAAACTTATCCTGATTTGAATATCGACTCTTTAGCGACCTATATTTTTACGTGGTGCCTATATTATCTCACTCGATTTTTAAACTAGTATACCGAAGTATACAAGATGCTTCTATGCTAGTAGATATGCACAATAAAATACCTGTCGAATACGTAAGTACAAGGTGTGTATATGTTTATAATAACAATATTGAAAATCAATGTACCTTCCCGTACAATCGAAGTAATCAATGTTATTAACAGCTAAAGCTAAACAATAATAGTTTTGTTAAAATATACCTACTACACGCATTTGACCGTTAACGGACATTATAATATTTGAAAATTTAACCGTGTAAAAATTATTGGAAGCATTTAAAACTTTTTTTTTTAATTTTACCACCATTTATGATAATTATAAAAAATCAATGGGAATATAAAATTAAATAGTGCGTTTGAAATTAATGGAATTGTGATATTGTATTTGATGTAAATATATGTTTATGACAAATCCAACTTATGTTTAGGTATGTGACACATTTGATGTTACCCTAGCGAGGTGAAACATGTCACGCCTATAAAATATAATAAATATTTTATAAGACGAACGTTTTCATCAATATAAAATTCTTGATATGAAGTTTTACACCGTTGTTCAAAAAACTATGAACAAATTTAAAGTACCTATCTGACGTAGCTATTCAAATGATTCTATACCGGTGACTCACACTAAAGACTGAAAATTAGTCGTCAAAATCACAGGTTCAAGAAACGGACAGATCATCTAAATCCTAGGTTCTCAAAGTGAGCGATAACGCCCCCTTGTGGGCGTTTGAGACTTCAGAGGGCAGTAGAAGACCCAGAAAAAATAGAGAACGTGGGCAGATAAAAAAATATAGCCTAAAAAGACAAATAAAACACACTAATCACGTAGGTACTAATAAAACAAATTAAACATAAATATTGGTTTATTTTGTTATTGTATGTATTGTAATCATTTTCCTTTTTTTTTTAATAACTTTTATGGGAGGGGGGCGTTGAACGTTTATTTTTCTTCTTCATATAAAGCACTCACTTTGTGGATAGACATTTTAAATAATTATATAAATAAATCAACTTTGTATTTAACCACGGTAGGGTTATTATATTGATGCCAACTAGTTTCGCTTGGACCCAAGCTTCATCAGGGCAGTATAATAACTGTTATTATACTGCCCTGATGAAGCTTGGGTTCAAGCGAAACTAGTTGGCATCAATATAATAACCCTACCGTGGTTAAATACAAAGTTGGTTTATTTATATAATTGTTTATTTTTCTTGTAAAGGGGGCGCGGGCGGTGGCCCAGAAAAGATTGGAAAGCTATGATCTAAATCTTCACCCAATGCGTAGACCACCATCAGGGAGGCGCAGAGGGCATTTTATTTTTTGTATATGTCCAACGGTAATGCATATATGTAATAATAAAAATACTCGGTATAAAAATACGTTTTGCACAAATGTTGTTTGAATTAATATGAAAGTTTCCCAAACTTATTTACATATTACCCCCACTCATTTTTTCAGCACTTTCAATAATTTTCCGTATACGTGTACATTATCCCATCATATCTACATTTGTACATATTAAATTTCAGCCTTGGACTTGGACTTGGATCTTCCGGCTTATAGAGGTTCAGCTTTTGTGGTTATTCCTCGTACATCTGACGGTAGCATTGTTGGAAAAGTGATTTGGTGGGTAATTGATTTGATTTGTGTGGCCCGGAGTGTTCCTCTGAAGGAGGATCGATTTTGGGTGCTTGTGGCGGCTAGGAGTGTTTGGGTCGTAATTTGAGAGGTATTTGATTGTGGGGTTAGGACGTGAAGGGAGTCCTTTGTAAAAACGTCCAGCAACTTTCTTAATAAATAATATCCTTCCAACAATTTCATTAATAAATATGGCGGTAAACATTCATGAGTAAAATCCTTTTTAGGTTCTGGGTTCAAAAAATGGGGTTTGCAGTTTGTTGAAGATTATTAATTCCATTATTTCAATAAAACAATCCCTTAATTTTGATTTATATATTATCTGATACTTTAGAGAAATTTAAAATAAATGTCTATTTCTCTTCTCCCCCTCCCCCCTCTCGCATGAGCAATGCAGATTTTTCCAGTGATTCATTACGAAGGGATGTTGAGCTTGAACAATATTGGGATTATCGGATTGGTGAACAGCTTCTACAAAAAACAACTCATATTATTTTTCCTACCACTATGAAGATCCTACCTGGCAATAGTTATACCGGTAGGTGAAACAATATTTTTTGATCGCCTTGGAGGTCGGTGTGTTGAATGATTATGAGAGTATCATAAGGGTACTTTCTGATTTATAATGTTATTAATTACTACACAGTGAATATATGTTATTACTGTTTGAAATGATTAGAAATGTCTGGTATGTAAACA
The DNA here is from genome assembly GCA_022606425.2 of Lepidostoma basale. NCBI lineage: Eukaryota > Metazoa > Arthropoda > Insecta > Trichoptera > Lepidostomatidae > Lepidostoma > Lepidostoma basale. The sequence continues at coordinate 701,646 of JAHDVF020000401.1, read as the reverse complement.
ATCAAAAAAAATACATATTTATGTTATTATATTTTTATACTTATAAATTAATGTGTAATTCTTCCCTTTAATTTTGTATAATAATAAAATACCAAAAACTAAAAGAAATAACTAATTAGGAACCTTAATTTTCATATTTTAACAACACCCACATATTTTAATTATCATAGAGACCTATTGAGCTAATATCATTTTTGTTCAGTGAATTATATTATAAATACCATGATGAAAAAACAAAATGAGTTGCTCTTGAAAAAAACATATGTACATATTTACTATTGTTCGACGTCATCGCTAACCAATATAGTTATTTGAGCAAAATAAATGCACTTTATTGTTTTATGTAAAAATATGTTTGATTTTAAATATAATGTGACTATATTTTCCACTTACGTGAGTTTATTTTTTTATCTCTCTGTTCTCCATTTTTTAACCCTTACCACTCCATTGTTTTTTTATATTGTTTGTCAGCCAACTCTAATTTAAATAATGTCAAAATATTTTTATTGATAGGTAGTTACAACAAAAAATCCTTAAAAATTCATTTGTAATGATTTATTCTTCAAATAAAAAACAATCTACAAGAAACATTATGGACTACTTACAGTGTTGCATAGTATGGTACTTTTTAAAACCATATCCAGGATGGAGACCAGGTTTTCTGGAACAGGTCTCACAAAACCACATTGTTTCCCGTCTTCCCCTTGGAATCTTTCTGTTGCTGCACACAGTACAGTCCTTCGTCCCGTTTCACAATGAAGTGGGGCTTGTACTCTAATCGCTCATCTGCATGACGTATCACGCGAAGTTCCCGCCTTTTTAGGTTATGTGAATTTGCAAGGATTATTTTATAGTAAAATAAAAACGGAAAACCGTCAAATTCTAATTATAACGTGAAATTAAATGTTTTTTTTTTAACGAATAATCCCAAGAAACAACGAAACGTGTCATGTTTTGCGCGCGAAAATACACCGCACACACAAGTCTTATTTTATATATATTTATAAATTATTGCAAAAGAGTCGACTATTTTTAGTGAGCTTTTTAAGGGAACTGAGCTGAATGGTTCCGCTCAGCAAAGTGAGCTGACTCTTCTTAATAATCGTTTGTTAAAAATGACACGAGGTAAAATAAAAAAAGGTCGCCGCTGATATTTTCCAAGGTTGGAAAATTGGGGGACGGAAATCGTTGGCGACTTTTTTTTTACTATGGTATTGTATGGTACTATGGTATGGACTACCCGGTGGCTAATAAAAAAAAAGGTCATTGGATTTTTTTTTCTGGTCAACAAGGGCATTTTTTTAGCCGATGAGCAAAAAAAAAAGTCGCCATAAAAATTTTTCGGTCATTTTTACAACTTTGAAGTCTGACGACCTATTTTTTTTTACTCGTCGAGTAAAAAATTCCTTGATGAGCAAAAAAAAAGGTCACTAATATTTTTTTTCGTCACCGGAATAATGTTTTTAGGTCAGTGAGTAAAAAAAAAAAGGTCGCCAACGATTTCCGTCCTCCAATTTTCCAACTTTTTGCAGAAAATCAGCCACGACCTTTTTTTTTTTAGCTCGTATCAGAAATTCATTTTTAATAAACGACTCAAAATGGTGAACCATGAATTATTAAAAAGAGTCAGCTCACTTTGCTGAGCGGAACCGTTCAGCTCAAATCCCTTAAGTGATTAATTTTGCCCATCCCTAGTTGTAGCGTACATATAGCGATGTCGGCTGGCATTCGACAAACGAGTGGTAAGGGTTAATACAACTTGACTCATTATGCCACTGTATTATCCACTTATGTGAATTTATTAATCACTGCATGCTTAATTTTTTTATAACTTGATATAATATTTCACTTGTATTTGTGGCTCATTTAGCATTATAATATTCAAATATATACGTACACCTCATACTATAGTTACTGTGATATACATATAATTTACTTATTTCGCAGTGACGATCCATGCATTTTTATGCGATGAATAATTTTGTGAAATCATATTTTTTACTTGTCTACTTCAACGGCGCAGCGATAAGGTTTTCAAACTTTTCTAAATTTTAACACCATTTAATAAAACAGTTAGTCGTTTCAATGCCACATGACAGTATATTTTTTAATCAAAATGACATGAAAATATTTAAATGAATGTGAATATGCGTATAAATTAAAATGTATTATTTTGGATTTAATCATTTTAATAAGTTTTTATATTTTCTCTAAACTAACTAACTAACTAACCATCACGCCATCTCCCCGAAAGGGTAGGCAGAAAGGATGGACTGTCACACTTTAACCGGTGCGGCACTCCATCCTTCTTTTTTCGCCCCGCGGGAGACGCGGTGTGATGGGTTGCGAACCTCGTCGCCACCAATAGGCATCTCTACTATTTTCTCTATCGGATATATTATACATAATGATATGTTTGATGATGTGTTATGAACAAAAAACATACTTTAAAATAGAGAAACTTTTTTGTTTGCGAGATATTTGCACTGAAATAAGTTACGGTTATTAGACGCTTCATAAAAAAGTAAATGGTTTGAGATCTACTTGTACTGTACACGGCGTTAACAAAATAATTATTCTTCCCAAATGGAGTTATTACATAACATATTTCGTGCCGTCTTAATTGTACAATTATACTTTTAAGGCTTAGCAAGATTATTTAATTTAATTAATTAGTTGCAAATTAAGGATCATTAAAAAATATACTAGAAAGATGTTTATATAATACCTACTTTTATTAATCCCAAAAGATGGTCTTAGAAAAACAATACTGTTTTTTGTTCAGTAACTGGGTGAATTGAAAAGTGAAGTGTTGAAAAAAATCTTACAATATTTTTCCATTAGGCCCATATATTGTATAGTTACAGTAGAACCCCTCTTAACCGGCGTCGGATCAACCGGTCCTTGGATTAACGGGCCTACACAGTCCGAGGACGTGGAGGAATGAATGAAAAAAGACTCGAAAACGATTTTTTATGGACAATGAAATAATCAATATCGCAAGTAAAGATGACTGAGAATGCGTAGACAGTAGTAAAATGCAGATGTGGAAGACTCACAAGACGTCAGGACGAAACAAAAAAAGCTGCAGACATTTTATAGTAATATGTTGAGCAGCAACAAGATTCACAGGCATTGGACGAAAATTGAGAGACCTAGCTTTCAAAAAATCTTTTACGGTTAAAAACAGTAGGTTTTCAAAGTTAATGTAAATACGTAATGTTTAATTATTTTTATTTTGTTATTTTATTTTATATCATTGTATTTTATATTCTTTGTTTTAGATTTTTGTGGATGTTGGACGATCGAAGTGTGGGCGGGAGATGCCTATTGGTGGCGATGAGGTTCGCAACCCATCACACCGCGTTTCCCGCGGGGCGAAAAGAGAAGGATGGAGTGTCGCATCGGTTAAAGTGTGACAGTCCATTCTTTCTGCCTACCCTTTCGGGGAGACGGTGTGATTTTTAGTTAGTTAGTTTTTCGTGTTTGTTTATGTATGTATATACAGTACATAGAATAAAAATAAGTTGCAAAAACGTCTTAATTCATTTTTTTTCATGACACCTGATAAAATATTTAGGAGGTTTTTGATTTGTTGCACTTTTCGCATGAACCTCGGATTAACCGGCCTAACGGATAATCGGTCACGTACCGGTCCCGACCAGGCCGGTTAAGAGGGGTTATACTGTAATAATAAAATACCTAACTAAAATAACTATCGTCCCTCAGAAAGGGCAGGTAAAAATAATGTACCGCCACACTTCTTTCCCGACATACATGTCTCAATTCCTCAACATACATACGTCGTGTCAAGCACGCACGTAGATTTCTCTGACTCCTCACATGGCCGACATAAAACATTTAATTGATTTATATAGGTACATAATAATTTTTTTTTTTGTAAATTTACATACGGTTTTTTTACATTTTGGGGTTTTTCCCAAAATATTAAGAATTGTTTATAATATAAATATATGAAACATGTCAAGAAAAATAAATGCAAAACGTGAAAAAGTGTTTTACACTGTTTTAATCCCTAAAAAATACAATAATAACTTTTGAATTCTACAGTGGTTAACTCCTAAGTTTACCAATAAATTCTAATTAGATTTTTCTTCTATGCAAAAAATATTTGTTTAATTTCTGTATTCGCGTACTATGATTAGAATATACAAAGAAATAAGAAATGAACATTTTAAAATTGCAGTTCATAGTACATATTATTTGTATGTACCTTGTTGGCCTTGGTACAATACATATCTATATGTTTATGTAGGTACATATATACTCGTATGTGCATAACATTATTAGTATTTATATTCTCGTCAGAATTTTGAGCACACATCATTTTTCTACATACTACGTTCTTACTTGTAGATATTCTTCACAAAATACGTTCAGTTTAATATAATGAATTGTTTCTATATATTAAATAATTAATTAGATTTCCTTGTATGCTTAACATTTTATGTTTATATTTTTAAAAATATTTCATTTTATTTAAAAAAAAAAACTGCAATCAACAAGGTGGGTAGGTACTTACGTGTAGGTACTTTTAATGCGGTGGGTAGATATCTCAATGTTCTCCTTTTTTCTTTCTTCTTAAATATAGTACTCAAATAAGTTGATAAAAATTTCTGCAGGTCCGTATCAAAAACAATTTACTTCAAATATTTTTGTGAACGTAGATAGTCTAATGGTTGACTCGAAATTATTATACATGTTTATTTTTCTTTACTTTTTGTATTTTCAATCACATTAAAAAAATCGATTTGATTGCGTTCTATCAACACCACATTTTGTCAATACACACATATACAGGATGTCCCAGATTACGACGTCAACCCGGAAACAGATGATAGGACAAGTCATACTGGTTATGAGAAAAATGTAAAAAAATATCTAAGTTTTATATTTTTGAAATTATAGGCATTTAAAAAAATCGAGAAAATCAACACCCTGTGATGGTCTTTTTTTATTGCGTATAACAGGTGTGTATCTATACGTCTCAAACATTAGAAAAAGCGGCGTCACTGTTTGTCTCGCTCACACTTCAAATCTGGATTTTATTACAAAAAAAATTGTCCACACCTAATTTAAGAAATAATCAAGCAAGTGTTATACTATTTTGGAATCCTCATTAAATGCGCCAACTTTTAAGATAAGATGGACCGTTTCATTGCATAAATAGGGGTGAGTTCTTCATATAGATTACTTGAAATGTATTACATTTATGTAAATAACAACAATCCAATCCAATAAATTAAATATTAGTATTTATTACCCAGAATTCATTTATCATTCAAGTGCTAATAAAGGAGCAGAGTTGTTTGGTTACACCTGATGATGCTAACATAAGTTGGCGAAACAGCTGTCGCGACAAGCTCATTATAATAAATTGTGGTACGTCATAACAGTGTTTCAAATTTATATATTTAATAAAGGATACGTTTTCTAAAAAAAATTTCATTAGATATGTTCGTATAAACTAAAGTTGAACTTGGATATTACTAGGAAGATGGAACCAACTAAATTTATTCGTTATTCACATTATTCGTTGTATCAGATAATAGATTTTATTAAATGCTTACAAAGATACCTATCACATGAAGTCATGAAGTATTTGTCTCCTCGTTACATCCGAGATCTCACTATTTACGTGATCGTGATAACCGAGACTGTTTTTTTTGTGATTTTGATAAGTCATTTATATTTGAAAAGTGTATATAATCAAGCAAACCGGGTGATTTCTAAATATAATATTTGATCGAAAAGACACTCTATAGGATTCAAGTATGTCACGTATGTGCATTCATATGTACACATTGAATATAATGGAGTGAAGGCTAAAATATAATGGATATGTGCACTCAATTTGATTATTTTAAAACTAAATCGCATCGAAAATTGACAGAAGAGAAAATCAACACTTGAATTTAAACTAATAATGTATGATTTCACTTTGAAGTGTGGGCCATAATCATTTTTAATGATATGTACATATGTAAGTACTTACTTATGCAAGTATCTGCGTATTTATTCTCATGTAGAATATATTTACGAGATGAGGTGGTGATAAGAAACATAAATCATGATTTATGATTCAGAAGAATGTGCAACAAAATTATAGACACATTATTTAGCAACCGCATTCCGTATTCATGAAAAATAACGGAAAATGCTTTTTTTAAATTTTAATAATGCATATTTTATATCATTTATATTCGATGAAATAACTCTATCGATTATTAAGTTATAAACAATTATAAGAATTCAATGGCGATTTTTTATTTTCAGTCACCGTATAATAAATAATATACAAAAACATTCAAAAATGTATTTCAAACAAATTAAGCAGCTTTTTCTAAATACAATATAAAAACGTTTCTTAAAATTTGACAAACAATAATATGTGAAAGTAATAGGAGATAAACGAAAAACTCGTTTAAATTTACTTTTGTCGTACCGTTTTCGGTTATTACTATTTCAATAACTATTTAGAATTTCTGTACAAGAATAGAGTGTCATTGTTAATACACAAATTATTTCCAGATAAAGCTTTTAACGTATCATGGAATAGCATAAATTATATAGCTGGCGAGGGCCCGGAAGGATACAAATGTCCTGGCTGCGAAACGTGTGGGAGTGGACCGGCATCCGAAGTGTGGAGGAGCTGTTCCGAGTGGTGCAGGGCAGGGACAGGTTCGCCGAGGTGATCGCCAACGTTGGGGGACTCGACAGGGCACTTTAAGAAGAAAAAGATGTAGCTGGTGTGATGCTAAGCTAAAAATAACGATTTACAAAAAGTTACATTTTTAACTAACTTGCCCCATATATTAAGAGTTTTTAACTTTAACGCACAATTTTTTTATTTGGCAGCAGTGGCAACTGTCAAATTGAACTGGCAACTTACATTTCAGATTCGCGATTATTATTGTCAAGACCGGTCTTTTGAATGTGTTTGACAATACAATAATTAGTTTTTATATTTTTACAAAAAATTCAATCAATATTCACAAAAATCATGGACGATTTACTCACGTCTTTTTCTGCTGTAATGTCGACGAAAATCGACGATCACAACCACGCCACTTACTACAAAATGAAGGGAGAATCATTTTCCCAAGAAAAAAGAAGGTTGGATTTATTAAGAGCTCAAAAAGAGTAAGTATTTTGTAACAAATCTGTTGTAAATAATTTAAGCTTATTTTTTAACTTTATGGAACCGCGAACTCATCAATTGTATTTGCAAAATTTTCCCACAATTCATCTGCCCTCTTCTAAAAAGTATTGAATGTTATTTATTACATCGTGTTGTCGATAACAACACTTTACTCTACAATTATTCAATCTCTGCGTACAATTATTAATCATCATCAAGTCTCTCCCCTAATCAGAAGAATACAACATGATAGTATTTTATGTAGGTAAGATTAGAATCAGTGAACAAGCTTTATTGACATTAATATTTCGAATATATTAAATTTAATTTACTGTGATTGCAGCGGTACTAAAAAGTCAACATTTCTTAAATACTTGACTGATTAATTGAAAATTTATTAAAATATCGTTATTTTTACTTTCTGATATTAATGGGTAAAGTAGAGGGAGTCGGGGAGTTGGTAGAAGGCAGTTGTCCTGGCTGCGGAATATAAATGAATGGACAAGAATGACCAGAGTCCAGAATCTGTTCCAAGTGGCGCAGGCACCTGAAACGGACCGGAAGAAGAAGAATCGCTATTTTCATTAGTTCATGAATATAATAAATATAGATTATAAATGAGTTTAAGATTAAAAACAGCCATTTGTGCAATTTTAAAAATATTTAAAATAGCCATTCTATCACTCAACAACCAAACACCCATAGATTCTTTTTGGCACTGCTTGCAATAACCATATTATTTAAATAGAAACTAATTTGTCCTAAATGATCACCATCAGATGAGAGTAGTGATGTCGGGAGTTCCACTAAAGAACACCAAGGAGTTTGTCTACCTCGGGAGCAAAATAACATAGGACGGTCGGTCTAAGAGCGAGGTCGACAGCTGTATACTCGTACATCAGGCTAGGCTTGCATTTAATAAAAGGTCGAAAATAATAGAATCAAATAATATAGACCTAAAACTGAGAATACTCCTCATCAAGACCTATGTATGGAGTATCTTGATGTACGGCTGCGCGACATGGTGCCTATCCGAAATAGATAAACGGAGACTAGAAGCTTTTGAGATGTGGTCCTATAGAAGACTATTAGGAATTTCCTGAAGAGACCACATTACAAATGAGGAGGTTCTCCAAAGAATCGAAGGGGGAAGGCACCTGCTCAGGACCTTGTCTGAAAGGCGTGCAAGATGGATCGGCCATGTAATACATGTAAGGCCTCTTGCATGCCATAATGGAGGGTATGACGGAGGGGACAAACTCTAGGGGACGTCCACCCCGAGAGTACCTGGAGGACCTGTTGGTGGACGTGCGCTGCTCGTCATATGCAGATTTCAAAAGAGCCGCACAAGACAGGGAAGAATGGAAGAGAAGAATAGAGGAAATTGCTGCAAACCAATCCCAGGATTGAAACCAGAGAGAGAGAGAGAGATCACCCTAATGAAAAATGTTGATAATATCGTCGGGTTGCAGTGAAAATAATCAGGGGTTAAAATGAAAACTTTAAATCAAAAATTTGTTAAATTTTCTACATTGTATGCAGAATAACTTTCTCAAGGAACTTAATATTTAATCATGTATTTCACATTTAGGGATTTTTTAAATATTTATCTGATACATTATTGAAATATCTTTGATTATCCGTTTTCTGGGCTAGCTATTGCCCTCATATTATTTCATTTGATTTAGTTACTACTTTGGAGAATAAGTTTATACTTTTAAAAAATATATTTTCTGTAATTAACATTTAAAAGACCGCTGCATTTAAAAAATGAGATTTATGGATATTGCCGCAATTTCCGTAGCATTAGTCACTATAGATGCCATGAATTTTGAGCTTCACGGATACTTAGAATCTCAAAAATGATTCTATGAATAATGATTGTTTACTCATGTGGTTATATGTTTTTTACCTTATACTATTATTGTTTATTTAACTTATCAGCCGTCTATTATTTATTGCTGTACTTAAGCCCCTCCCAAAGCACACCACTGCCTCCTATCCATTGCCAATCTTATCCATCCACGTTCAGCAATCTTTACAATGTCGTCTCTCCACTGACTCAGGGGACATCCAATTTTATGAAATCCTCTGCGTGGTCTATGCTCCAGAATCTGTTATCCCCATCGACCGTCAGTTCTCCGACAAATATGGCCAGCCCACCGCGACTTCAATCTGCCTATCTTCAGTCAATTCAGTCACCATGATTGTCGAATAAATTCATTTCTAATTCTGTTCCTCAAGGTTATTCCAAGCATGGTTCTTTCCATGGTGCACTGGGCGACTTAGAACTTTTTCACTAGACTCTTTGTCAGTGTCCACGTTTCGGTTCCATAAGTTATGACTGGCAAGATGCACCGGTTGAAGACTGAGGTATTGTGATATTTGAGAGGGGAAAATATGTCAATTTTTCAAAAGACTGTCCAACACAACTGTATTTTTTCACCAAGTTTTTCCTGTCTAATTGCATGATTTGGCCAAGATATGTATATTCCTGTACCACTTTAAGAGCCGAGCCGTTAACGATTACTGGTTCAGGGACAATATGTGCATTACTTGATGATACAATTTATTATGCATACTTTTTTATAATACAATTGCAATTTGCAACATTTAATTTGTTTTTCTTTTGATCTTTTTCATTCTCATTTTTCTGCTTTCTAAATATTTTTATTATTTTTTTTAATATCAATTGTTTTTCTTTACAGACGAAGAAATAATCAAATAAATGCTGCTCGGGGAATTTTAGATTTGTTAAAAGAATCTGAGTTGGAAGAAAAAGCTGTGGAAAAGAAATCTCCTAAGGTATGATTTTTTAATTAAATTATTGGTGTTATTATCAACACATTGTATGTTTTTTTTTAGCTATTATATTGATTCTCATGATGTGTGATAGGTAGCTAATCTATTGCCATTTTATTGTCATATGAATTCTACACCAGATCAAAGACAGTGTGAAAATCACACTGCCATCGCTGGGAATCGAAACCCGGGACCTTCGATATGGCAGTCAGAGCTCTTACCACTCTGCAACGAAGGTCATCGAAATTTAATCTTCATACGGAATATTATACTTTGACATTTTCATTTATTCTAGCTATACTGTGAAAATTACATAGTCGATGATATGTTATTTTAGTAACTGTTTCTGAAAACAATATTCTAATGATTTATTTCGGATTTCACATAATCAAATATGCTTTCTTACAGACTTACACACCTAAAGTATTTGTACCGGGCTTTCATAAAAAGAAACCCTTTTATGCGGATACTTTAATGTTATCAGAATGGATGATCAATGTCCCAGTAGATTTATATCAAAATTGGCTTTTCTTGGCTTGTCCTAAAGGTACCCGTGTGCTTGTTATTGCTTCTGGGGTAAGTTTGTTTTATACCAATTATTTATGAATTAAATATCTCGCAATCCATTTCGAGTACCAGCTGTTCAGTCTATGTGAAACTTTCTTTATTTCCATTTAGGTTTTACTTTTTAGAATTGTACATAAATGTACAATTGGCTTTTTTTTCATGGCTTTTTTTAAATAGTTCATTTATTATTTTATCATTTCATCCTTCTATTTGTCAGTTTATTTGTAAACTGGTATTTAGTGTGGTTATGTGTGTTATGTGTGACCGAGGATAAATATATTCATACTCGCCAAAGCTCAAAATATCTTTTAAAAATGTCATCCATATTTGCCTTATTTTTTTATATATTTTTTTATCACAAAATAAATCAACATAATTTGAGTTGGCATACATTTTATTAACGTAAGATTTTAATAACTAATATTATAAAAACATTTATTATTTATTGTTTCTTGAACAATGATGTTAAACTCCATATCAAATAATTTATATAAATTAAAACATTTGTAATCTAGGAGTTTTATTAAATTTTATATGATATAACATGTTTTGCGCTAAGGCATTATCAAATGTTTTTTTTATAATCCATTTGAAAGCATTATCAAAACATTTGATAATGCCTGAGAAGGGCGAAACATGTCATTCCATATTAAATTTAATAAAACTCCTAGAAGACAGATGTTTTAATTTATATTAATTAAAACATTTATTATATACTAAATGATAAGTCTGTAGTAAGGGGGTAATTGTTATTGAATTTGGGTTGTGTAGAAAAGGGGAACATATTGAAAATAGGGGTTAATGTTTACTTGCTATAATATATTTACATAATTTTTAGTTGTTAAAATTTTGCTTATATGAGAGTTTCAACATTTCATAACATGTCATTTTATTTTTGTGATAAAAAAAAGTGTGTGCAGTGTAATTACAAAGTGTTTAATTAAATTCGAATATGTTTTTAATTTTCAGGGAAGAACCAAAGCTTATTCCAAAAGTGGCAACTTGTACAAAGAGTTTAGATCTGTATTGCCAGGTGGTTTGAAATCTGATCGCAGATGTCAATCCGAGCAATGCTGTGTACTTGACTGTGTAATCAATTCAGATCTTCAAAGTCTCTTTGTTCTAGATGTTCTTGCATGGAGTAGTCTGTCCGTGGATGAATGTGAGGTAAGTTATAAAACATTTATTAAAATTATTTAGTAGTTCAACATCTAATGAAATTATTTTTACAATGGCCATTTATAATTTATATTTATTGTAACACATTTGAAATTTAAAAAATAATAAAATCAAAATCTCTCTGTGTTACCTTTAGTCATATAAATAAATATATTAATTATAATACTGAAAATTACTACATTTTTATTGAGTATTAATATGTCCATTTCAGAAATACTATAAAATCTGTTGATTTTCGATATGTTTACTTTTTCGCTTTGATATATTAAAAATAAGTCAAATAAAATCTAATTAATTTTAGTAATGTTTGGTCCTCACTCACATTTACTCAATGACATTAGCCCTGAATGCTGAATGCAGGTATAATTGTTTAGAAGGAGATGAAGATTAGATTTGCCTGCATATTAAAACAATTAGCTTGAAATTGAAATACATCATTCATTCATCATTCATTTATCGGCGCTCATCCCGGTGTGGGACTTGGCCTCCTCCACAACGGTCCTCCACTGACTTCCGTCTCTGGCCATCTCTCTCCATTCCTTGGTTTTTATGCTTATGCCTAAAGCGTTGTTCAGTAAAGGCTATTGTGTTAGTGTTCGTAATCCTGTCCTTTTTTTACCATGCAGAGTGATTAGCCCTGCGATGAACCCTCCTTTATTCACAAAGAGTCACTGTATGATGTTTTTGTATTGTCAGGCTGTTTAAATGATTGTAGCACAATAGTGAATTATTGCTTGATAACAATTCTGATGTCGCCAAGTACTTTATTAAAAAATAATTCAATTTTAATTTGGAATTAATTCTAAACAGTTCTAACAAATTTGTAAAATACACTATCATAAAAACATTTATTATTATTAGATGCACAACTTCGCAACACTAAATTTAACTTCGTAAATACACAAAAAACACAAACATTCTCAACAGCCACACACATAAGTCGTCACCGTGCGGTGTCTAGGAAAAAAAATTTGAAATACACTTCATTTAATTTTACTTATAATGTGTTAAAATTATGTCACTAAAAAAGTGCAAAAGTACACTTCCACCAGTTTATGCCGAGTCCCCAATGAAGTGTTTATACCCAGTAAATGGGTATTATTAATACCCTTCCTGCAAACAATGAGTTAATATAGAAAAAAGTTCATTTTGCCACTTTTGCTTGTTGGGAGAGTTATCTCTTTTTGTTTTTCTATAATTAAATGTGTATCTACATACAATGCAATTCAAATGAAATTTCCCGACAATTTTATAAAAAATATCCAATGTTATTTGTTAGAAAATTCTTTTTTGTATGCTTTCCAAGTTGTTTAGTTAATAAATATTGCCCGATGACAGAAGTGCTAATGATTTATTTTTTCTCATTTCAGTTGCAATTTAGAGAGTATTGGCTGAAGTCCAAATTTGAGGAACTACCCAACCTTGGCGAGATAACGAAATTGAATAATTTCAGCATTCAATTGGTACCGAAATTCGAATGCAGCATTTCGAATATGAGTTCACTTTTAGGATCATGGCCAGCTTTCCCTGGGAATAATCCCGCAGTGGACGGATTGCTTTTTTATCACAAGGAAGCACATTACTTTAAAGGGCGAAGCCCTCTTGTGGTCTGGCTCTTCCCCTTTATGGTCAATGAGTTATTAGGCTCTGGTAAGTGAAAATAATACTTGTATAAAAATGTACAATTCAATTTTAATTTATTTATTTAAAGGCATAAACATTAAAGATGAAACCAAATAATTTAAAAATAATTAGAATCAAAGAATATAATTTCGTTTAAACACATTACATACGAGTATAGTCGCTTTCTGAGAGTAATCTCATTATTGTGAAAAATGTCCACATCGGAAGCAATACGGCTTAGAAGCTATTGTCATGCCCGCATATGCTTTGATAGTTTGGTTTAGATAGTGGCAGATATTCCATTATGCTGGAGAGGGTTCAGAAAAAAATTCTGATGTATCTCTACATGAGGGATTATGGTAGCTATCCGTGGCTCTATCCCACGGCATTTCTTTTGGGTATGCTTGGGACCAATTCTCTGCAGCTTCGAAGAGATGGAAATCTCATAACCCATTTCTTTAGATTACTCAGGGGAAATTTTGAGAACTCGGCTATGCTGGAGGGTGTTTGTTTTTGTTTTACCTACTGGCCGCCAGAACTAACCTACCTCTGGTGACACCGGTGGCAAGAGCAATCAATCTGCTGAACGCAGTCTCATCGGAGATCGACGTCTTTCACATTAGTGAAAGTACGTTCAGAAGGCATATACATAGAAGGCATATACATAGAAGGCTATATACAATACATTATTTTACCCGTTCTCAATAGATGCCTTAAACCTTAAGTTTGTAATGTCTATTGAAGAAATAAACTGATTTGATTTGATTTTATGAGGGAGTTTGGTAGCTATCCGTGGCTTTATCCCACTGCATTCCTCTTGAGCATGCTGGGGACCAATAGTTTAGTTTACAGATAAGGAGGGATGGGTGCACTCTTACCCATTTCTTCAGACTTATCAGGGGATTCTTTGAGAATTCTTCTTCATCTTGGAGGCTATTCATCTTTATGTTCCGGTTGGTTATCCTCGATAGCGTCAATACAGACTGTTTTATCTCCCAGCATGCAGAACCAACCTGCCTCTTGTAATGCCGGAGGGGAGAGCAATCAAACTGCTGAACACGATCGCTTTGGAGATCGACGTCTTTCATATTTGTGAAAGTACGTTCAGAAGACAAATTCAAAATCTATCGGCCCCAAACAGTTTCAAATGCCGTTTTCTGGACCATGGCAGGTGAAAAGCCAATTAGAGAACAAGTCGCTAGGCGCAAATGACAGTGGATCGGTCACACTCTGAGACGGAACCCAGCCTGCATCGCTCAGGGCGCACTTGACTGGTCCCCTATGGGGGGAAAGAGAAAGCGAGGCAGACCTAGAGCCACTTGGAGAAGAACCCTGCAGGACGAGGTTAAGGCAGCAGGTCTCACTTGGGACGATGTTAAGCATCAGGCATGCGATAGATTTGGGTGGAGAAGATTCCTTGAGGCCCTATGCACCACGGAGGTGTGACAGGACAAAAAGAAGAAGAAGACGTTCAGAAGACAAATACTCTTGACTTTGGAGATTATCTTGTATTTCTAATGTCTAATATCTTTAATCCATCTTGTATTATATATTTATTATATTTGATGTTCTCAATAGATGTGTTAAATTATAATTGTTGTTTGTAATATCTTTTGAGAAAATAAACTGATTTGATTTGATTTGATAGATGATCTTTGGGATTAATTTAGCTTTATGATTAAACAACATTTTTGGCATTCTGTTTACAGACAATTATATAAAGTTGGCGAGTTTTCTTCATCCCATGTAATTTTACTCACTTTTAGGTCTAAACAAATCAATATTTTAAGTTTATCATCAATGTTTAGTTGCCGTTTTGTTAAAATTCTTTATTTTTAAATTATCACACATTCTAATTTATAATTGAAACATTCAAATCCATAAAAAATTGCATTTATTTATTGATTCACATTACAAAGCCTTAATTATTATATTATTCAAAATATTATGTATTTAAATTTTGAATTATGAATTTATTTTGATAATGTCCTAAGAAAGCAATCCATGTAACTACATTGTTACGTACTAAACTTCAAGAAAACATATGTTTACCTCAGTTTTATATGTTTGGCATGGAGGTTTACATCTTTGTTTCTTCTTCTTCAGCCTGTTTTGACCGTCCACTCCTGGACGTAGGCCTCCTCTCGCATTTTCCATTCTCTTCTATCCTGAGCAATCCGCATCCAGGCACTTCCCGCACTTCTCCGGACATCGTCGCGCCAACGTAACTGTGGGCGCCACGCTTTGCCGTCCTTGGCCACCAGCACAGCAGTCGCCTTGTCCACTTCTCATCTGGATCGCGAGCGACACGTCTCGCCCATCGCCACTTGAGGGTTGCGCCCATCTTGATAACATCGGAAACCTTTGTCCTGACTCTAATGTCCTCATTTCTGAGTCTGTCCCGTAAACTGATACCCAGCATGGCTCTCTCCATTGCTCTCTGAGTGACTCTTAGCTTGTTGGCACTTTTTTGTGACATTGTGACTGTCTCAATACCATAAGTGAACACTGACAGGACACAGACTTCTTTATTTAAGCAATAATAAACATAACAATTTATATTTGTTTCAGATATTACGGTGCATCAAAATTACATGGAACAAAGACCAAATGACTATGTAAATCAAGAAAAGTATGTTGAAGAATTCGAGGAGAAAATGGCAGCTAAAAGCAAAAAGTCTAATGTGGGTTACTCACGGAGAAGGGTGCAGTCATTTTCATCATCGTCCAATTCATCGTTCAATAGTTCTTTCGGTTCAAACAAGAGTGATAGTCCTGTGATGGTGTTTGGTTCCAATAAGGCCAAGAGAAAGGCTAAGGAAGTTGAAGATGTAGAACTGTCTAAAGTAGGAAAGATGTCTGAGAGAGATGTCAAGGATGCAATCAAGAATAAAGATTTGGAATTGGTGAACAGTTCTACAGATTCTGCGGTGTATTTTATGGATGACAGTATCGCGGAATCCAATAGTGTGAACTGATCCATGAAATTGTTTAAATTGTTTAAACACAAAATGAAATATTTTGAAACTTTTTTATTTTCATAATTTTGTATTTGTACCATGTGAATTATCATTTAAAATTACATATTTGATGATTCTTATTGTCTTTTATTCCACAAACTGTATTGTAATGTCTCATTAAGGAATCAATATTGTGCAATATGTATATAAGTGTAAAATATTATTTATATGGTATGTTGTAAAACTGATCAAGAACTGTTACATTTGTAGTGAACGGTTTAAGTTAATAAACCTTTTTTTTTTAATTGACATGCCTTCACCACATCACTGCTGTCAGGTTGATACATTTCTTAACTGTTTTTTTTTAATAAAATTGTTTTTGTACATTAATATTGGTATTGTCACAGCTTGATATGATGAGGGCATTGTTTCACCATATGCATTATTAGTCATTTGTATTATTACCTTCAATCAGCGCTCATGTGAAATATATGCATAGCCTGGTATTGATTCATTTCCTATGTGTGTATATATTTTAATAATTTTATGGATTTGACTCTGTAATTAAAATTAGGATTTTAAATTTATTATTGAAAAGAACTGATTCATAGAATTAGAACAGAACTAGAACACATGAACAGATATTTTTAATTTATGATGAATGTCAATTCTATATGAATGTATATTCTTAATTCAAACTGCATGCTTCACTATTCACTTCAATATCACAATAATAATTAAATAGTAATATGTCTAAATTTAGTTTTTTTTTTATTCATGGAGCTCCTTTACGATAATTATATATTTTTTTTTATAGTTTTTCAGTTCTGGAAAATTATTTGTTAGTATGATTTTAAGTGAATTGAGATCATTAAATATAATTTTTTGTATTGTATTAAATCTGTAAAACGAGGTTTTAATAACAAGAAATGACTAATGTCTATTTGATTTTGTCTCCTTCCAAGTAGTTCACGCAGGATATAATGCACTTATGACACCATTTTTTCCGTTATTCAAAACACCTCATAGTTTTCAGCTGCTCCTGTAACTTTTGTTTTCTCTCATCTATAGTGAAATTGTCCTTCACGTCCTTTCGGAAATAGAAATAAATCACATTGAGCTTAATCAGATGAATTGGAGGCTGATGCTGCACTTTGATCATATTTTTGTCAAAAGATGAACGAATTAACAGGGAAGCATGAGCCAGTGCATTATCGTGATGCCACATCGAAGGGTTGTTGGTCAATAATTATGAAATCTTATGATGGATATTCTATGCAATCTCTTGGCAACAATTCGTATTATACTACGCTCCCTTGTAATAAAATAAATTGTTTTAGTCATTTCTCTTTATCAAACCTCGCATGCTACTGGTTATTTTATCATTTGATTTAGTTTCTTACAATACTTGTAATTAAACTTGTTTTAATTAGTCGATTTTCTATCTGATAATCAATGCCACTAAATAGGATTACTTGTGATTGTATTTTCATTTGTACTGATTTTTCTGTGTTGATGATGAAGATTTTTATAGTATCATTTTGTGATAGATTAATTTCATTTCATGTGGTCAGAATGTTTAATATTCCCAAGAGTTAAAGCAAGAATATATTGTGGATGTATTTCTTCAAGATCCTTTATGTATCAACTAACTTACAATCTGATCTCAGTATGAAGCATTTTACATCGTGGGTCCCATTTTATTGCACAAGTGTATATTTAATTTAGTATCTAATGCTAAGAGGACTGGTGCCAAATGTTATTGAAACCATTATTGGGAATTAATCACCTTATTATTCAAGGATATTTGTATGTCAAAAGTAGTCAGATTACAGAACATCCCTTTGTTTAGAGTTTTTGCTATATGTAGTGTAAAAAATATTTGGATTCTGTAACATATCTTCATGTAAATGAGATTGTTAGTTTACCATTTTCTGAATTACCAATATTCAACATTTGCACAATAAAATAATTCCTATTATAATTATTTTTCTAACAAAGATGAATAATATTATATTATTAATTTATTTATTGATTCTGTTACTAGTGGAATTATCGATGTTTACTCTGTTGTAATTATTTACCATGTGCATCTGTATGATTTTTTAAATAATAAACCAAAATTAAAAATAAAGTTATTTTTTTATATATTTGCTCCTATTCTTCTTCTTGGAGTGCATGTCAGGTCTCCCCAATGTCACCTATCACCCTGGCGTAGGCCTCTCTGTCCTGTGCCAGACGGTTCACAGTGATGTCCTGGGGAGTTTGCCCACACAGATTCAAGATTAAAGACTCACCTGTCCCTGTGATTCACAAACAGAGCAAACAGTGGAACACATCATCACCCACTGTCCAATCTTCACCCGTGAGAGATGGAAACTGGAGAAGGAATGTCAAAGAAGAGACATCCACATCACAGATCTCCCAGCCATCCTCCGAAACAAGGATACACTCTGCAGATTCGTTGACTTCGTAACCACGGTGGTGGATCGGTTGCGAGAAACAAATAAATAACTAACATGTGTTTTTTACAGGTATTTCGCGTCCCGACTGAGGTTTTCCATGGTTCCCTCAGTTGTAAGGCAAATGTCGGGATGCTTATTAGCTAGTCCATGGAATCTCATATATAGGAACTCTACTTCTATTATTTCCATTTCTTATTTCTCTTTCTTCTCACCCCTCTCACCTTTCTAACTTCTTTTTGACTTATTTTTGGCAATCTCTGCCACCTTAATAATAAAGCCATATTACTTCGCAGAACTGCAAATCAAACATGTCCACACCGCCCTGAAAATTAAAATGCAGGGCATCAATTAATAGAGACAACCCAAGTAAAAAAAAAAAAGAAGTGGTTTCCTCTTGCCTTCTCTTGAGGATTTTCTGTCGGGGCTCAAATCAAATCAAATCAAATTAGTTTATTTCATCAAAAGACATTACAAAATTAAGGTTTAAGGAGGATAGCTACTGTGATGGCCAAAAAAATAGGTGATTTTCGGGAATTTTTTAGACCGGGATAATTAAGGAGTATGGTGATCGTGTTTTTTTTTTAATTTTGTTAAGTGTACATTCAATAAAGTTCATATAAATTTTTATTGAAAAATATTAAATACTAACAATGTTATCAGCGCTAAAGTAGTCTTAAAAAAAATCTCTCTCCACTGTCGCATCGATTTCTCGAAAAGGGATTATCTGAAGAAAAAAAATCGTTTTACGTAGCCGATTTTTTTTATTTTGATTTGTCACAAAATGGCGACCGATTGAATTTTTTTATATAATTTTTTCCCCCTTTTTTGTATTCAAGCAGTTTTAAAATATAGTAAAAATCAAAATTTTCAAAACCGGCTACGCTTGAAGATAGCTATTGCAAAGACGAATGAAACAAACAAAAAAAAATGAAAATCGGTTGCTAATTGCTCGAGTTATCGATGCGACCAGTTTAAAAAAATAATTTTGAGAAAAACGCAATTAATGTTTTTAGTATTTTAGTATATAATCATGTATCTTCTAAAATACGAGTATTTATACTTACACCAATCTATCGAGTCCTGGACCATATTATGGTTCTTCCCTTTATCTCCAATGGGGTCCTTGACTTAAAATTTTTATTTATTGACCCTTTTCATGCGATTCTCAGCAGCTTTCACCCGGGTAGCGTCGCGGTCGGTGCAAGGATAGTCGGTCTACCTACTCTCACTAAAATGACTGTAACTCGGTCAATTTTCGGAATATTGACCTCAAATTTTGTACACATATTTTGAAAGATATAAACTTTGAATTAAAACATACAAACAAAACAACAACAAAAATTTCACCCAATCACAGTGGCTATCCCCCTTAAGGTATCTATTGAGAACATGTAATATATTGAATATAATAATATTACCAGAAACGCATGAGAGATGGTTCGACATAAGGAAGACAAGATACTCTTCAAAATCAAGAGTATTTGCCTTCTGAATGTACTTTTGCTCTTCCCACCGATGTCTCCAGAGGCAGGTTGGTTCTGGCGTCCGGTAAGTAAAACAATGTATCTATGTATTTCAATGCTCGTAAAGGATAGCATAACGCACTTAGTGACATTGAATTGCATTTGATTACTGTGACTCCAGTTGACAATATTATTAATGTCCGACTGTAGGGGTAGACAGTCGTCAAGATTGCTATTTTCTAGGAATTATTTCAGATCATCGCCAAATAAAAGAAATCGCGAGAAGTTTATCACCTTCACGATATCATCTATGAAGATGGTGAAGAGGAGTGTGCTTAGGTTTTGAACGCGAACCCCTAAATTTACAAGAAAAGGTTCCGATTGGAAAATTCTATATGAGACGAATTGTTTTCTCCCCTCAAGGTACCTAACTAATGTAAAACATAGTCAACTGAGAAGAGAATCTAATTTAAGATAGCTTTGCTACAAGAATGCCGTGGTTCACAGAAGCAAAGGCCTTTTAAAGGGTTACCTTCCCCTAGCTGGGAGTATCCAGTTTTATGGCGTTGAAAATTCGCCATTCGCCCTCTTTCTATTTGCTATGACAGTGGTCACATTGTTCGCGGTTCGCGGGGCCTAAGAGACCACTCGACCCCTATTATAGATTAATAAATAAGGGTTCGTTTCCCGGCGATGGCAGTGTGATTGTCACACTGTCTTTTCGTCTGATGTATAATTCACATAACAATAAAATGACGATAGATTAGCTACCTATCGCATGTTATGAGAATCAATAGCTAAAAGGTTGTATACGGTAATTGGGTTCAAATAACCTACTGTATACAAATGTAGACAGCAACAGGAAATTACCACATTAAAAAGGCCCAAGTAGCATCCCAAGAACCAGCAAAGATGTTAATAAACTTCGCTGCAAACCAATCCCTAGGATTGAAACTAAAAATGTATTTTTAACAATCTATCTCTAATTGTCATTTTTAACAACTTTTTTCATTCGTATTACCTCGACCGGAGGTGTTACGGATACCGATTTTCCGGATAATCGAACAGGCGCTAATTATTTTAGCAAAATAAGGTGTAAATCGATTTTTTCCCTCGGCTCATTAATTGATGATGAAATTACATATTTTACTGCAAGAAAGTATGTATGTAGTACGAGTACATGTACATTAAGAGGCTTACGTTATTATTCAGTACTGAAAAAATAATCAGATTTTTTTTTGGAACGAGATTTCCTTGTTTTTTTTGCAGTTTTAACGTGGAATCGTTAAAAAACGAACCGGAAAAATAAAAGGAATTGAGTAGAGCTGCTTTCCTCTTCCTCTTCGAACCATGATGCTCATGACATGGGTATGTCATGGCACAGAACGCTTCATCATCTCGGCTTGTCCGGATAATTAACGTTCCGGTTAAATGACGTCCGGATAAACGACGTTCTACTGTAATAACTTTATATTTACGATTAGAAAAAGTTAAACCAATTTGTACATGGTACGTGATTTTTTTCTTTATCGCCGTCAATCTTAAGATTCTATCCCTTTTCGTGGGATCAGTGTTATGATAAGAGATATTTTTAGTCTTAATGATAACAGCTCCTAAATTTTTTACCTAAAGCAGTTGCTCTCAACATTTTTTTCTTCGTGCCACATACAATTGTTTGCTAAGTTACGCGGGACGCAAAATTATATTGACATGATGAATATAAACTAGTTTCAAATCTAATCTTCATAGATGGCGCTGGTCTGTAAATTGAAACTGACATGTGAATTGTGGTGTTGGTTATTAACATATATACAACTTCCAAATATTTGTCAGACATGGTGGTCATAAGAAAGGTGGAATGGGGAATGTTGTAATTACATAAAGCGTGCGCTCACCCCCAACCAATGACAGGTCATAAGTCCTGTAAACACCTTGATCAAGCATATTCAGTTTCCAATTTGCATCTTCGTCTCTATTGAAACTAGTTTGATTTAAGATTAGGGCTACGCAGCTACTCTCAATACGTAATCAAGGCGAGAAATCGGTAAGTCGATTTCTGTATACCTTTGTTTTTTTGTAAATTTCATTTTAGAATAGAATGATTCACACAGATATTTAAATTAATTACTTTATTTAAACAGCCGTTGTCGTCCACTGCTGGACATAGGCCTCCCCCATACTTCTCCATGTATACCTGTCTCGTGCCTTTCCCATCCAATCGCCAGCAATTCTTCGAATGTCATCGGAACATCGTGTGGGGGGTCTCCCATTGTTTCTTTTATCTTCGCGGGGTCTCCACTCCACCACTGGTTCACCTATCGTCTACCAATCTGGTCCATCTATCGTCTACCAATCTGGCAACATGTCCCACAAATGACCATTTTCGACAACATCTGTTACTCCCAACTTTCTACATATTTCAGTATTTCTTATCCGGTCTGAGAGTCTTACAAGTAGCATGTCTCTTTCGTGTTTCCTCTGTATTACACGGAGTCTCCTTATTGTCGACTTGATGAGGGTTAGCGTTTCTGCTCCATATGTCAGTACTGGAAGTACGCATTGATTATACATTTTGCGTTTCAAACATTGAGGAATGTAACTATGAAAGAACTTCTTCTGATTGCCATATTATTATTATTATTATTTTGTTGAACCGCTCTTTACATCATGACACCATGAGCCAAATCGATGTAAAGGGTATTATAGCTATCATAGTGATTCTCGTGACTTGTCGTAGGTAGCTAATCTATCGCCTTTTTATTGTCACGTGAATTCTACACCAGACCAAAGACAGTGTGACAATCACACTGCCCTCGCCGGGAATCGAACCCGAAACCTTCGGGGTGGCAGTCAATGCACTTACCACTCGGCCACGGAGGTCATGGCCCATATGTCCCCCACCTAAGACCGATTCTCCTCTAAAGGTCAGCAGTCTGAAATTTAAATTACATTTATGATAATTAAAGTGTTACGGCAGCAAATGGTGGGTTGGCGGGCTGCATGCGGCCCGCGGGACACAGGTTGAGTATGGCTGCTCTAAAGTACTGTCCACGATAAACAAAACAGCGAGAAAAGGAAAATCCCTCAAAAAATATTTTCCGCCGTAATTCGAGGCAAAAAATAAATCTTCAAGCCTGACGCCCGGAGGCAGGCAAGCTCTGAGCACAACGGCGGTGGGCGGCATTTGAGAAGGGTATATTTCATATCGTTTCCCCTTCCAAGCTCCGAAGCTGTGTTTTATATCGGCGACAACTGCTTATTGACTCTTCTAAAAGCATCGATGTGATTCAATACACGCTGAATTGTTTTCAATTATTTCGGATTTGTTTCTTGCTCTCGCCCACGACGCGTAATAAGATCGAAGTGTTTGAGCACAGAAACATCTGATGAGATTTTTCATTTACACGATACCCGCGTCTAAAATTATCTAAAGATAAATGTAAACATCACGTTCAGATTTAGATCGCAAGTGATAACGAATAAAAAATGAAGAAATTATTTTTACTAATTACACCAAAGAAAAATATCGGTTAAATTAAAGCGATATAAACCTTATTCATGGCCTTAATGATCGTTCACAGTGGAGTTCTGCTTCCAAATATTATGTAAAGAAACGAAACATGGAACTGACAGACAAAAGATAATAGCAGAATAAATGCGGTAGATATGAGATCCTTCTTCTTCTTTCCCCTCGCCTCTTCCCGTTACTCGGGTCGGCTTTTCTTATCATTTGGCGCCAGGTATTTCTTTCGTAGGAAGCTTCCTCTTTAAAACCTTCATATCCCTCTGCACATTCGTCAGCCAGGTAGTTTGAGGTCTTCCTCTCCTTCTTCTACTCGACACAGAAAGACACTTTTTCACTACATGGTCGGAGCCTTGTTTCTGACAACTTTTGTTTTATGGGAGCTACCTTAAAACTTCCCCTCACATATTCGTTGCGCACCTTGTCTTTCAATGTGACTCCTCCCGCCCACCACAGCATGCGCATTTCTGTTGTATGAAGTTTTTGTTCATGGATCTTTTTAGCTGGCCATACTTTGCTTCCGTATAGTAATGCCGGCCGGATAGCTGTTTTATAAATCTTGCCCTTTGTCCTAATGAGCATTTTCGGATCACACAGAATTCCAGTCAGCGTTCGCCGTTTATTCCATCTAGATATTGTTCAGTTGGTTATGTCCGCTTCAATTGATCCATCCTCTGATATGACTGATCCCGACCGATACCTGAAAGTTTTTACCCTTGGAAGGATTGTGCTATCTATTATAACTTGACATCTGAGTTTAAGGCGGCATCTGGGTTAAAGTTGCACATCATTAAAACTGTCTTATTTCTGTTAATGCGTAAACCATTTGACTCGAGTGAGTTTCTCCATTTCTCCAATTTTTTCCAAATTAGAGATTAGAGATATCCAGGTAGAGATGAGATCCCTTGGACGTAAATTTCAATTGTTGATATCTGGAAGGAATATAGAGCAGAATAAAGTTGGTTGACCATATGGAACGCATGGATGAATAAAGAATAGCTAAGAAAGTATACGTTTACGGTGTGAATGGATAACGGAGTCAAGGAAGACCGTGAAATACATACTCGGCACGAACAAATTAATCAAAATTTAAAGGTTGGACATGATAGAAATCGGAAAATGAACTGCGTCTATGACTCGATGTGTATTACTAGAGGGTGTGTAAGGATAGAGTAGTGTGGCGTTCTATTTTCTCTGTTTGTTTGTTTTTGAAACCTCATTCTAACCTATTATTTCTTAAATATTTTCGTCAGCAATTCAGAAGTCCTGAGGAGAGCTTATTGTAGCAGAGAATTGTTCAAATGCATTAAGGTTCGTAAAATTTATTATCTATGTCACATCTTGCGTGGAGACATATATGAAATCCTCTAACTAACGATAATTGTCAAGATTGAAGACGACGTGGTTCTGCCAGAAGGCGAAAGAAAGAAAGAAAGAAGGTGAGCATTATAAATTGTGACATTATTATTATAGTTAATTCTTTTACAACAATATACACGAATCTAGAATATTAAATAAGATCAAAACAGTTAGACATTACACTCGATTTTTTCAAAAGAAAACAATTTTTAATATTCCACTATACTATATTTATAGACTACACAAGATGTTTCGGAGTTACCTCCATCTTCAGCTGTAAATATACGACTGAATCAGTCGTATATTTACACATGAAGATGGAGGTAACTCCGAAAGATGTTGTGTAGTCTATAAATATAGTATATTGGAATATTAAACAGTGTTTTCTTTCGAAAAAATCCAGTGTAATTACAACGGAATTCCACAGCGTTAACGCCTTAACTTTCAAGAAATTAGTTAGACATTGATTTGATGGTTGGTTTTTGCGGGGGTTAAATCAATGCTGCCTGGAGTGTATTGTTTACTTGTAAGCAAATATACATTATTATGTAATTTTACAAACGTTCTTGTTTTTTTGAACCTTTAAATATTTGTAAGAACAGTGCAATAATATTATTTAATATTTTTTAACTCCCAACCTTATTTATATAAGTAGCCATAAATTACAAAGAAACACTTGTATACGAGTATTTTGGGTTTCTCTTTTGCCCCTTAATTTTTGTTAATAACGTATTATAATATATTATTCCGGTCCATTAACTCGGGTATATAAACAACTGTACGTTTGATATTCGCCACATACTCGTATAATAGTGCCTCTGCAAAGGAAAAACATGTCAATTTACAATTATTATTTTTTTTGCAAAACAAACTTTTTCATAAATATTTAATATAGAGTTTTACATTGTTATAAGTACAATAGATTCCAAATAATTCATAAAGTCATGATCCGCTTTTAGTTTGGATTCAGTGATGTGAAATTCAAATAGAGATATACCTTTGAATCAGAAAACACGTCAAAAACACACCAAACAATTTAATGTGTTTTCGCACTTTCATAATAAAAAGCAATCTTTTGTAATTGATCCGTTAATTAGTCGACCGCTATGTATGTGTATAGTATTTATGTAGGAGCTTAGGTATTGCTGTGAGTGTTACGTGTGCAAGCTAATGTGGTGCAACTCTATTTAGATTGTGTTAACCCCAGGCGGGCAGATACCGCATGTGGGGCGAGAGTTTGTAATCAACCACTGACACGTACTTGTAGGTGCATACTAATTATATGTAATACATAACACGCATACAACAGCCATAATATATAATGTTATTTTTCTATTACATTAAAAGTTCTATTATCTATTGGCAGAAAGTGCTGTTCTATCATCTATTGGCAGAAAGTGAAGACGATCTACAAAGAATGCAATTTTTTGGAACTTTTATATATGCTAGAATCCCGCGCTTATCTTTACATATTTTAGTTCACTCTACACTAGCGCCATCTATTAAGATTGAGAAGCATTAAGCAGAAAATCTTTATTAATGCACTGTGAAAGTCTCTACAAATCATACAGTACTAGATTACGCCTGGAGATGTCTCTCCAATTTTCATGCCTACTTGGACCAGTTACATATTTTTAATGTACCTATACAAATTCTTGTAGACAAATACTGGATTTTACCCATTGCGTATAAATTATTTTTTTTATAAGGATATATACAAGTTCCAAAAAATTGTCAGATGTGGTGGTCATAAGAAGGTCGGAATGGGGAATGTTGTTAAACATAAAACGATCGCTCAACCCAGCCAATGACAGGTCATAAGTCCTGTAAGCGCCTCGGCCACCACATTCTGTTCCCAAAGAAACAATTAACATATTCGTCTCAATTGAGATACAATTAATCCTTTAAAAAAAAAATTATCCGCAATGGGTAAAATCCAGTATTTGTCTACAAGAATTTGTATACATTCAAAATGTTGTACAAATAATGCTTTATTGATTCCATCTTGCATCTGAGAAGTATAATATGATGATATCTGTTGCCAAAACAAAATGTCTAACATTATCCAGATAGTCTCTTGGATACAAATTGGTTGTAGACGATAAACCCATAGAACAGGTCGTGAAGTTCAAATATCTGCATGTGGAGATATCTAGTTGCAGCAATCTATATTAATGAAGTTAAAAAACAGACTGATAAAGCTGAAGTTATCTCCGGATGCCTAAGGGACACTGTCTGGGACAATAATGCTAGTGGAAAGCCAAGTTAGAATATATAAAATATGCATCAGGCCCATCATGACCTACGGAATCGAAGCAAGAGCAGACACTGTTAGAACCAAACATCTCTTAGCAGAAATGAGAACATCACGACCTATTGTGGGGAGAACCCGTAGATATAGGATACCCAATGAAGAAATTCGCAAATCGACGGAGACATACTGAGATGGAGTAGGCAGAGAAGACGATTTTGGAGGGACCACATTGAGAGAATGGATCCAGCAAGAATTCCTAATATCGTGATACACGAGACTCCAGAGAGCCGTCGACCACCAGGACGACCACCAAAGTGATGGAGAGAAGGCTGATCGTCTTCATCACAGTAAAAAAGTTGATATCTTGCATAAACAGATCGCAAGATCTACAATCAGAAGAAGAAGAAGAAGAACAAAAAATTCAACAGTCCAATAGCATTGAATATGACCCCACAATTTTTTTCCCATATAGCAGATGACTTCAGGAATATTTCGGATTTTTTAAAATTAATGAATTTCATAAAATAAACCTATGCAATTTTTAATCCACTTATGTATTTATTTCGACAGCGACCGGTTTCGCCAGGTTCATTTGCACCGACAGACTGGATCAGTAGTGCTTATGCCAGCGACCCTGGTGAAACCGGTCAATGTCGAAATAATGTAAAAAATGGAAGTAGTTAAAAAACACCGTTTTATTCAATTTTGATAGAAGTTCGTTTAAATAATTAAAATGAACTTCCATCAAATGGTTTCAAATAAATCATTCGATTATCATAAAAATTAAATGAAAATGAAAAATACAACACGAAAACGGCGCTTTAAAAGTAAGGCTATTATTATTATTATTAATGGCGCTCGTACGTAAATGGAAAGCATTATCCATATGTTTTTATATAATCTTAATGGAGTTTCAATACTTTTTTATTATTATTAATAACGCTCGACTGACAATTTTTTTTTAAAAATAATTACGACAAGCTTATAGTTAGATTGGTGTTTCCAAAGGTAATTAATTGTATTGTTAGAGTGGAATATAAAGTATTCATGAAAATATAAGTATATTAAAATTATACATTTTTAATGGTTTTAAATAAACTAATACAATTCAAATCCTGTTTTTATACAATACTCGCACAATACAAATCGGATTAACTGTGGGTAGGTACTAACGAGAATATTTTCAATTCGGTTTAAATGCTTGTAGCATGTTTTGAAATCTGCGAAAATAATAAACATTTTTTTACGTAATGTAAACCATGAAAACTCAATCTTCTTTTCTTCGTTTAGCATAAGAAATATGTAAGCAACTAGCTAACTAACCATCACACCGTTTCTCCGGAGGGGTAGGCAGAGAGGATGGACTGCCACACCGCTCTTTCCTAAAATAATTATCGCGCTTTTTTCAAATCAAATCAAATCAAATCAGTTTATTTTCTCAAAATGCAAACAGCATCTATTTAATACAATAGATTATTAAATACGAACCTCCTTGAATACCTGTAATACCAATATTTATTCAGTAAATTTTACATAAATATTGAAGATTATTTTTGTATAGAATCATGTTTACCACCCCTGATCTGTTATGTAGATAAAGGACTAAGTTTACAATAGTGTCACCAGTCTGTTGATGCCAGCGAGCCTGGCAAAACCGGTCGCTGTCGAAATTAAGACAAAAGTCGATGTAGTTAAAAACATCTATTTATTTAATTATTCTTCAATATATTGTCTATTTTGAAACAAGCATTTACAATTTTTGTCACATTTTTCATCGTAAAAACACGTTTTTTGTTTTGTTTTATTTATCATAACAAAATGTATTGCAGTATATACACATCGTTTTATTTCATTATTATTTAAAATGAACTTCCATCAAGAGATTTCAGTAAAATCATTTGATTATATTTGAAATTTAACTAACTAACTAACTAACTAACCATCACGCCGTCTCCACGAAGGGGTAGGCAGAAAGAATGGACTGCCACACCTTTCTTTCCTGACATATTTCTCTCGCTTCCTCAACATTCATACATCGTGTCATGCACGCGCGTCGATTTCTCTGACTCCTCACATGGCCGACATTCAATATTTGATTTATTTGATCGTGCCACGTTTTCCTTGGTCTTCCTCTATTTCTGGTACCATTTACATCACTAACATATAATTTTTTTACCATTCTTTCTTCATTCATTTTTTCCATATGTCCAAACCATCTTAATGATCCTTTCATTATTTTGTTCATGACACCATCATTCGCACCGCATTCACTTCTTATATTTTCATTCGACACTCTATCATACACAGAATATCCACACATTCGTCTAAGAGATCTCATTTCTACTGCATTTATTCTACTTTCATCCTTCCTTTGCCAGTTCCATGCTTCGCTTCCATACATAAGGGTCGGTAGAAGAACACCATTGTGCACTGCCATTCTAGCTTTTTTGGATAGGTTTTTGTTTGCGATGACAACTTTAAGTGCACCATTCACTTTGTTGCCTGCCCCAACCCTTCTTTCAATATCCCTCTCCACTCGCCCATCTCTTGTAAACATACTACCTAAATACACGAACTCAACTACTTGCTCCAAATTTTCACCATTCACGCTAATGTTGCAGACTGTCATGGTTTCTTCCTTTTCAAAAATCATTACCTTGGACTTATTAACATTCATCATCAGATCATTTCGCATGCATACCTCATACATACAATTCACCAGGACTTGTAGTTCATGCTCGTTGTCAGCAAGTAGGACAGCGTCATCCGCATACAAGAGACAGCTTACTGACACTCCGCTCATTTTGGCACCTACATCCAACCCTTTCAGCTCTCTCATACAATTGTCCATATACAGATTAAATAACCACTTTGAAATTTATCTTATATATTTTATTGGATTACGATTTTCAGTCTTAACCGAGTACAGTTAAGCAATTAGAATCAAAATATTTTAATCATATTTATGTTACACATCAATCACATACGAGTTAAATAAACAAAAGCAATTCTGGAAATATGGGAGCCATTATTTTTATTTAGGTGTAATCGAATTAGCTGTCGCGAAGCAAATTGGGTCAGCCCAGCAAAAAATAGTAAATGTGTTTTCCAAGAGCATTCATAATACATACACGAGTGTACAATACATGCAACAAACATACATACGTAATACATCAATCATAAATGCACATACACACCTATACATGCACTACCAGATGCAGCATGTAGAATTATAGATGTTTATGAGTAACTGTAAGAATACCGTAAGCTACATTTTAATACATGAAAAAACAATTGTTTTGACTTTTCAGATGACGATATGTATCCTTTAGAATTATACCTTATTTTTGGAAGATGGAGCAGAACTTCTATATAAAACTTCTTAATAAATAATTAATACGAATGAAAACGTCGGTTTTCCCGAATTTTTATCATATTTTATAGGAATGACATGTTTCACTTTGTATTCCCATAAAATATTATAAAACTTCTAGAAATAGGTTTCAAATCTTTTCTGGGCCACCGCCCCTTTACAATAAAAATAAACGTTCAATGCCCCCCTCCCATAAAAGTTATTCCAAATATTTAGAAACACACAGTTGAATTTTAAAATATTATTAAATCTTTTATGTATCTGAAAACGACTTATGGTAGAATACCGAACGAAGAAAAGGAATAAATGATGAGGGTGTTTTTTTGTTGTCTTTTTAGACTATATTTTTTATCTGCCCACGCTCTCTTTTTTTCTGGGTCTTCTACTGCCCCCCTGAAAGTCTCAAACGCCCACAAGGGGGCGTTATTGACCACTTTGAGAACCTAGGTTCTAGAATGTTTTCTTTCGTATTAATATATTTCATAATTCAATAATTGAACCACGTGTACGAGTACATAATTACATAAGAATACATCTGTGTCAAGTTCATAAAAACATCACGCAATGAAAACGAATTAAAACGTCTGTTTATCCCGAATTATGTGATCTAAAATGCGATATTCTGAAGATCTGTCCAAAATAGTAAATAAAATTGTACATACTATATATGATACTATACTAAGACGACTTTCGTGTCTGAGTGGTAAGTGATTTTACTGCTACCCCGAAGCCCCCGGGTTCGATTCCCGGTGATAGCAGTGTGAGATTGTAACACTGCCTTTGGTCTGATGTAGAATTCACGTGACAATAAAATGGCGATAGATTAGCTACCTGTCACATGTCAAGAGAAACAATATGATAGCTATACTCTTTACATCGATTTGGCGATTCAACAAAATAATAATAATAAAGGGTGTTTTTTTAGAGGTATACAATACATATTCAAAATGAAAAAAAAATCGCATTAAAATAATGTTAATGTCTATGATATTGGCTTTATTTAATAGATAATTATTAGTTTAAAAATGATTTCGGGCATATGAGCGCCACGGCTAGCTCGAATGAAGCGCAATCGTGAAGTCCAATTTTCGACAATTGTCGTCTTTGTGGTTGCGTATTATCCACTAGAGTGTACGTGGTGTGAAAACGATCCATGGTCTTCCGAATAACTTGCTCTGATGGACGATTATGACGTAATGCACGATAAGTTTGGCGAACCGAACCATGATTTTCAAAATAAATTTGCATAATTTGCAAGCTGGCGGGCTGAAGTGGCGGTGGGCTGGCCATATCTGTCGGAGAACCGACAGCCGATGGGGAAGACGGTTTCTGGAGTGGAGACCGCGTACAGGATTCCGTAGAGTTGGACGTCCCCCTGCCCGCTGGACCGACGATCTGAAGAGGATTGCTGGACATGGATGGATGGGAGCGGCAATGGATAGGGGGCGGTGGCGGGATTTGGGAGAGGCCTACATTCAGCAGTGGATGACAGACGGCTGATGATGATGATGACCTATTTGTAAACACCTGGAGTTTACCAATAACGTCCGCGATAGATTTCCAAGTCTCATATCACAAGTCTCACATCACATCACAAGTGTTAGTTAATCAACAAATATTCAATATTTTAAATTGAAATTTCTTGGAAGAAGTTCATTTTAAATAATGAAAACCAAAAAAATCGATACAAAATTTCTTTATTATTACGTATTAATTTGGGTTGCAACACAAGTGGAAGCACACCAAGTTAATAGTAATAAAGAAATTTTGCATAATATTTTTTTTCATTTCATTATCTAATCAAAAAAGTTTCTCATTTAATTGTGAATATGCAACACATAGTCGAGGAGAACGTAGTATGAATAGACTAGTATGCATTCAACTTTAATGAAATAAAAACTTGTATTTTTTAAAATTTGGAGTCAATCCCAGGAACCGCAGTTTGTTTTGCTAAGTGAACGACATTTTTTTAAGTAGTAAAGCTAATTTGTCTTTGTTGGTTGCGATGTTGTGTCGGTTATGCCTAGATACGGGCATCCGGCAAAAACGTCCGTCATGTTGCACAGGTCAGCGGGCATCGCAGTCCGGCCGAGCGGGCACAATGGGTGCACCGATACTATGGATTGGATTGAATCATTCGCGGTGAGGCGTTAATTCGCCAAACAAAACTTCACTAGCAGCGGTGGTGATGATGGTTAAGCACTCGACATTTTAAAATACATACAAAAGAATGATACAAAAATTCCAATATATGGTAGTTACCCAGTAACATAACACATTGAACAGTTTACACTTCATTCCAAAATTAATATTAAAAAAAATTATATTATATAAACACAACAAGCTATCAATTTCTTCATACTTTATTATTAAGAAAAACAAAAACCCGATAAAATGAGTAACACTTGTATCTTGTCTACCTTCCTGGCAGATTGGTAAGAGCTTTGATTTCCATACATAAGGTCCCGGGTTCGATTCCCGTCAATGGCAGTGTGATTGTCACACTGTCGTTGGTCTGGTGTTGAATTCTCGTGACAATAAAATGGCGATAGATTGGGTACCTATCACATGTTATAATAATCAATGAAAAAAAAATGAGCATATCAGGGGACGGAATTGACGATCTTCGTAGCAGAGTGGAAAGAGCTATGACTGCCGAACCGAAAATTCAGGGTTCGATTCCCAGCCATGACGGTGCGATTGTCACGCTGTCTTTGGTCTGGTGTAGAATTCACGTCACAATAAAATGGTGATATATTAGCTACCTATCACATACTATGAGAAAACTAATAAAATATAACTAAAAAAACTAATTGTATACAGTAATTAGGTTCAAACTGCTTGTTGTATACAAAAAAATCTGAATGATTACTAGATAGAAGACTATATATCGCCTCTACATTGGATAAAGCTAGGGAACGTCGTCTGCGATGGTACGGCCATGTGAGTAGGAAGGATAATGACTGCATTGTTCACAAGGCCATAAATATTGGAAAACTGAAAAATGGATGGAAGGGAACCAGGTCGGCCTCCTGCAACGTAGATGACCACAGTCAAGAAAGACTTGAAGGCATTGCCAGGTTAATGGTTAGATGGGTTACTGATCCACAGGTTAATGATCCAGAACCGCAAAACTTACTTTCGAGAGCCTACCCAAAGTAACGGGAAATGGTAAGGAAAAAGACTAAGAAAAACCTAACTAAAACCTTTCGACCTTACGCTTACTAGTATTTGATTAACGATATAACCAAATAAAGAACGTGCTAAGGGCATTGAGGGAAAAAATGAAGAAGTTCTTTTCATAAAGCGTTCTCTTTTGTCCTGCAAAACAGTAATGGCTGAAAATCTGTTTAATTTGCCGTCGTCATTTTAAATGGTTAATTGTGTTTCAGTTGTCGATATGTTTAAAGATGTTTCTTTTGCTATAGATTGGTGGGTAATAAAAGTAAAAATTTCAATAAAAATAATGTATTTTTATAAATGGAAAGATGTGTTTAATGTATTTACTAGTACATAGTCACATTACACATTACACAGGGAAAAGAAAAAAACAAAGTAGAGGCAGATCTTCTGTACGGTGGTGTGACCAGATTAAGGAAATGAACAGGGGAGACTTCTTCTCGGCAGTGTGGGTTGCGGAGGACAAAGAGATTTGCAGGCTTTTTTTAGACACGGCAGCATGAATCTTTTAGCTGCATGAACCACGATCCTCAGGAAACGAAGAAAGAAGAAGTCATGTTGCATAAGTAGATAAGTGAAAATATAAATAGTTTAATAAATCATTTACTTATATCCCGAAGTCGCGAAAGTATACGTATCTTTGTATGTTGGTACAAGTTGGTTGTCTAACACATAAACACGTGCTTCTTCATTTCTATTTGGGGAGCTGTCAAAATCTTTAGCGTAAATAAGAAAGAGTAAACACATCGTATTCCGTAGCGTGGCGCTTGCTCACTTGCATGACCAAAATAATTCATTAAAGCTAAACAAACAAGGAATCTCATTTTCGAATCTAATTTCAAACGTGCGGAAACATTCAATGGAAAAATAGAACAAAGCAATACGCTTACTAAGATGCAATTATTGTCTCATTTGATACATCTCCAAAACAGTCCACAAAAACCCTTATTTGAAATTGATTTAAACGTCCATTTTATGGAAGTTTTATTGTATGTTATGGAACTTAGGTTTTATTATACTTGTATGTTATGGAGCTAAGATGTACGGCCGATTTATATATGAATAAATAAAACGTACAATCGGAGTTGTCGATATCATGGATCGTATAGCGACATTGAAGAGGCAATGGACAGAACACACAGCGAGACAAGATAATAATAGGCAGACACTGATCAATCAAATGGAGACCACGGGAAAATAAAAGAGGTGTCGGAAAGTCGTAGAAGAAATGGGCCGACGATATAGTCTCAATTGCTGGGAAAAAGTGGGTGATAAAGGTGAGCGATAGAAACGAATGGAAACGTTTGGAAGAGGAATACAGCAGTGGAAACATCAAGGCTGAGGAAGAAGTTATAGGATTGACATGTTTAGCTTTGCTATCGAATAATATTTGATAATACCCTGGCAATACATATTCTTATGATAAAACTTCTATTATAGAAAACTAGAGTTTCAATTATTAAATATTAAATATTAAAAACTAACCATCAAGCCACACTGTCACACTGCCACACTTTAACCGATGCGGCAATCCATCGTTCTCTTTTCGCCCCCGCGGGAGATGCGGTGTGATGGGTTGCGAACTTCATCGCCACCAATAGGCATCACCCGCGTACACTTAGTAACTTAGCTATTATTGTTAATAAAACAATAAATGTATTCATTGCCACATTAACTTGTATTGATTCACTCTTTACGCTTTATCAACATTCTTTGATAAATTATACAGACATATCACATCAAATCATTGTGCGTGCATACATGACACGTTTTATGAATGCTGAGAAATATGGAGAAGTATTATGGATAAAATAACTTTTACCCATTTACGAAAATATTATATTGATAAATAAGAGAGTTTGTTACCAATTTATGGATTATTTAATAATTTATAATTAATAATTCGGAGCCCCAGGGCACTGCGGAGGACACTTTGAGAACTGCTGAATAAGAGTAAAAATGTTACAATAAAAAAGTTTTTATTTTCAAAAAGTACCATTATTTATAGTTATATTATATATTACATAACATTTTTGATTTTTTTCGTGTGTAACGAGGTGTCATCTTAAAATAAATTTCAGATATCAAACGCAAAGAAATATTTCCGGAAAAACATTTCTATAATCCGAAAAATCTCAACTAAGCTCGCAAGAGTTCAAAGATTTTGATTATTTGAATTAGGTTTATTTCGAAATCCTTCTTCCTTTTGTTCCCAGTGTAATCACCTCGATACTTTCCTACTTACGTTCACGATACGCGACCTTTAGGAATAAATCAATCGTCAAAGAAGCTTAACCGCTAAATTCGAGAAAAATTATTCTTTTCTGAAAATAGAAAATTCTTTTTTTCTGTTCTTTTTGTTTTACATAAACAAGAGAGATTTTTTTTAGATTTAATGTGAAAATGGTAAAACGCGCAATAGTCCTTTAATAATTTAAATTTTCACACGAATTTTTTATCTTATTTCATGATGGTTTTATTATTTTACTAAATACAGTTTTTCTTGTGTGAAAAACCCAAGTAAAACACGAATCGGGAACATCTGGAAGATTTTTCAATAGTACCTGCAGGACTGATACTTGTAACCAATTTATTTCCTTGGAAGAAAGAGAGGAGATTGTTTTGTAAATATACACGGATTATTTAAAATGTACGTAATTTGTATAATATATGTATTTACGGATATTTTTTAAACATACAATACATTAAATTATCATATTATTTCAAAAGTCGAAAATGTGTAGCGTTCAGGGATTATATTATAAAAATTATTTTTATTTGTGATTTGAATTTCTTAAAGCAATCATTTTTTTTTTAATTTTATTTAAGTAACAGTTAGCTAGTATGAATTGTTTGTAGAAAATGAACTCACTGATTACTCTTTACTTTTTGCAATTAGATTTTTTATTGCAAAATTTATGGTATTCGAAGTGATTACAATCTTCAGATTTAATTTGGTAGAATTCCATCTTATTTAGAGAAATGTTTCTCTATTGAATAAATATTTATTTAAACTAAAAAACAAATTTATTTTATTATTCCTCACGGGGAGAAGTTCTGCCCCGCTGGGAATCTATGATTTAGCGCCAATAAAATTATTTTTTTAGATGTAAACGAAATATTTATTATAAATAACTTAAAAACACTTTCCTACTCGTTTTAAATGTATTTTAAATAATGCCACAACACAAATTAAGTGCTTTATACGAAAGTATAAATAATTATTCTTCTATAATTTTTATGAAGAATTGTTTTAATTATTGTTAAAATAATCTATTTCTTTGCTCTTTTTCTTCTTCTTTTTTTAGACCTTTGGTCTATTTCTGTAATCAGGCTGGCCTCTCTTGGGAGGTCGACTCCCGGCTATCCCTCCATCTCTTTAGCGGTCTTCCGGGGGGACGATAACCAGCAGGAATCTGGTGCGCCACAGTGTAGAGTTCTGGAGTGATCCATCCTCTGCACGTGCAAATTCCAGTATCTTCTGCGTTGTCTGCCCCATCTCACGACACTTTCCATCTTACAGATTTTGCGGATAGCCGTGTTCTTGATTCTATCTTGAAGAGTCTTTCCTGCTATCATCCTCAGCGTCAGCATCTCTGCCACCCGCGCTTTAGCCTTCGTTCACGTGGTATCCGCTGTGGTCTCAATGCCATATGTCAGTAAGGCCTTACGCAGTTTTTGTATATTCTGACCTTACTATCAGCTCTCATATAGGTACTTGTTCTACCTAATGATCTCCTTGAGACAACCTGATATCGCCGAAGCTTTGTTGACTTGTCCCATTACTCCACTGACAACATCATTTTGGCTGAACAAATCCACTTCCAGATATTTTAACTTCGCAACCTGTTCCAGCATTCTGTCATTTATGGATAACCTGCATCCTAAGGGTTCTTTTGAGAATGTCATGGTTTTTGTTTTCTCAACTGAGATCATCATATTGAAGTTGGCGGCCGATGTCTAGAATCTATTTAAGAGTCTTTACAGTTCGTCTTCCGACTCTGCTATCAGTGCAGCATCGTCCGCGTAGCATATGACGCTCACTACATTCTTACCTATGCAGTATACCAAACCACGTGATGTGACATATCCTATTATTTCGTCCATAAAGGTTGAAAAGAAATGGGCTCAAACTGTCTCCTTGTCTTATGCCTGTAGCAGTTTTTATGGATTTGGACAGTTCTCCGTCAACTGTTATTTAAGTATTAACTGTATTAAGCTCTCGTAAAGCATTTATTTATTTCTATGCATGTGTATGAAATTGACATAAGGAATATAATTCAGTCTTATTTAAGTACTTTTGTTTTATAGAAAACCGTTTTGAGAATATGCTTAAGTTATTTATGAATAATACACAACGGAAACCATAAAACTTATAAACGACAACACACAGCTATTATTCAATATTCGAAACAACATCATCATAATATTTGTAGCGGAAATCCAGTTGAGTTATTTCTAACGAGTGACTACGGCAGCTTTTAAGTAAATATTATGGATAGATATAATCAACTCTATTGTGAAATAACTTTATTGTTTTAATACAGAAAACGTATCAAATTCGTAAATAATATATTGTTGTTTCAATGGACATTTGGATAAATCTAAAATTAATAAACATTTACATTATTTCCTTGATTTTGCATATGTAAAATTTTTGTAGTACTTCTTCTATATTCGTCATACTTTGTGTTGTAAATGCTCTATTTCTCTTTTTCTTTTTTTATACACTTTGTTTATACAACACTTACATTAATTTTAAATATTAATTTTAAATAGACATGTTTCGGACAACCAGTCCTTCTTCAGTTCACTGAAGAAGAACTGGTTGTTCGAAACATGTTAATGTAATTTTATTTTGTTAATGTAAGTGTTGTATAAACAAAGTGTATAAAAAAAAGAAAAAGAGAAATTTTGTAGTTATGTTTACTTGTTACAATTTTGTGAACCAAAACTAATTGTATGGCGGCATTAAATAATTAATGTAGGTAATATAGAGCGGTTGTCGAGTGTGAAAGTTAGAAATTCTCATATTTGGGTTCAGTGCAAAGGGGAGAAAAATACCACCTCCGTCGGCTGATATCAATGGGTAAAATTGAGGGACGTCGGGGAGCTGGTAGAAGACAGTTGTCCTGGCTGCGGAATGTAAAATAATGGACAGTAATGAGCAGAGTTCAGAATCTGTACCCAGTCGCGCAGGACAGAGATGTCTTCGCTGCAGTGATCGCAAATGTTGGGGGGACCTGACATGGCACCAGAAGAAGAAGAATTAGATGATTAAAAATATGTTTTTAAAAATTCATTTGCAGGCATTCAATTGTAACATTCTTATTGGAGTTCTTTTAGATATTGAAATAAACTTTTTGTGTTAGATACGTTTTTGTGTCCGCACATTCGAGTGCGAGTGAATTGTTTTCTAAGCTGCTACCAAGCCCGGAGAAAGGAGTAGGGTTCATCTTAGGGCATATCACCCTGCGGTGAGAGAACACATGATTACGAACACCAAAGGAATCGCTTCCGAATCCCCAATGAACAACGACCTAGACAAAAAAAAATTGACGATTGGAGGAAACTGGAAAAACTCGAAGAATGGAGAAGGATGGTTAGGGATAGGAGCCAGTGAAGGACTGTTGTGGAGGAGGCCAAATCCCATGTAGGGTCGAGAAGAAGAAGAAGATATTATTAATAAAAGAAACGATGTTTTTGGATTCTGTGCAAGAATTTTATGTTCTTGAATTCGAAAACATTTTAAATTTGGACGAGCTCCAAGTTCCAGTACAATGCCAACTTTTACTTTCACAGTTTAATGAGGTGGCGGACATAGCCTCGTTTAAGAGATTTTTTACTATTTTTTGAAAAACTTAAGGTGTTAACATCGTGGCTCTTCATAATATATCATCTTCTTCTTCTTGTCCTGTCACATCTCCGTGATGTATAGGGCCTCAAGGAACCTTCTTTACCCGACTTTATCGCACACCTGATGCCTAACATTATTCCAAGTGAGGTTTGCTGCTTAATCTTTGTCCTGTAGGGTTCTTGTCCAGGTGGCTCTAGGCCTGCCTCGCTTCCTCTTTCCACCCATAGAGGACCAGTCTAGTACGCCCAGAGCGATGCAGGCTGAGTTCTGTCTCAGGGTGTGACCGCAATTTGCGTCTTGCGACTTGTTCTTTGACTGGCTAGAATATTGAGCGAAGGCACCTATTTATAAACACCTGGAGTTTTCCAATAACGTCCGATTTCCATGTCTCACATCCGTACAGCAGTACTACGTCTAATTCACCATAATTTGTGATGTTTCTTGCCCTCTGAGGGTGCGGTGCTTTTTTTCCACCTGGGAGGAGGGGGTTGCACCGCTGTGACGGGCCTCTTTCCCCTCCCAGTATAATAATTTGTGCAGTGATTTTATTTAATATTATGAAATCCTTCCTAAACCTCGTCCTTTGTCCTACATGTCAAAAAAACAGTACTCCATAATTCTTCCCATCCCGCATTTGTCTTATCTGCCTCTCCTGTGATTTCCGCTGTATATACCTGTGGTGTATTTTTCTTTTAATCTTTTATATATTTCTTTTATGTATTATATATTATTTTTCTTTTAATCTTTTATGTATATCTTTTATGTATTATATATTTTGCTTATTTATCCAATAAAGTACAGCAGAGTATAGAAGTAAGACAGGGTAGATTAAATGTGGTCTGGCACCCCCTTGTTTAAATGTAAGTCCCGGATGGACCGGGGA
This sequence comes from Lepidostoma basale, assembly GCA_022606425.2. NCBI lineage: Eukaryota > Metazoa > Arthropoda > Insecta > Trichoptera > Lepidostomatidae > Lepidostoma > Lepidostoma basale. The sequence goes on along the minus strand of JAHDVF020000401.1, from coordinate 660,996 downwards.
TAGGCCCAGGGAATATATGAGCGAGGCAGACAAAAGGGCGTCGCTACGCCCTATAACAGCCTCGGGTATGTGGCGGGAACTTCAATGTTCCTTTAGTACACTTTTAATGCAACTGTTAAATATTTGGAAGATTATTCATAATATATAATATCTTAAAAAAAACGTACAACATATTTGTTAGAAACATGTTATTTGCTGTATGTACATCTTACCTCAATGAAAGGAAAGGAAAAAAAAAGGAAAGAATAAATTGAATTATTTTGTAACAGCATATATCTGTTTTCATGCACGAGTATATATATATACCTTTTTAAATAAATTTATTCTGTAATATGTACTCGTCTTCAAAACAAAGCGTTTCGCATACATGGCCAACCCTTAAATAATTGTGTATTTGGGTTTCTTTGTCGGTCTTTTTTATTCGTTTCATTCACTGTATACACAATCAATGTACAATTTTATATCATATTCCATTTTTATACAGTTTTCTATTGTGCACCACTACAGTGATATTATAATAATTTTATTCACAGCGTTTTCCATTGCAATACATTTTCTTATAAACCTGAGTTATGAGTTTTGTCATATTTTCATAATATTATGAAAATTATGCCGAACCTTATGTATAGAAGTGAAGCATGGAACTGGCAAAAGAAGGATAAAAGTAGAATAAATGTAGTAAGTAATGAGATCTCTAAGATGAACGTGTGATAAATCTGTATATGAAAGAGTGTCGTGAACAAAATAATGAAAGGGTCATTAAGATGGTTTGGACACATGGAAAGAATGAGTGAAGACAGAATGGTGAAGAAGAAGAAGAATCAAATATTAAATGTCGGTCACGTGAGGAGTCTGAGAAATCGACGTGCGTGCATGACAAGATGTATGAATGTAGAGGAATTGAGAGAAGTATGTCAGGACAGAACAGTGTAGCGTTCCATTCTTGCTGCCTACCCCTCTGGGGAGACGGCGTGATGGTCAGTTAGTTAGTTTTTTTTTTAAATATAACGCTCATTTATTTTAGAATCAAGTCAGTAATTTGAATTAAAAATACAAATACGTTTTTTTTCAATGGTCGCATGTATTTTTATCAAAAATATTTTCAGTCGAAACTGTCCATTTTAAGCTTAAAAATAATAATGTCTAATCGCATAATAAATGAAAATATTCCAGATATTTACATGACTTTTCAAAAAAAATTGTCGACAAAACAGTGTCTCAGAAAAACTAACTAACAAACTAACCATCACGCCGTATCTTCGAAGGGGTAGGCAGAAAGTATGAATTGCCACACTTTTCTTTCCTGACATGCTTCTCTCCCTTTTCAACATTCATACATAGTGTCATTAACGCGCGTAGATTTCTCCGACTCCTCACACGACCGCCATTCAATATTTGATTTATTTGATCGTGCCACCTTTTCTTTGATCTTCCTCTATTTCTAATTCCATTTACACCGTTAATATATATGTTTTACCATTCTTTCTAAATCATTATTTCTCAGAAAAACAAGTCCATCAAAATTGAATAACCCAATTGTAATCTTTCGCTAGTATTGAGTTAGGAGTTATTATTTTCCTAATTCATTATTTAACAGAGAGAAGAGAAAATCATTTTCCTGAATCGTAGTATTTGGCGAACCTCGCGCGTTAGTTTTAGCCCATTCAGGTATTTTTTGCGCCTTTCAACTTACTCAGCAAGTTTTGACACGGTTGTCCCAGAACTGAGCCTTCGTACTGAATTGTTTCCTGTGAAGGCAATCAATTTATTATGACTTATAAATAATACGCTCAATAACGAATGGCTAGTTTTTGCACTGCACGACTAGAATTTTTTTGTAGTATAAAAACAGAATATCCGAATATATGAAATATGTATTAAAAACTAACTAACTAACTAACTAACCATCACGCCATTTCCCCGGAGGGGTAGGCAGAGAGGATGGATCGCCACACTGGCCTGTCCTGGCATACCTCTCGAGCTTCCTCTACATCCATATATCGTACCATGCACGCACGTCGATTGTTCCGACTTCGAATGTGGCCGCCTTTTAGTAATTGATTAATTTGGTCATGCCATGTTTTCCTCGGTCGTCCTCGGCTTCTTTTCCCACTCACGCTGCTTGTGTACAACTTTTTAACCATTCTACTCTCATCCATTCGTTCCATATGTCCGAACCATCTCAGGGATCCTTTTTTAATTTTATTCATGATGCAGTCATCTGTCTTACATTTCTTTCTTATTTCATCGTTCGGTATTCTATCATACAACGTTTTCCCGCACATTCTTCTTAGTGATCTCATTTCTACGGCGTTTATCCTGCTTTCATCCTTCTTTTGCCAGCTCCAAGCTTCACTTCCATACATGAGGGTTGGCACTAGAACTCCATTGTGTACTGTCATCTTTGCTTCTGTGGATATATTTCTATTTGCAGTAATGACTTTGAATGCGCCATTTATTTTATTCCCAGCACCAATCCTCCTTTCGATGTCTTTCTCCATTTTTCCGTCCCTTGTAAACATGCTTCCCAGATACGTAAATTCAGTAACTTGCTCCAATTTCTCGCCTATCGCACTTATATCACAAATCGTCATACATTCTTCTATCTCGAAAACCATCACTTTAGATTTAGACACATTCATCACCAAGTCACTCTTTATGCATGCCTCATACATCCTTGACACTAAGACTTGCAAATTTTCTTTACTGTCAGCGATGTATTAAATTAATATATATATTTTTAATAATCTTTAACACTATTTTCCACATTTTTATATATTAAATAATATATATGGGGTTCAAAGGGGTAGTAGGGTACTACGATGGGATATGTTTTGCTGGAAAGCATGCCTCTACAAAATGTCGTAATGCGCCATGTTGCATTAACAACAGCAACAGTACTATCAAGTCCAACTCTTTAGCGTCCACGAGAGGTCTTTTAAAGACTCCGCGAACCCCGAGCTATGTGGCACATATTACTTAGTGCCATAGCAGATAGAGAGAGGACGAATGGCGAGCTTCCAGCGCCATAAAACTGGATACACCCAGCTAAGGGATGGTAAACCTCCAGAAAATCCTCCAGAGAAGGCAAGAGGTTACCACTCTGGATATTTTTCTCCAAGTCATCACTTGGTGATAGTCAACGTTAGGGAGACCTGACAGGACACAGAGAGAAGAAGAAAAAATAATATATTACATTGTCTTAAGATTCTTCCAAACATGAGTCGATTTTTAAGCTAGGATTTCAAAACTAAATTTTCACATAGCGTTTAGTTTTATTTATGAGTATATGTTATACAAATGAGCAGCCTAAAATAATGGTCATACTACAATTAAAGCCATTCGCACTATGCTCCTACATTATAAAACCTTTCCTTATCCGGAAACTTAATTCCAATCAACCATGTAATTTTCATTACTAGGCTGAAGGATATTACCCATTTATCTCTGCCTTCGACTAACTTGAATAAATTTCTATCAGAGGGTACGTTACCGCGGTAAGACGGACTCATAACACTAAAAATACACATATAATATATTAGTATACTAGTATTCCACCTTCCTACTTATCGCACTTACAAGTGTCCGAGTGGCAAGTGCTATGACTGCCATACCGAAGATCCCGGGTTCGATTCCCGGCGATGGCATTGTGATTGTCATACATTCTTTGGTCTGGTGGAGAATTCACGTGACAGTAAAATGGCGATAAATTAGCTACCAATCACATGTCATGAGAATCAATATGATAGTTATATAGATAGATTTGGCTCGCGCTGTAATGATGTATAGAGCAATTCAATAAAATAATATTATAATAATGATAATAATAATAATAATAATAATATTAATAATAATAATAATAATAATAACTATACTCAGAGCGCGGCAATGTATCTGATCTGCGACAACTATAATGAGCATTTTGGTGATGTTCATCATCATCAGCCGTCTGTCATCCACTGCTGAATGTAGGCCTCTCCCAAAGCCCGCCACCGCCCCCTATCCATTGCCGTTCCCATCCATCGATGTCCAGCAATCCTCTTCAGATCGTCGGTCCAACTCTACGGAATCCTGTGCGCGGTCTCCACTCCAGAACCTGTCTTCCCCATCGGCTGTCGGTTCTCCGACAGATATGGCCAGCCCACCGTCACTTAAGTCCGCCTATCCGTAGAGCCACCCCAGTTACAGTTGGTGATATTGATGTTTTAAAAATAATAATCAGAGCAATTTTTCGGCGTAGATGAAACCATATTGTTTCGTCCTTTTTTTAATTCCACTATTTTAAAAATCTTTTTTCAATATTTTGTTTATAATAGTCAACAACTAAGTTACCTTACATGAATGAATAAATATACTAATATGGTATAGAAACAATTTTATTTCTTCCTGAAATGAAATAAGTTTATAGACACCTTACGCAAACGAAAACAAATGATTAATCTCTATCTCTATTTATCTCCAGTCTTCTACCGTTAATGATTTATTCACCTGAAATAAGATTTTTTTGTTTGATAAACATTTTTGTTTTCAGTCTTGTCAGTGAAACAAAACTCTGGAATGTAATCAATACTTTGTTTTAAGAGAAATGTAAGAAGCGTCTAAAATTAAACGAAAAAATGAAAGATTTCCCGATTTGGAAGGGTGGGGGCGAAATTTGAGGATTATTCAAATTGGCAGCACTTTACAAAATATTAAATGTCCGTGTATTCGGAAAACGCCCAAATTTTGAATTACATGCATATTTATGAATGTATATCTGTATTAAAAACGACCAAAATTTACCCTTACACTGTTAATTAGTCAACGACAATGGTATATTAGATTTAAACTAAGAACAATTTTGATTGAACTGTCTCGTAATGGTTGACAAAAATTCAGATTTTATTAACGATTATTATTAAACGGAACATTCTGACATTTACAATAATTTTTGTTAACATAATGTATTTTTGATCAATTGTATAAATGGTTAAAAATCCAATAACAACAACAACAACAAACCATCACGCCGTTTCCCCGCAGGGGTAGGCAGAGAGAATGAACCGCCACACTACTCTATCCTGAAATACCTCTCTAGCTTTCTCCACATTCATACAGCGACTCATACACGCATGTCGATTCTTCCGGCTTCTGAAATGACCAAACTTAAAAATTTGATTAATTTGGTCATGCCATGTTTTCCTCGGTCTACCTCGACTCCGTACGGGGGGGGGGGGTTAAAAATCCGTTTGTAATATGACCGTTATATTTATTACGAGTTTTTATTCAGATTTTTATTGTGATTTTTTCAGTTTAAACAGTTGATAGCCAATTATCGATTTGCGTGGAACTTATTAGGGAGATACTACAGTAATGAATACGAATGAAGTGTTTTTATATTATATTTTATGTGTTTTTATATTATATTTTATCAAATATCATTTTTACATTATGCTACATTTGATAATGCCTCAGAATAGCGAAACAAGTCTAAATTTACTACATTTTAAAATATTTTTAATTTTATTTTCATTATTTACAATTAACTTTTCCCATGAAATGTAAAATTACAATGAAATTTTTTTATTAATGAATTGTCACAACACAGGTTTCGTCTAGTGTTATAATTAAATATAGGATAAAACAAATCTCTTAAAGTAGTAACTACGGACTCGCGACATAAGGACTATAACATTGAACTTTTCCGCGAATATTTAGCTCTGCTATAAATAATAATAATAATTGATTGGCTCCTGATCCAGGGGACTTAGGTTCAAGCCTGGACACGACCAGATTCCTTCTTAACAATAATGAGCTATTTTTTGCTCACATTGAAGATTGTAAAAATAAATTCTAATATCATTGATTTAAATCCTTGGAATTAGTCTTTTTAAAAAAAATGTTTACTTTTAAAGCGTCGTTTTTGTGACGTAATCACCTCAAGTTTAATTAATTAAAATTATTTGTCTCAATGCATATTAAATCATCCTACTTAGGTTTATGTTTGCAGTTTATGGTTTTCATTACAAAAATAACAAAATTTTAACATCACAATTGGAACGAAACAAAGAGCTTTTCGGCATATGGTGCATGAAATCGCCCGAGTGCGGAATAAAGATGTTTTGCAACGAGGGAGAAAATAAACTTGTACTACCAACGTTGCTGGCAACATTAAAAAACTTGCATTCGGGCATTTTATGACACAAGAGATACAGAACAAACACGCACTCCAAATTCACAATGGAAATATTTCTGGAACATGTAATAAAATCAGATCTTTTTATGTAAATTATATAGGTTATGTTTATGTTCTCTGTTACATTGTTAAAGTTCGGATATTATTTTGATTTTTAATCTGAGGGGAATTGATTAGGGGGTATATTAAAAATATTTAAAATCCAAATCAGATTGCAATAATAAACTGCATCTTGCACGCTGACGACCATCGTGACCGAGTAGTAAGTGCTATGGCTGCCACACCAAAGGCCCCGTGTTTGATTCCCGGTGATGGCAGTGTGATTGACATACTGTCTTTGGTCTGGTGTAGAATTCACATGACAATAAAATGACGATAGATTAGCTACCTAGCACATGTCATGAGATTTAATATGATAGCTATACCCTTTTCGTCGATTTGGCTTGCACTGTAATGACGTTAAGTGCGATCCAACAAAATAAAAATAATACAAAATAAACATATCAGCATTGAAAATAAGACAGAAGTTTACTAAATATATGAATTAGAACATTTTTAAACGATATTTTCAGACCTATATAGTGTCATAGCTGTTTAATTTTTTTATGTCAAAAATATAACGAAAAAAAAATAAAATTATAATAAATATGATATCTTGTTAAACTTTGATTTAGAAAAGTACAACTTAATATCAGATGATGGCATTATAAATATCTTATCCTGTAATCAACATTTGAAAGAGTTTATAATTAAAAGAAGTATAAATATAATGAATGTTGTCTAAAAGTGCTATCAATCAGATTTAAAAAAACATTGGTTTTAATAAACTAAGAGGATTACTTTGTGAAATTAAATATTGACAATTTTTTGTGTTTTGGTTTATTTGTTAGGTTTATTTTTTAGCTTTTCATATTTTATACCTTCGTCATAGAGAGAACAATGAATGCCTAATAAAATATATTACATAATTATTATGTTTTATGATTTGATGTACTATTGAGACATTATTTCGTCATTTTATAAAATTTAATACACGATTAATAAACATACATTAAAAGAGTAAACTTATATTTAAAAATACGTATTTTTTATTCAACCAGATTAATAAAATCTTACGATAATGTAAATAATATCAAAGAGTTTTTTTCAAACGTTAGTATTATTAAATACAAATATTTTTCATTCATCTTTAGTAAACAATACACATGAGGTTTAATGGTGCATTAAATATAACAAAAAATAAATGTTGAAACGCCGAGATTAAACGAAGTGACTTTTTTTCGTTTCATTTTTCAGCGAGATTTTGTAAATATTACCGAACGGTGTAAACAAATCAAAATCCTATAAATAAAGTCAATTTTCGTATGCGAGAGGAATATCGGGCCGCTAACAAGCGACAAATTTTATTTGACTTGCTCGGGAGCACCCCGCGAGGCCGCAATAGTCAGGCGGCTCCCCGCGAGTTGGAAAGCGGCCGCTCGCCTACGCCGAGACCGCCGTGAGCTACGATTTGTCTCAGTTTGGTCCGACACTTTGCGCGCGTAGCCTGCCTCGAGCCACGTGCATCGTAGCGCATGCTACGGTGTGCTACGCCGCGCGGTCTCCGCTTATCACGCGACTCTTTACATTTAAGAAAGCGCGCCCTTTTATTTTGTAAACAATTGCAACGTTATTACAGTGGTTCCTCTCATCTCACATACTTCAAAGTTTCTTTGTAATAGTTAGTGGTGGTATATTTTTAACCCGCGTGGTTATATGTGTGTGTGAATAGTATTTGAACGAAGATAAAAATAGATCATCCGTTCTGAATGAATGAAAAGACTTCGTTGCATTTTTGACGAAATATAAACGACGAATGCTCGGGTTCATAAAGGAATGTTTCAAGTATTTAAATTGCAAATGATTCTAGCGGTGGTGTTGAATAGATTTGAATACAAAGTTTAATTTGATGCATTCGTAATTTGTAAGTATAACAACAAAGTTTAACTTATGTATATAAGTCAATTTCATAACACGAAATATTGTTGTAAAATTTATTCACAATAAATTAAATTAATTGGAGATGTACGCAAACACAGAATAATCATGAATTTTAATTTGAAACTTTTATATTAAAATCCACTATACTTAAAACACACATATCATTCAATTATTATTCATAAGATATTTTGAATAAAAGCGATATTAATAAGCCTGTAGATATTAATATTAATATCTACAGAAAGATAATAGTAAATTTGAATAAATGAACTCACAATTTTTATTGTCAAAAATATCCAATTGAAACATTTCCCTGCCAATGGAAAGTTTTGACAGACGAAAAAAACATGATTAAGACAAATTTGTGTAAAATAACGTATATTTTATATAAGCCTTTTTTAATTTTTAGTTTTATATATTATATATTTAAGTAGGTTTTCGGGATATACAACAAAGAAAAAATTTTAAATTTGGTTGGTGATATTTTACCTTAATTTCCAATTTCCTCGGTAATTAATAATTTACAGGATCCGTAGCGAAAGTTCCGATTGATGAACTTTTTGGACCAGAAATACTTTTCTGCAGATGGCAAAGTTCTCAGAGCAAAAGTATCAACATATAAACTAAATATACATATGAGGACGTATTGAGAAAGACGTAATTTAATAAATTATTACAGAAGTTATGCGAAGTTCAAGGGATGTCGTGAAAGTAAAAGAAAATATTTATGATCAAAAAAACTTTTAGAAATATGTAACTGGAACATCGATTGATTTCTATTCGGTTAATTATCATACAAAATAACTAATACTTAATGATTATTTATTCAACACTAAAATATACGACAGTATATTATTCAATTATATAGTATAGTATATTATTCAAAAATAATTTTATAAAACACCAGAATTAATTAAATATTTCTATATATAAATGAATACATTGAGTTGAATGTAGCTATCCAACTATAAATATATAATATATTTGTGAGAAAAATCCACTTATAAATATTAAAGAAAGACTAAGGCAATCCGCCTGACTCTTTCTTAAATATTTATGAGTGGATCCACAATAGAACAATACAAAATATAAATACCAAATTACATACCCATTTATTAGATTTCGGAAAATGCTGTACGTAGGTTATAAGGAGGAAGTTGGTAAATCATATTGTGAATTCAGCATTATCGATTCATTGATTGCGTCTGAAATCAGTGGGCATGCAATTCTATTCCTGTCAGCGAAATGTTATTAACATTTATTGTTCGTTCTTTTCCTTTCTAATTTTTATGATTGTTACCAACTTTTTAAGTAGGAAGCGCGTATTTGTGGTTTGACATATTATCTGTTAATAAAAAAGGACATCTTTTTTAAACACTATTTTATTATATAATGTTAATTTAGCAATGATTTGAAATTTTTTATTAAAAGATCTTCTTTTCTTCTTCTTCTTCATCATCATTATCATCATCATCTTCTTATTTTTCTTCTTCTTCTTTTAATAGATCTGCCGATCTATGGTAAAGAAATCATGTCTCCTGGGATGAGGAGGTTCATCTGTCCCTCCATCTCTTAGCGTGTCTTGCAGGTGGACGGCGTCCGGAAGAGATTTCGTAGTTAGTTAGAAAGTTTCAATCCTGGTATTGGTTTGCAGCAAGTTATTCTATTCTTCTCTTCCATTCTTCCCTGTCTTGTGCGGCTCTTTTGAAATCTGCATATGATGAGCAGCGCACGTCCACCAACAGGAGATTTCGTAAGTGGCTGTATATGCGAGTATGTCACTATCCATTCTGGCTACATGGTCCCTCCAGTATCTTCTTCTGGATCTACTCCACTGAACGATATCCTCTATTTCGCATGTTTTTCTTATCAAGGAGAGTTTTTCAAGTAATGTATTTTAGGTTCTTCATCTCAGATGTTCTTAGCAGACCCTTGGTTCGTATAGTGTCGGCCCGCGTCTCTACAGCATACGTCTAGATGGGTCCTACGGATGTCTTATCCTGACACGGCAGAGGGTTTATTAATTATGTTCATTTCTAAAAAGATTACAGCAGTTTTTCTCTGCATGTCACTGAACATTTTTGATATTTGATAAAATAATTAGAAAACTTACATTTTTTGTATACGAGTATACGCGATATACTCGTATTATATTACTTATTACTATCAAATAGTTCCTCTCACATCGGGATTTTGAAAAATTTATCAATTAAAAATTGTTAACGTGGTAACATTATTGTTTCTTGAAAAATGGTGTTAAAATTTCCAAAACAATAAAATTTCTAGAAAAGAGACGTTTTCATTAATATTAAACAGAATTATTTATGTAAAGTAAAGGGGAGATATTAAAACGTTTAATTATTGTGAAATACAGTGGGTATGAGCAAGTGTGGTGGGGATGGGAAGTGGGCAATCAGCGTGGTAGAATAGTGAGTCATGTAATATAATAATGTTGGGATTACCAATCAAATTGACAGTTTCATAGATAATAGATAGATACGCACCTAAACATAAAGTCATTTAAGTAATCTTTAATCCATAATGAAAGAAAAAAATAAGTTACTTTAGCAGTTAGCATGTACAGCAGTCGTCAATCGTCACAATTGGGAACGATAAACAGATGAAATGTTCGTCTGGTTGTTTCTCAAAGGTTTCTTATTTTAATTTTTCTAGTCTGTCTATGTAATCCGTCAGTAGTATTTCTTATATTTGAATATCTTTACATATTGTTACATTTTTGTTACATATATGAGGATTAAATAAATACTCGTTCTACGGGAAAATTGATTAAATATTATTTATATAAAAAACAAAAAAAAATTGTTGAAGGTAATAATAAAATTAATGACAAAATCAACTCCAGTTATTGTCAATTTCTCTTTATTCTATTTATTATTTATGATGATGATGATGTTGATTTTCATAGCGCCATTATCGAGAGAGATTCGCTTCAAGGGCGTTCTTCGTCCGGGGAGCTCCTCTTCAAAACAAAAGTTTTAAGTCACCTTCTGAAAACTCCTTCGTTGTCCTGATTTCGGATATTGTTGGGCAGCTTATTACCGGTCCTGCGATGCCAAAAGCACGATACTATTATGGTGTTGGTTTGATTCAATATGTAAATAATTAATCTGAACGAAAACGTTTGATTTTTAGAAATTTTGTTTTATTTTATGAGAATGACATGTTTCGCCTTGCTAAGGCATTATCGAAGTCTAAGAATATATAATCTATTTAATACACATATTCATTCACGTTCCATCATCAAATGAAGATTTTTACATCTTTGTTCAACGAATAAAAAATAAAATGTAATTTTTTAATATTTAATATGCAATTTATATTTATAAACAACTTAAAGCATTAATTCTGCGGAATTCCACAACGAAATTTGTTTTTATAAATAAGGTTTTTATAAATTAAGCTAGAATTGCAGTGCACAATGGTGTTCTTCTACCGACCCTTATGTATGGAAGCGAAGCATGGAATTGGCAAAAGAAGGATGAAAGTAGAATAAATGCAGTAGAAATGATATCTCTTAGACGAATGTGTGGATACTCTGTGTATGATGGAGTGTCGAATGAAAATATAAGAAGTGAATGCGGTGCGAATGATGGTGTCATGAACAAAATAATGAAAAGATCATTAAGATGGTTTGGACATATGGAAAAAATGAATGAAGAAAAATTGGTAAAAAAATTATATGTTAATGGTGTAAATGGAACCAGAAATAGAGGAAGACCGAGGAAAACGTGGCACGATCAAATAAATCAAATATTGAATGTCGGCCATGTGAGGAGTCAGAGAAATCGACGCGCGTGCATGTCACGATGTATGAATGTTGAGGAATCGAGAGAAATATGTCAGGAAAGAAAAGTGTGGCAGTTCATTCTTTCTGCCTACCCCTTCGGAGAGACGGCGTGATGGTTTGTAAGTTTAGTTAGTTAGTTTTTTTTTACAATACTGCGTTTATTAGTCTAAAAAAAATACTGTAATCATTGAAAAAACATTTAAAACCAATTATAAAAATACAGTACCATTGTAACAAGTCAGGAAGAAAAAATCCATCGATGCATATTAACAAAAAATTGCATCATTTTAAATAAAGTACTCTTTTATATAAAAATAAACAACGTGTTTACGTAAACGTGTCGATTCTATGTGTTTTAGAGTATATTATTATCTCTATGTGTTTTAGAGTATATTATTAAAAAAGTTTTTTTTAGCTTCCCGTGAAAATAACCTTCACACATTACATGCTTATATATATTAATGGTTCACGTAATATGGGGCACAAAACAAATAAATTATGTTCAATTGATATTTACCATTAACGATTTATGAGTGAGGTTCCTTCATATATTATTAATAGATGATATTAATCTGAACGTGCCGCGGTACGAATTGTAAACTCCCATTATAAATAACCATCCATACGCTCCCAATAAATTATGATCCTCTGTTATTTGATTCATATCTCCATATAAACCTCTTCTACGCCATATTAGTCACGACGTTGTGTACTTACAGACATACTCACATTCAAAATAGTCACGTCAGTAGTATGTCTATATTTGAATGTGCAAATTCATAACTATGGCACAGTCACGTAAATAATGCGGATTAATAAATACCGCATATTTGCTATGAACTTTCAACAATTATAGTTTAAGGAATCTATTGAGAACAGGTAAAACATAAAAAAAATATATAATACCAGGAACGCATGAGAGTTGGTTCGACATTATGAATACATTATACTCTTCAAAGTCAAGAGTATTTGTCTTCTGAACGTACTTAAACGAATATGAAAGACGTCGATCTCCGAAGCGATCATGTTCAGCAGTTTGATTGCTCTCCCCACCGGCATCACCAGAGGCAGGTTGGTTCTGCACGCTGGGAGATAGAACAGTCTGTGCTGACGCTGTCGAAGATAGCCATCTGGAACAAAATGACGGATAGCCTCCAAGATAACGGAGTTCTCAAAGAATCATCTGATAAGTCTGAAGAAATGGCTAAGTGTGCACCCATCTCTTCTTATCTACAAACTGTTGGTCTGGAGCATGCCCAAGAAGAATGCAGTGGGATAAAGCCACGGATAGCTACCAAACTCCCTCATGTAGAGATATCTCAGAAATCTTTTCTGAACCCTCTTTAACATGAGCGAGTATCTCGCCTCGTGGGGACTCCATATCAACGAACTACACTCTAGCCGGCTCCGGATCAATGAGTTATACAAAATTCGCAAAACATAGCGATTTCTGAAAACTTTACCAGTTTGGAGGATAAATCCCAACATTTTCGGTGCAACTCCACATATTCTCTCGATGTGAGCATGGATCCACGATTCATGGAGCTCCACATTATAATACTCGTAATACCGCCAGGTCCCCTGACGTTGGAGATAACTGCTGTCTTGGCACAGGGATTTCCTAGGAAGTGTTACTGAATTGGTTTCGCGTTGACATCTCCGGTAGTTTTCTGTAGGGGGTTACCTTTTCTTAGCTCGTGAGTGTCGGTTTTGTGGTACTGAAGATACGCCATACGCCTTATTCCTGTCTGCTATGAGCCTAATGTTAATATCTTTGATCACATTGCCAGGGATTCACGGAATCATGGGGACCACTCTTGAACACCAGGGAGTCGGACTTACTGGAAGTCTTGTTGTTGTCATGGTGGTGTTTCACGCCATTTTATAGGTACATACCTTCAATCAAGGTATGTCCCGCCGTGGCGCTTCCAGTCATTCGAGTCCCTAATATACAAGGTGTCTCAAAATAAAGTTTATGTTTGTTTAGCTTCAAATCCGAGGGGCGGGGAGGAGGATATGTCAATTAGTAGCCTGGCTCTTAGGAATTCAATCGCTATGGAGCGTTTCTCGGGAGCGGACCGCGTTGCGAGCGCGTTGTGCATCCGAGAATTTTACTAAAATGGTGATAAGGCGACTGTAGCGCGTAGTGTATGGTATCTGCAATATTCGAGGTTTTCACCACTGAAGTGGTGCGTCTAACATACCTCTCATTTAAAAATAGGTCACAAATATACTATTATATATATGAACATAAAGGTTCGAAAAAATCACTATTTTTTAAATAAATTTTAACAGCTGTCAAAACTCTCCACATAAACGAACAACTCATATAATTTCAACACCAAACAGTACACACGTCTTTTGTTATAAACAGTAAGCCTTTCAATTTGTAACTCTAGTTGTTTGTAACACCTGAAGATGCTAACATCGGTTGGCGAAATAGTTTTCGCGACAAAAGATAATTTTTTTGATATCATAACAGCGTTTTAATTTTAACAGTTAATATTCTATACTTTTTTGCACTTTCCACAAACATGTTTCGGACCGTCGATGTAATGTTTCTGTATGTAGAGATTTAAACAATATATAGAGATAAAACATATACTTATATACTAAATGAAAGGGGTGGGAAAATTAATTAAGTCTAGTCTATTATAAACAACCAAATAAACTTAATTTCAAGTCCAATAATTGATTTGTTCCCCTTTGTCCCTCAATTCTAAGTAAATAACAATTAAGACTGAATTCCTTCCCTCCTTATACACGTTAAGTATATAAGTAACGATTTTGTATTATTTTATTGTTAAAATTCCTTTATTAAGGAAGGGCGCCTGTGGCCAGAAACACGTGTGTGAAAAAAGCTAAAAGTGTGTTGTGAAAATACAATGTTTCCAAAAACTATAAAAACCTTATTTATATGTTTAATTTTTTAAACTATATATTGTAAATTGATATACACGTAATCTTAAATAACATTATATAATCCCACACAATGTGATTTTGGAGAATGTTTTATATCATGCATTCCGAAAGCCAGATGAAGTTTTTCTATACAGGGTTAAATATATAAATTATTTGATTCCTGTACTCGTATAATATATACATATCTTTTGTTAATATTCTCATACGTGAATAAGTCTTTTTTCTCCACAATAAGATTACACTAACTCTCAGGTCACTAGATCATACTCTAAAATCAATTTTGACTGTAAACCGAAGACTTTGGGAGTCACTTAATACAACATATGTTATGTCAAAACATCTTAATTATTATTTATTACGTGTGTAGATTCAAATACGGAAAATGATCTTACAGTGTGATAATTAATATCAAAATTTGATAAAAATTTATAATATAATATATTAGGAAGTCTAAAATTATTTCCTTGTAATATGAGCAAATCGGAGTGTCACAAAAAAACTAAACAAATAGTTAAACATGATTTGTATAACAATATTTCACTTAGTATTTGAGTTTTGCAAGCTCTCATACTGATTACCCATATTTAAGAATTTATTATGTATTGAGATCACGCTACATTGAATATATAAATAACGTCATCATTTCAAAATATTAAATTTGATATCTAGCAATCGTTATGTAAAAAAAAATTTAGATTGAAAAAAAGCCACAACGCACGCTATTTTAGGCCGTATGCACTCGAGTTTATGCCTTATTATAAGCTAGTGAAGACTTTCATTCCATGGTTTATCAATGATCAGCTATTTAAAAGAAAAATCTTTTTGTGTGCTCCAAAGTGCACCCGAGAAAGGGTTCGCACTTCAGGGAAGGTCGTCAAGATTCTTCCCGGAGATTGCCAGGGGTGGTTCTCGGGATTGGTGCTGTATTTCAACCCTTGCTGTGTTCGAGCGAGATATTCGTATAATGTATTACTATATAAGCTGTATATTTACCCTTTTCATTACGTACTCGAATATATTAGGTATTATCTACGAACATGACACCGTTTACTATGTTCGTGCGTATGTATGAGTGTACACATTTATGGCACCGCTATCAGAACTTATGACCCCAATTTCTTTTAGTTTATTTACGTCAACATTATACAAGTTGGACATACATATTACATGTGTACGCACCATACGGAATATGTATACATAATTTAGGTGTTCATGGTAAATATGATATTTTTAAAATGATGGTAACGCTTGTAGGTTTAAAAAACCTATAGAACGGTACGGTATGGACATTATTTTGAAAATTTAAAAACTATTTGAAATATATAAACTTCTAATTTGTTTTAACACCACTTTATTTTTAACAACCAACCGGTTTTGCTCCCGCCGGAGCTTTGTCAGGGTTACAAAATACACTAAATATAAAATCAGAGAACAACACAGTATATAAAAATATATAATGGGGGGGGGGGAGTGGGATAAGTTTGCACGGGGTCAATTAGAATGGTAAAACGGTGAGTCATGAGCATTAGGACAATTTTAAATAATTAATCTGGCCGATGCCACAAATCTGCAATTGCTTTATAATTCATATACTCTTATAAATAATATTTTATCTAAAATACATTTAAAGATTTACTATTTTGATATCAAATGAATATTGGGGAAATATCAATTAAAAATATGTAAAATTGAAGCGCATTGTAAATATTTTATTAATGAATTTTTTTCTACTTAATCTTCAAGTACAGGCTGCTGCTTTCCGCAGTTAGCTTCTATCGTATGTTACACCAGACGATGGCAGTAAATTTTATAATTTCTATTATTTATCATTTATTTATAATGGGTTTCGTAAAAACTAATTGAATTGTGGATTTCTATGAAGATATTTTAGTTCATGCCAGATGTTTAAATCAATTGAGCCATGTAAAAGGTTATATATACAAAATAGTGTGCGTAGACTTTATTTTTTAGAATAACATATTAATTCTAACTTTATTATTTTTCACACATAACTCAAGACTTCGTACATTGACAGAGAAGTTTCTGGCCAAAAATCGCAAACTTTTCTGTGCATTTGTCGACTTACAAAAAGCATATGATTACGTTAATAGAGAAAAGTTGTGGAAAATATTGTCTGAATATGGAATAAGTACAAAACTGATCACGGCCATTAAGTCACTATACACGGAAAGCACTGCTAGTGTCAGAGTAAATGGAGATATTACAGCCTGGTTTGATATCAATAAAGGTGTCAAACAAGGTTGCGTAATGTCCCCGTGGTTATTTAATCTGTATATGGACAATTGTATGAGAGAGCTGAAAGGGTTGGATGTAGGTGCCAAAATGAGCGGAGTGTCAGTAAGCTGTCTCTTGTATGCGGATGACGCTGTCCTACTTGCTGACAACGAGCATGAACTACAAGTCCTGGTGAATTGTATGTATGAGGTATGCATGCGAAATGATCTGATGATGAATGTTAATAAGTCCAAGGTAATGATTTTTGAAAAGGAAGAAACCACGACAGTCTGCAACATTAGCGTGAATGGTGAAAATTTGGAGCAAGTAGTTGAGTTCGTGTATTTAGGTAGTATGTTTACAAGAGATGGGCGAGTGGAGAGGGATATTGAAAGAAGGGTTGGGGCAGGCAACAAAGTGAATGGTGCACTTAAAGTTGTCATCGCAAACAAAAACCTATCCAAAAAAGCTAGAATGGCAGTGCACAATGGTGTTCTTCTACCGACCCTTATGTATGGAAGCGAAGCATGGAACTGGCAAAAAGAAGGATGAAAGTAGAATAAATGCAGTAGAAATGAGATCTCTTAGACGAATGTGTGGATACTCTGTGTATGATAGAGTGTCGAATGAAAATATAAGAAGTGAATGCGGTGCGAATGATGGTGTTATGAACAAAATAATGAAAGGATCATTAAGATGGTTTGGACATATGGAAAGAATGAATGAAGAAAGAATGGTAAAAAAATTATATGTTAATGATGTAAATGGAACCAGAAATAGAGGAAGACCGAGGAAAACGTGGCACGATCAAATAAATCAAATATTGAATGTCGGCCATGTGAGGAGTCAGAGAAATCGACGCGCGTGCATGACACGATGTATGAATGTTGAGGAAGCGAGAGAAATATGTCAGGAAAGAAAGGTGTGGCAGTCCATTCTTTCTGCCTACCCCTTCGGGGAGACGGCGTGATGGTTAGTTAGTTAGTTAGTAACTCAAGACTGAAAACGATGTTACATCAGACAGCGATACAGCAAACACACAAGACTGCATCAATTGCAAGTATCGGGCTATCTAATAGTAACCTTTTAGAAAAATAAACAAATCCTGCGTAAGACCTATCTTCACATTTACAATAGAATCCAGAGTCGTCATGGCTCAAAACAAGCAACTCCTGGGCGCCAATGAGATTATAGTACTACAATGTATAGCCAGCAAAAGTTTTCATGACCGAATAAGAAATATAGAAATCTGAAGAATTTTCTAGGTTGCAGATAGATGAGAGAGGAGAGAAACAAATGAGAATATACTAGAACGAGCGTATCTTCCGTATGCCAGAAAATAGGATCCCAATGATACCCCGAGACAATCTACCGGAAAGTTTTCACCATGTTGCCGACCACGTGGCCGATCACCGAAAATATGATAGATGGCAGTCACATCTCAGAAGACGGGGATGCAACAACAACGGTAGAGATGGCCCCAAAAAAACGTAATCTAGCCCATTCTTTGCATTGTGGTGGTAGGTTTGGTCGACCTTGTGACGTTTCCAGGGACGCTGGGTGTTATAGTAACACCACGCGCACCTACCTTGCCCACCTGTCTAAAAAAATACGTTCTTATAAAACTCCAGTATTGCCTCATAAATACTTTAATATAAACGATATCATAACAAATAAATTTACTCGAAATTTCTCACGCATAAATCTGCTAATAAATTTGTCAAAAAAGTTTTTAGGTCAATGCCTGTTTTACAAAAATTTGATTTTACGTTGTGCTTTCATACCTCACTTAGTTAACCAATTCTAGGTAGCCATATATAATATGTTATTTTGATTAATTTTCGATAAAAAAAAATTGACAATACATAAAATAAAATAAAAATAATAGTTAGTTCGTTCTTTAGAATTTCATCAATTTCGTGACGAAAGCAAAAATGGCCGTTTACGATGTTACAGCCTTTATGTGTGGAAGCGACTCATGGAACTGACAGAATAAGAATAAGGATGAGAGTAGAATAATTGCGGTAGAGATGAAATGTATGTACGCTAAAACTATGTACGATAGAATTTCAAATACTGATATCAGAAAGGAATGAAAAGGAGAAAAAAGTATTATGATCAAAATTAGAAAGGATCACCGCGATGGTTTGGATAAATAAAACGCGTGAATGAAGAAATTATGGTAATTAAAGGGTACGTTAGAGTAGGAAGTCGAGCAAAACCGAGGGAAATATGATGTGACCAAATTACTTAAATTTTAAAATTCGACCATGTTAGAAGCCGGAAGAATCGACGTGCGTATATGACTAGCTATATATTTGTGGAGGAAGCTAGATAGTTGTGTTGTTTTTTTTAAATTTGGACTTTTATTATTATTATTATAAACAAAACATGCGTAACGCCTATACTGACATATAGCATTGAGACCAGAGCGGATACCACAAGAACGAAGGCAAAAGGGAGGGTGGCAGAGATGCGCACGCTGAGAATGATAGCGTAAAAGACTCTTCAAGATA
Organism: Lepidostoma basale; assembly: GCA_022606425.2. NCBI lineage: Eukaryota > Metazoa > Arthropoda > Insecta > Trichoptera > Lepidostomatidae > Lepidostoma > Lepidostoma basale. Next base: position 641,360 of record JAHDVF020000401.1, on the reverse strand, counting down.
GGGTGTCGGCTATCCACGAAATCTGCAAGATGAAAGATGTCGTGAGATGGGCAGACAACGCAGAAGGTACTAGAATGCGCACGTGTAGAGGATGGATCCCACCAGAATCCCACACGCTGTAGCACATCATATTCCTGTCGGCTACCGTCCCCCCGGAAGACCACCAACGAGATGGAAGGATAGTTGGGAGTCGACCTTCCAAGAGAGGCCAGCATGATTTCAGGAACAGATCAAAGGTTTAAAAGAAAAATAAGAAGAATGTTTTTAATTGGCTAGTAAAGCGTGGAACAGTTTAAAATTTTAATTAAAAAACGGACCAAAACCAACACATTATTTTGTTTAAGATTGATCTTATAATAAACTGTTATAATGTTCTTCCAGCGTTTTATGGTTAAACACATTAAATGGGATTATGTGTGATTGAACATTGGCAAGTCTCCAACGAAATGTCGCGAGACCTTACACCGGGTATACAGAATTATCTGAAACATCATCTACACTCCAATCTGTAAACTCTATGTCAATGTTGATCTAGTTGAGAGTATGTATATCCACGCAAATTAATCTGAAAATTTTCAGGGAAACCGACAACTTAATTAATAGATCATGTAAATATTTTATCAGCACACCTTTACTTTTGTCGGAAAGTTTCTACAAATTGAAACATTATATGTAGGAGTACAATTTTAGAAACCAACACATTGTAATCGCATTAAGACGTGTTTTAAATCTAAAAATCTAAATATGAACGCTGCATCTGATATTCGTATTCCGTTAGAATGTATTATAAAACAAAATGTACAAGTTTGGTTTCAATTTAGGCATGAAATATGAAAAATATTGCTTTTCAGCTTAGATCTGAAATCTATAGGATCATTTATGCATCAAAGGCATAGGTTTCCAATCTTTTCTGGGCCACCGCCCCCTTTACAAGAAAAATAAACTTTCAATGCCCGTCTCCCATAAAAGTTATAATATAAGGAAAAATGATTATAATACATACAATAACAAAATAAACCAATATTTAAGTTTAATTTGCTTTATTAGTACCTACGTGATTAGCGTGTTTTTTTTTGGCTTTTTAGACTCTATTTTTTTTTATCTGCCCACGCTCTCTATTTTTTCTGGGTCTTCTACTGCCCCCTGAAAGTCTCAAACATCCACAAGGGGGCGTTATCGCCCACTTTGAGAACCTAGGATCTAAGGTATGAAGGGAGATGGTTCCAAGCTGATGGGCCAGCTACTGCAAAGGCTCGATCCCCAAAATTTGTACTAGGGCAACGCTTCGGCTCAACTAATATTCCTATTGCAGATGAATTCGCCGAGCGAAGTTTGGATTTTCTAGAATTTAGGCTCTCCGTTATTAGAGTTTGGATATATAACTTCGTCTCATTCCACGTAACGCTATGAAGACTGTCGGGCAGAGTTTATGTTGGATTTATATTGAAGGTTGAAGGTGAAGAAAAACATATTTTTTTTCCCTCTCAATCGCTAAACGTAGATTTTTTTTTGCATCGAATTATTTAATTTTGTAGAGTTATCGGACAGATTAATATGAAATTCCATACACTTCTCGTTTCTATAGACCTTAGGAATATTTTTCATGGTTATTAGAATAGTATTATAATTTCCTACGTATCAGATAAAATAACGATATAATGCAAATATATAGTGCTCGATGTATATAATAAATTATTAATCCATCATATTGTACAAGTTTATTGGAATTGTAAAGGGATTGGCGCGGCTTCATAGGCAAATTGCATTAGGGGATTTTATAATTGCGCAAGGGATTTTAAATTACCTTTAATGAAGGTCGGGAAAAGGTCTACTTTATCCAACAAAACACGCGAACCATAATTGCGAAGGGTAATTCATTACTTTAATGTCATTAAAAATAATAATGATAATTAAGCAAACAATTTTTAAAAACGTATCACGGTAATTCTGTAAGTAAATCAAGTTTGTGTATGTTATATCATTAAAATAAAATATATTGTTTCTTACCAATGGTGTGAAAATTAATATAAACTCGTTAATATGAATGAAGACGTCTATTTTCTGGTAGTTTTATTTTATTTTATGGGAATGATAACTTTCGCCTTGCTAAGAAGCTTCGCATATCATTCCCATAAAATGAAATTAAACTTCTAGAAAAAAGACGTTTTTATTTGTATGTAAAATATTAAATAATATATAAAAATCTAAACAGTTTAATTTGGAACACTATTATAATACCGCAATTAATTTAAAGTGATGTATTTGTATGAATTATTTTGTGATATTTTCAATACTCTACCTGCTTTTCTGTTTCGAACCGAGAATTTATGTATTTATTCATTTCACTCTACATTTATTATCTGTGTAGTAATGATGTGAAAATTAATATGAAATCGTTAATATGAATGAAAACGTCTATTTTCTGGTAGTTTTATATATGGGAAGGATATCTTTCGCCTTGCTAAGGCGCTTCGAATTATCAAAAGCTTTAGTTTCATTTTATATCATTCCCATAATATAAAATTAAACTTCTAGAAAACAGACGTTTTTATTTGTATGTAACGGTTTATTTATGCTAACTAGATTGCCTATTTATACTCATTAGATTTTGTATCTCTTATGGACTGAATTGAGAATTGTCCAAAGAGCTATGGAAAGAGCTATGTTGGGAATCCGTGTATCATGAAGGGTGAGAAACGCCACTATAAGAGCCAGAATAGGAGTATCGGACATCATGGGAAAAGTGGCAGTGCTAAAATGGCCCTGGGCAGGCCACGTTGCTTGTAGCTCGGACAATAAATGGACAAAACGCCTCCATTGCTGGTGTCAGAATTGTGACCCCAAACCCAGGACATCCCCAACTTTCATGAAGGGACCACAAGTAAGACATTATAGTATTGCCTAGGATTGACAGACGTTGAAGCAGATGGAAGAGGTATACATCAAGGAGTTTACGGATACAGGCTGATGATGATGATCTCTTGTTCTAAATAATTAATATTTGTTTCATACAAATATGGTAGACATGTATGATATAAATCAGTCGACTTTCTTCTTCTACTTCTTGTTTTGTCAGACTTGCTTGGTGCACAAGGCCTCGAGGATCCATCTCCACCAGAGTCTTTCTCACGTCTTCTGCTAAAAACCACTCCAAGTGAGGTTCTTCTCTAGGCGGCTCTAAGTCTGCCGTGCTTCCATTTTCCGCCCACAAGGGACCAATACAGTGGGCCCTGGGTGATGCATGCTGGGTTCCGTCTCAGATTGTAGACACTAAAATTAACATTAAATCATTAAATTCCATGAATGGTACCAATATTTGCAGACAAATACTGGATTTTACCCATTGCGGGTTAATCATTTTTAAGGTTTGATTGTATCTCAATAGAGACGAAGATGTAAATTGTTTTCTGGGAACAGAATATGGTGGCCGAGGTGCTTACAGGACTGTCATTGGTTGGGTTAAGAGATCGCTTTATGTTAACATCATTCCCCATTCCACCCTTCTTACGAACACACCACGTCTGCCAAATTTTGTTATTTATTTTTCATTTATTTATTTTAATTAAAATTACAAACATTATAGAAATATTTCCAGATCGTTTGCAATTACATTATGAGAATTTAAAAGAGAAGCACAAGAACATATAAATAATAAAAAAAAAGTTTAAGAATTAGAAATAATCATAACATTGATATTGCATCCCTGAGGCAACTCGCACTATCACGAAATATGTCGACCTCCGAGGCGATCCGATTAAGCAATAAGATTGCCCTACCCACAGGCATAACCATTGGCAGGTTGGTTCTGCAGCGTGGCAAATAAAACAATCTGTGCTGTCTTTGACGAAGGTAATTATCAGGGACAAATAGACCTACATCACTCAGGACATCCGAGTTCTGTATACGGCCGCCAATCAGCTGAAAGAAGTGAACTCCCAAGTGAATGTTCCTCCTTCTCTCCAATGATTGGTAGCTTAGCATACCTAGCAAGAATTCAGTCGGAAAGAACCACGGGTAATAACCGCGCTCCCTGAGGTAAAGAAAGCGATTAACATAAAGCGATCGCTTACCCAACCAATGACAGGTCATAAGTCCTGTAAACGCCTCGACCACCATATTCTGTTTCCAAAAAACAATTTACATCTTCGTCTCTATTGAGATACAATCAATCATTAAATTCCAATTGAAAAAAATATCACTGAAATACGAGTGAGAAGAAATAATACGAGTTTAATGTTCCCTACAGCTTATTCTCTGTAAAGAGAATTTAATGTCAAAGCAAAAAAGTTCATTTTCTTCGCTTTTTCATATTTGTTCTCAAATTTGACAGGATTGTTGGCATGGAAATACTGTGTTGTTGCATACATTTTTTATTTGAGACAACATTCGCGAAATGTGTATATTCTAAGCAGTGCCGGTATCTTCAAATGTTTGATCAAGTTTAATAACGAGTTGTCATGATTATAAATTTAATAACATTTTTGAGATTTTCCGTTTCAGGACTATCTGGACTTCCTAAAAATCTTGTTTTAGAATTTTTTAGATATTTATGATGATTATAAACATAGGATTGGTTTTTAAATACTGTATTTTAATTGTACCGACCTTTATGTATGGAAGCAAAGCATTGAACTGTCAAAAAAAGGATAAAAGTAGAATAAATGCAGTATAAATGAGATCTCTTAGACAAATTGTAGATACTCTGTGTATGATAGAGTGTCGAATGAAAATATAAGAAGCGAATGCGGTTCGAATGATGGTGTTATGGAAAAAAATAATGAAATGTTCATTTAGATGATTTGGACACATGGAAAGTATGAATGAAGAAAGAATGGTAAAAAAGTATATGTTAACTATGTAAATGGAATTAGAAATGGAGGAAGACTTAGGAAAACCTGACATGATCAAATAAATAAAATATTAAATGTTGGCCACGCGAAGACTTGAGGAAGTATGAATGTTGAGAAAGTATCAATGTATAAATGTTGAGGAAGTGAGAGAAATATGTCAGGAAAGAAATGTGTGGCAGTCCTTTATTTCTGCCTACCCCAACGGGGAGACGGCGTGATGGTTAGTTAGTTAGTTAGTATATTAATAGTTATTCATCAGCTTGTCCCCATACACTGCAGGACGTAAGCCTATAAGTATTGTATATTACAGTATAGACATTATTATTTTTATCTGTAAAAAACATAGCAAGACAGAAAAAAACACCCGCAGTGATAAACTAGTTTTGTTAAAAATAAATGTAAGATAAGGTATTATTAAGAAAGTTATTGGATTAAGAACTTTCACAGATTAGAGAAAATTCTCGCTTTTTTATTTTCTATTTTTCAATTGAGATATCGTTAGTGTGATTTTTAAGCGTTAGATGTTTAAACTGGGCGCTAGTATTGTGATACCGGCCCTGTTACCATGAATACAATATTGTTCCACAGTAAAAGCTACACAGGCAGTAGGTACGTTATATTGGTGGATTGCTCACCGCGTCTTCTCATTTCTATTTTAGATTGTGACACAATAAAGATAAGCGGAGGCTGGAGCGTAGGAAAGAAAAAGATAATATGTTTCTTATAAAGAATCACTCTATTTTTTCTCTTGACAGTACGATTATTAAAAGATCCCTATTTGTGCTTTTTTTTATATGCTATGACTTCATACATTTTTTAGGTTAGCACTTTGTTAGTAAAAAATAAAACAGAAGACTTTTTTGAAAAGTATTTAGTAATGTGATCTTTGTTCGATGTAATCGAATTTTAAGTGATATTTAATGAACTCGATACTCGATATCGTAAGAACATGAATTATGAACAGGTGTAGTTCTAAAACAGAAGGAAATAAGTAGTGATATATAAATTTGTGTTTTCTCTAGAAATATCGATATTCATTTTACCGATACATTTGTGTGAACTCATTCAGCTGTGAAAATTCAACATTGAAGGACTTAAAGATCTTAATAGTGAAGTAAAGTAGGGTTGTATTTAGAAGACGAAAAACTTAAGATTTCTTCGGGGGAACTTGTTTTTAGTAATTGACAACTTTTCATATTTAAAACCTGCTTTACGAATACATAAGTATTCATTTATGGGACATCGAAATCTGCGAAATTATTAGAATCTAGAAAATTCACAATCCTTTTTGCAAAAATTATATAATTTATTTGAAAATAGACTCTGAATATGAGCACTCAACAATGGTTTTAAAATTAAGAGAAAAGAACAGTACGTAAAATTTATACATACTAAATATTGTGTTTTCATAGTAGTATTATACATTTATGGGTTTTATTATTTTATATTAAACGATACTATAAATATCTAAATGCACTACTATAAATAACTGCAGTAAAGAGTGTAGACATACAAACGGACTGGGAGAAGTTGGCAACCGATAGGGTGGAGTGGAAAAGAGTCGTCGCTGTGGGCCAGGGGCCGGAGAGACGGAGAGGACGAGGTCCAGTCGTAGTGGCAGAATATCCTTGTCCGGAGTGTGATATAGTCTGTATTTCTAGGATAAGACTATTTAGCCAAATCAGGTGGCACAAAAGACAGATCTAGATATTTTTGCGTTTCTTATGCTCGTACTCACGGGCAATGGGCATTATTATTATTATTATTATTATTATTATTATTATTATAAATAACGTACCGAACCCATTAATAAGCATATTTAACAAATAACACAGTTTTATTGTCACATCATCTTCAAATATGCTTCAAATATTTTTTTTACTCTGAAATATCAACCAAAAATTGGTGTGCGTCTTTTGGTACGATGTTTCTTATCGTCCGCAAAATACGGTAACTTAATAGTTCTATCTATTCACAATATATAATATAGTTTTTTGATAATTAATACGAATGAAAACGTCTGTTTTCTCGAAGTTTTGTTTTATTTTATGTAAATGACAAGTTTCGCCTTAGACAGGTGAAACATGATATTCACATAAAATATAATAAAAAATCTAGAAAACAGACGTTTTCATTGTACTGATTACATAATATGGAGTTTAATATCATTGTTCAAGAAACAATATGTATTTTTTGGTCTTATTTGTTAGTTAACAAACCACTCTTAACAAATAATGCAAAATATTATTGAGCACAAATATTACAATGTAAAAATCTGTTAAGTATTATATTTTATATTAACAAAGATTAAAAACATTAAAAAAGCGTTTACCCGTTTATTGTATCAACTCATAAATCAAAATGCTTATACATCTTTCGAAGCTGTCGATAGTATTAAATTTATAGATTTTTCTCCTATCTGATGGGAGAAGAAGCGCATTTAATCCAAGATAATTTACAACACTTTTATTAAACGTTCAGATAAAACGAATAGTATCCAAGTACTGAAGGGCTGGGGCTGGTAGAACATAGGGGTATTTAATACTTTATGGTGGTCATAAATTAGGACGTAAAAATGGCCAATAGGGTTGATCGATTTCCCAGATTGTACAGCGAAAGGTTGGCGTGTTAGAATTGCATATTCACATGTATGCGTAGATATATTACATTCGTAGAGGAAGGGCAGAATATTTGGAATAACGTGAGTTTTCTATGAAAGAAAAATCGAGATAAATTAGAAAAAATAATACTTTTCAATAAAAAAATTGTATTTATAAATATTTTCAAATGTGGAAAAAAATTGTCTCTATAAAATATGTTTCCATTGTCTTAGTTGTGTAAAAAACATATATTAGGTCCTTACATATGAAATTGGCGTTTTGCCGTACTGGCAACTTTGATCTCAAATATCTTCTCTTTGGTTAGGAATTCCAAATTCAAATTTATACAGCTATTTACTCAAGTATTTGTGTTTGAAAATTATAATTCATTTGTTTTTTCCTCAATTGTTTTTTTCTTTGCGTCACTCAGTTTACAAAATGGAAAACTTGAAATATCGCGTTATTTACGAGTACGAGTTCCACCGTGGCACCAGTGCTGCAGAAACGGCTCGAAGGATTAATGATGTGTATGGCGACGGTGCCGCAAAAGAAAACACAGTGCGTTTTTGGTTCCAACGTTTTCGTTCTGGAAATTTCGACCTGCAGAACAAGCCCGTGGACGGCCGGAGACCAAAGTTGATAATGAAGAATTGAAGGCTATTGTGGAAGCGGATCCATCGCAAACCACGTCCGAGTTAGCTGCAGGCTGCGGTGTTAGTGATAAAACTGTTTTAATCCACTTGAAGCAAATTGGGAAGGTGAAAAAGCTTAAAAGGTGGGTACCTCACGAATTGAGTGAAGCAAATCAACAAACGCGCGTTGACTGCTGCGTTGCATTATTCAACCGGCACAATAATGAAGGGATTTTGAATCGAATCCATTACCTGTGATGAAAAGTGGATTCTGTATGATAATCAGAAGCGCTCATCGCAATGGCTGAACCATGCCGAACCAGCCAAACCATGCCCCAAGTGAAAATTGGCTCCAAAAAAGTTACTTGTGAGCGTTTGGTGGACTAGTGCTGGTGTCGTTCACTACAGCTTTCTTAAATCTGGCCAGACGATTACGGCAGATGTCTATTGTCATCAACTGCAAACCATGATGGAAAAGCTAGCTGCTAAACAACCGAGGCTGGTTAATCGCTCTAGGCCACTGCTGCTTCATGATAACGCTAGACCACACACTGCATAACAGACGGCTACCAAATTAGAAGAGCTTCAATTGGAATGTCTAAGACATCCACGTACTCTCCGGACCTTGCCCCAACAGATTACTATTTTTTTCGAAATTTGGATAACTTCTTGCAAGGGAAAAAATTCAACTCCGATGAGGCAGTCCAAACCGACTTCAAAGATTTTATTGATTCCCGTCCGAATGGTTTTTTTAGTAAAGGGATCGATGAACTACCTATGAGATGGCAAAAGTGCATAGATATCAATGGTACATACTTTGATTAAATAAATATATTATATTAAAAAAAAATCAACTTTATGTTCCTCCCATACAAAACGCCAATTTCGTATGTAAGGACCTAATATAATAGAACCTACGTCAGCCATACATCTATCATTTTATCATTGGATACTATTATTATACGACTTCTATCTAGTTTTTTCAACTGTTATATGTTTAATAATAATCATCATCATCGGCTGTACCTCTGTCTGTCTGAGGAAGACTGTCCTTCACGACTGTGGGTCCGCATGTTTCTAAAGAGCCCAATCCTGGATAGGATTCACACACTCTGGGGCATCTTGGGCAGGGGAAGACGTTAGCATTGATAATGCTATCGTCTCTTGATGGTCTCTCTTTTCTCCTCCTCCTCCTCTCAGCAGCGTCGTCTCTGCGCTATGCTTCAAAGTCCTGTGTGCCTTTTGTTTATTCTCCACCTAGGTCTGTCTTCTGCAGTCTCAGCATTCACTATTAATGTTAGCCCTTTGGAGCTTTGCTTTTAGGAAGTTCTTGAAGCGTTTTCTCTGACTTCCATATGATCGTTAAATAATAACAATAACGAATTTTCTAAAACCAGTAAATATGATTTGAGATAATTAAATGATTTTACTGAAATCTCTTGATGGATGTTCATTTTAAATAATAATTAAATAAAACGATGCTTTTTAACTACTTCCACTTTTGTCTCTATTTCGACAGCGACCGGTTTTGCCAGGTTCGCTGTCGAAATAAAGACAAAAGTGGAAGTAGTTAAAAAACATCGTTTTATTTAATTATTATTTAAATATGATTTGAAATTAAAATAAAAGGAATTTTAGAATAATAATGTTCTTAAATGATTCACAAGCATACAATCTGTTAGCAAATTGTCTCCTACTCCCCTACGCCTACTTGACTTCTTATAGTGTATGTTTTTGTATCATCAGTTACACTTTTCGGCGTTTTTTATAACTTTATCGGAAATTTCGGGTTCAGGACTTGTGCGAGATTTCCTTCAACTATTATTTTTTTATTCTATATGGAATGAGATTTCTTGCTATACCATCGTCAAATCGTTTATAACATGTAGAAAAGTTAAACTTTTCTTAACATAATATTTTGTATTGAAACTTATTCGTGAGAATTCTATTAAAGGTTTGACGAAAAATAAAATTTATCTCTGAGAAAATTTTTCTAAATGTGCTTAATTAAATGCGTCATGGGTTTGAAAGGATTTGAAAAGGTGTAATGACATTTTTCGCTTTGCTACGACATTATAAAATATTTAGAGCTAAATGTGAAAACGTAACATGTTGTCCCACAAAATATTCCAAAAACCAGAGAACACATGTAATTCTTAATACTAAATATCAAAAAATTAATTTGGAATTTTACATTATTTTCCAAATACTATCTATCTTGAGTGTTACCCATTACCGAAAAATATACCCAATATTCCAAAGGGTGTCCTAAATACGTAACCTGCAATGATTCAGAAACGTAACTCGAAAAATATACCACCACATATATATTTCCAAGATCCTACAAAGTATTATTCGCACTTCTTCTCAATTGTATTCCTCATGATTGAGGGTCGTGTCCATCCTGTAAACTATTGACCATGGCACGCCATGCGCTCTTGTCACCCGTCATTCTTCAGGCTGCAGCTAATGAGAGACTAGTCAGATCACTGATTTGATCGGACTAGCGGCTCGGTGGTCGTCCTTGTGGTCGTCTTCCCTCCACTTTGCCCATGATGATGAGCTTTTTAAGGTTGTCCTGATCTCTCCAAGCTACGTGTCCAGAATATTTCAGCACTCTCTGAGAGCACATCCGCGAGAGTCTTGCATTATTATTCGTCATTATTCGTACATAGATGTAAAATTGTGTAAAAGCTGCTGTTTTTTAAAATGATTTTTTCCAAATTATTAAAAATAATATTATCTCAAAGTAAAAGAAGAAATATGAAATATTTCATGAAATTTTAAATATAAAAATGGTACTCATTTTTAATTTTCATTAGTTTTAAAACTTTCTCTAAAAATGTCTGGAGCTCAAAGTTATTTAACATTGAAGTTTTTATTTGATAAATCTTTGCCTATTTAAGTTCTACGAATTTTCGGTTTAACGATTTCACCCGTTTCCTTCCATTTTGACTGATCGGTTAAGATAAGACCTTTCCTAAATCCGGAATTAAAATTTGAAATATCGTCCAGATCACACACTGTTTTTCATTTTTTCTCAATTTTGTTTAACTAAGGAATGCTGAAATAAACATGAATCAATCACTTCAAAATTTAAAACTGAAATATGTCACACTGATTTTACGACACGTAAAAGACTTGAATATCCCTTAACTATCAGTAGAGATATATAATATTATATGATGGAAGTAAAAAATATTATTGTAAAATTCTGTGTATATATTGTCATGGAATTATATTGGAATTTTTAAATATAAACACGAGTAAAATAATGAGTTTATTATATAGGTTGTTTATTTAGAGGTATACAATAATTTATTTTTGAAAATTAATGTAAATCATAACTGGTTTTTGTGCTTTTATTTTTTATGATTATTTAAAAAAAGTATTATTATTTCTTCTTCTTCTTGGAGTGCCATGTCAGGTCCCCCCGAAGTCGGCTATTACTCTGGTGTAGGCCTCTCTGTCTTGTGCCAGAAGGAATAACTCCACCCCCCTCCCGAATTCCGGTTATAAATACTGATTAAAAAACCTTTTTATGTAAAAAAATTGTATTTTCTTCTTCTTCTTCTTTTAATAGATCTGACGGTCTGTGACACAGAAATCATGTGTCATCGGATGATGAGGTCTAGCTGTCCCTCCATCTTTTAGGCGGTCTTCCAGGTGGGCGGTGTTCGGAGGGGATTTCATAACCAGCTGTACATGCGAGTCTTGTCACCATCCATTTGGGCTACATGGTCCCTACAGTATCTTCTTCTGGATCTACTCCATTGAACTATATCCTCTACTTCGCAAGTTTTTCTTATATCTGCGTTGCGGACACGATCTCGGAGGGTTTTTCCAGAAATTGATCTTAGGATCTTCATCTCCAATATTCTTAGTAGACCCTTGGTTCGCACAGTGTCGGCCCGCGTCTCTACAGCGTACGTCATGATAGGTTGCAAGCATGTCTTATAAATTCTGACTTGGCTGTCGATACGCAAGTACTTGTTCTTCCAGACAAAATTCTTCAGACATCCTGACACGGCAGAGGCTTTGCTGACTTGTTCTCGTACTTCAGTATAAAATTCATTATGGCTGCAGATCTCTACTCCCAAATATCTGAAACTCATTACTCGCTCCACAAGTATATCATCAACAGTCAGCTTACATCTTGTAGGTTATTTAGATATAGTGAGACTTTTGGTTTTGCTGACTGATATAGCCATATTTAGCCTTTGAGATACTGTGTGGAATTTGTACAATATTCTTTGCAAATCATCTTCAGACTCAGCTATTTTTTAAGTAATACAATATTTTAAACACAGAATTTTGTGGTTACATCTGATTATGATAAATACATATTTCATGCAAATTGATAATACGTTTTTCATGGCGAGAGAGGATCATGAATGAAAGATTGAGAGAGAAAAGTGTGAACATCCATTTAAATCCTTAAAATTGAATACCTATTTAATTTTAAGAGAAATCCGGAATAGTACGCTAACGTTATTTATAACCCCTGGCAGCCTTTAAAGTAAATATTTTCATTTATCACAACATAAATATTATGACAGCCGCCTAAGTTTTGAAATTATTCACGTAATGCTCCACTTATTCATGTTTTCCTCAGACGAGGGTGCTCCGTGAGTTATGGCTAGAAGGCGGTAGTGTCGTTAATTTTTAATTATAAAATTCCAAAGCTTTTAATTTCTTTCCAAATTAAAATATTCTTAATTTTTTATATAAATATAATCGGAAAAAAATTGTTAAATAATTTAAGATATGAAATAATTTAATGCAAAATTGAAGACAAACTGAGATGAAGTAGGCAGAGAAGACTATACTGGAGGGACCACATCGAGAGAATGGATCCAGCAAGAATCTCTAATATCGTGATACACGAAACTCCAGAGGGCCGTCGACCATCAGAATGACCACCAAAGAGATGGAGAGAAGGCTGATCGTCTTCGTCACAGGAAGAAAGTTGATATCCTGCATAAACAGAACTCAAAATCTACAAACAGAAGAAGAAGAAGAAGAAGGAATAATTTAACTTGACAGACAGAAAAGGAATAAACAAAAACAAATTTATATTAGAGCCATAAAGTCTTAAGTAAATAATTAGCAAAAAGATTTAAATTGAAATGTTAGATTTTCACAACATTAATTTTGAAATTTGAAATTTCATGGTGAAAGTTTATTATAAATAATATTTTTTTTTATTATATATACTCATAAATTTAGAATAATATAGTTAAATTCCAATTAGGTTAAGGCTTCGGCCGGAGAACAGAATATGGTAGCGAGCTGCCGAAACCGGTCGAAGCCATAAACCTAGATGGAAGTTAACTAAATCTTCTTCTTCTTCTTCTTCTGATTTATTTAGGACTGTGTCCTGTTATTTCTGGGAGCCTGTTCCTGGGATGTAGTTGTCCAACTATCTCGCCATCTTTTAGGTCGTCTTTCTGCAGGTCGATTTCCTGTTGGTATTTGCGGCTATATTTATCACTCTTTCAGAACATGCTCTTTCCACATGATCTCTCCAGTAGCGTCTTCTCAGTCTTTCCCATCTCACGACTTCTTCTACATTGCAGAATACCTATGAAGCTAACTAAATAAATATGTAAATTCTATTTTTTTATTTTCTTTATTTAGATATTAGTGCTTGCGCCTAGGACAATTGTTTATTTTAATAGTTGCTTATAACTTGAGTATGTACCGTGTTCGGGTTATACTATTACAATATGCTGGATGGTGGACGTTGATAACATAATATGTATATATTTTGAACAAAAACTCACTTAGGACATTTTGGCTCTCTTCTACCAAAAGATTAAATATAAAAAAATATTCATTCACTTTGACAGGATAAAGTTCAATTTCCTCATGTAAGTGTAAAATGTAGTAGATAAATGCATGTCGCAAAAATTAGAGACGTTAACATTAAATAACTCTTCTATATAGTACTTAATTCTTCGTCTTCTTCTTCTTCACTTTTGGTAGACTCAGGAGTCTGTTATTTCAGGCGAGTTCTCTTGAGACGCTGAACTCCAGCTTTCTCTCCACCGTTTCGGGGGTCTTCCTGGTCGGCGTTGTCCATTTGGCGTTCCATGGAGAGCTATGTATGGTATCCTATTTGAGCTCATTCTTTCTATATATTGATGCCAGTATCGCCGTCTTTGACGTCCCCATCTGACCACATCTTCGACCTCGCAGATTTCTCGGATTGCTGTATTCCTAACTCGATTTCAGAACCTTACCTAACTTAATTAATGATGTTGAATATACTATATCATAATTCGAAATATTTATTCGATTAAACATTTCCCGCGCATAGATGAAATACTATACGATCAAGTTGGGCGAACGTTTTTACCGATGGGAAAAAAATAGTCCCAAACGAACCCAGAGTTCACGAACAGGAAAACTATTTAGTTTTTGGACGTGACAAAACTGGTTATCCTTGGTACGTAATGAAGTTTAGTTATTTGTTTGGCGTGCTTGTTCGGACACTCGCTTTAGTTTGGTTGGTAATGGTTTAATTACACCAAAGTCCTAGCAATCAAATAATATCATAACTGTCCCCTCCGATCGCTAAAATGCAAATGTTCGTGGTTTCGTATTCATATAGGCGGCCCGTTGAATTAGAATAATTGTGATTTAAATGTACTTTTTATTTCCAATTACAGTTTTTCACAGAGGCTGTTGTTTTGAATAAATGACGATATATTACATTTGTTTTAATTGTCATTTAATCGATATGAGTCTATGGTATAAAATGGTTTATAAATCTAATCACATTACGATCATTTAACAAAATGAAAACATTTAGTCAATAGTAGTTGAGAGGTGTTTGCTTATTACAGAATATAATAAAAAATTAACAATTAAAAACCATTTGCAGTAAAAAATGATATCAAACTGCATCTGCCACATTGGTAGTTCACACAGAATGCCCAAATTCATAATAATTTTTTAACAAAATTTTGTAGTCAGGAACTAAATATAAACAAAACGATTAATATATATAATCATATGTAAGCCTGCAAATGAAGTATGCCATCGTGTAAAACCACTTTTATACTGTAAATGTAGCCAGCTACAAAAAGGGTTAAAATAAATTTCAACAATAACGAGTAGCACAAACATCCCTAATTATTTTTTATGTATACATAATAAATTGTGTTCATGATTTATTATATTTTAGATTTTGTTATTTTCGATAATCAGTCAATAGTTTGGTGAAATTGTTAAAAGTCTCTCATGAGACAGAAATATTATTTTTTAAATTTATTGCGGGCATAGCATGATGCTTTAAAATTTATGTAAAGTGTCCTAGCATTGATATTGTTAATTCTTTTTTTCATCCTGTTATAACATATGCGATTTTAAAATTCATTCCGAAAACTAAAGTCATTCAGTACTGGTGTTCGTTAAAAATATTTCAGAACGATTTTCAAAAGTGCTAAAATATTCGAACATCCGCAGGAAACGGAACTTTATGTAGACACTTTGAACCTCTACTAGAGGAAAAATCAGATCTGACAAATTGTTTGACGATAGTTGTTAACCCGTGTTCTAGTTTTCAATTCCAGAGAACTGTTAGAAGCTACCCAGATTCTGGGTTAGTTCATAACTTATCTCACCAAATCCTAAGCTCTATATTGCAACGGTACGAGATATACGGTAGTAAAGTAATAGTGCTGCATGTTATGCAATATGCAACAATATATAATGCAGTAAGTAAAATGTTACTATTATTTTTTTGCCATTTTTTTATGTATGCGATAAAAACATCATAAATAAAAATTAAAGCGTAAGATAGTGATACCAATATTGGTTTCGTAAAATCATAACTATGAAACTAGGACCGGTTTTTTCAAACAATCGTACTCATCATCAGATTGAGTAAAACGCTGTTTTTTTACATATACGTATAATCTCAAATAATCTATTGTCGCAATGCAAAATTTTTTAATGTCACAAAATGTTTACTGAAGATTTTACAAAATACATTTCACGTTAAAACCATTGACGGCCTTCGTGGCAGAGTGGCGATAGCTATGACCGCTAGACCGAAGGTTCCCGGTTCGATTTACGGCGATGACAGTGTAATAAAAATAAGGCTACCTTTAGTATTATCATACTAAATGAAAGAGAAGCAGAATAAGCTTTTGGAGAGACCACGTGGACCGCATGGAGAACACAAGAATTTGCAAAAAAAAAAATAAAGATTATTTAAACCCAAGCAGCAAGAGATTACCAGGAAGGCCTCCAACGATTATCATACTAAAGGTAGGTATTATCATACTAAAGGTAGCCTTATTTTTTTGGTCACGTGAATTCTATCCAATTCACGTGACAAAAAAAATGGCGATTGACTAGCACACGTCATGAGAATCAATAGCTCGAGCGTTGTTTACCGCAAGTGGGTTCAAATACCATGTTGTATACAAAAATGTGGAAGACAGAGGGAAACTATTACATTAAAGGCCCATGTGTCATCCCAAAAGCCAGAAAAATATATAAGACTTTGCTCCAATCAATTCCTAGGATTGGAATAAATAAAAACATTGAAATAAATTACAAACACATGTTTTCGTTTCTCACAAATAGAAAGACGATAACGATACTGGTTTTTACGAGTAAACGTAGACATTGAGAATTCTGCTAGTTTGTGAAAATAAAATTCTCTATTTGTATGTACATAAGCCGTTCTCGGAAGTTTCGAAAACTTTGGCGCTGCAGCGCCAGTAAACGGGTTTACGGTGGCAAAATGCGGCACAAACAAAAGCCGAGTTTTAACGATGGATGAGGATAATAGATTAGCCTCGCCGAAGGCGAAGAAGTTATCGTGAAAGAATAAAGAGAAAGAGATATTAAAACTTGTCGGCTATGAACATGCATACGTAAACACCTAGTACACATCACTGTCTATTGTCAAAAAGTGGTTGGATCTAACCTTTTATAGCGCGTTTAGGCTTCGACGAAAATTGAGGATCGATTTTTAGCACTCGTATATCACACATGAATGGTAAATTTATTTAAAATGTAACGTAAAAATGTATAATAACTAACTAACTTTCACGCCGTCTCTCCGAAAGGGTAGGCAGAAATAATGGACTGACACATTGTTGTATCCTGACTTACTTAAATCGAATTACAATTTATACACTTTTATTGTAAATAATTCAATTATAATTTTATAGTGAATTTCTGATACTTTTCGTTTTTTATTTTATTCTCAAAATAGTCATGAAAAAGGAATGAAAACAATATCTACAATATTTAACATTGTATTTAATATTGTATATGTACGGATAGTGGAGACAAAACCAAATTTTTTTAAAATTATATAATTACAAGCATATTAATTGATACGAGATTGGAATATGTTATGGTCACATTGCCAGGAAAGAGTTGGGCATCCCGGAAAAAGTGTTGTCTCAGGAAGGGTTCCAGGCAAAAGAAGTAGAGACCGATCTCCTGCGGGGTGGTGTGACCAGATTAAGGAGAGCCACGTGCAGCTCCATGGATCACGACCCTTAGTAACGAGGAAACGAAAAAAATATATTAATAAAGATACGCATTTTCAGGTTTCAGTGAATACAATTTAGAGTGGAATCAGGTCTCACTGAGGTTGATTTCACTATTTTGAGCCGGGAGATTTTTTGTACCTTTTGTGCATTGAAAGGTCGCCCAGGAATAGGTCCCGTGACATTTATGTTTGCTCCACGATTCTCATTCAACCATGATTATTTCCTGTTGCTTCTTACGATGGATTTTTCTGTAGGGTTTGCCTTCCCTTAGCTGGGTGAGTTCGACTATCTCCCGCCAGACATTCGTCGTAATTCGCCTTCTCACTGTCCGCTATGACACTGATGGTAATGTCATTGGTCATATTACCCGGGGCCTGTGGAGCCTAAACACCACTTGTATATAATAGTGAATATATGATTTGTTGGTATTGCAGCTGATATTACGTAATTAGGTTAGTAGTGATATTTTATAGAATTATAGATTTCAACAAAAAGAAATGAGAATGTTAGATGGACGGTCGGATAAACGACGCTCGACCACATCAGAAACATCCACATCCGCGGCAGTTTCAGAGTGAGGTCAATCTTAGATAAATTTGAAGAAAACCGTCTGAGATGGTATGGCCACATGCCCGGCTGACCATGTTACACGGAAGGTGATGAAAGCGGACCAGCGGATGTAGTAGGCCCAAGTTGACGTGAATGGGACTCATTCCAAACAGTCTCAAAAGAGACCGAATTCCACCAGATGCCACAAAGGGCAGACAGTCCTGGAGAGGTCATAAAAGAAGAATCGACTCCAAGCAAATGAGATAAGGCTAGGAAGAAGAAGATACATTACAACAAAACATACACCATGACGCTTTATTAACTTGTTTTGAGAAAAATAAAAATAAGTATAATATTTATTCTACGAGTATATACGCCATTCTTTGTGTTGTTATGATGCTTTATTTCTCTCTCTTCTATATTCGCCATACTTAATGTTATTATGATGCTTTATTTCTCTTTCTCTTTTTTATATACTTTGTACGAGTATATGGGTGTTTTTAAAAAAGTTTGCTCGTTGCGTAATAATTCCACTACGTCACATTTGGCGTTCCCCTTATACAAAATGTTGCGTAGTGGATGTGACGTATAATGCCAGTATTGAAACAAACTCCAAAATGCAGGTTTATGAAAATGATTTTACTAAATATTATATTGAATTCAGATTCTAGATGTCGGGTCATTTTTACCCATGAAAAGCTGTTAGTCAAACAATCAATACTTACATTATAGAATCACGTTCGTAGTGGAAAATAAAAACAGCACGACGTGACGCCCGATCACTATTTCACATAACAGAATGGCGACGTTGACGGGCTATAAAATGTTGCCATCAATCAAAATCATACTTAGTTTATAGAAAATTTATCGTTTAAATCAGTATATCGACGTAGCGTATACGGAATTTTCCACCAACGTCGTTTTGAGTGACTAAATAAAACGGTATTTTATATTATTTTGAACTCTAATACGCTGTAAACTAGGAATATTATTGAATCTGGATCATATAACCCTTCCAAATAACATATTACTCTTGGACAAGAAATAGCTTATCAATGAATATTTTTCGTTTATAAAGTGCAAAAGGAGCGTGGGACACTAGAAAAATCACCATTCTTCTATCGTATATTCCCAATAATTAAGCAAAATAAACAGATATAAGTACTTTTGGATATGTGAATAATCAATTTTTGAGTGTTGTTTGAGTGTTGTGAATAATCAATTTTCTGTTGTTTTGAGATATAAAAAAAACAGTTTTAAAATCAATAGCCTTCAGAATTAACTCGAAAGTCATAAGGACATGTAATTTTCGAGTAAACATTTAATTTGAAAAACACCCATATACAAAACTTATATTAAAAATAATATTACATAGACATGTTTCGGACAACCAGCCCTTCTTTAGTGATAAATCTTTATAACATCTGTCAGATCATGTAAACAATTTTATAATATTTTAAATATGAATCTTTATAATAATAGAGATTCATATTTAAAATATTATAAAATTGTTTACATGATCTAACAGATGTTATAAAGATTTATAACATGTTAACATCTGTCAGATCATTTAAACAATTTTATTATATTTTAAAAATATATCTTTATAATATGTATCACTGTAGAAGGACTGGTTATCCGAAACATGTCTAGGAAATTTTATTTTTTAATATAAGTGTTGTAAATACAAAGTATATAAAAAAGAAAAAGAGAAATAAGCTTAATAATATTTTAAAATATTATTTTTTAATTAAATGTATTTTATTTAGTTTAGATTTGTATAGTAGTATAGTAGTATAGTAGTATAGTAGTATAGTAGATTTGTATAGTAGTATAGTAATGTATAGTAGTACATACCATATATACTGACATTTCAACGCGGCTTTAATTAATATCCCAATTCAAATCTCATCGTATTGTCTTTCATATTAGATATATACGAGTGACAACAGTGTCAATATGGCGAACGAAATATGCAGATAATTATTTTAGTAGGTAGCTACTAATATGAAAATTTATCAATTATACATATGTCAATTTTGGTGATACTCAGAAATCTAAAATTGTTGATGCATTATGAAAACAGTTAATTGTATATTATCCTGTTTGTATTTTTAACCTACCACACTTCTAGCCTGATTTGAAAATGTAATCTTCTACTCTCGGGTTGGTGCTCCACCAGTTAAGCTTCGATTATCTTAGCCTTTTATGTATGATATTATCTCCTCATTCTTCCTCATGGTTTAGATCGTATGACCTGATTGTGTCGGTGGATTGTTCTGGATGGATGACGTCAAGCCATCCATCCATCTCTTTGGCGGTCTTTCTGGCCTCTTGTTGCTAGGGTTTTCATTTTTTACAATTTTTGCAAGATATTATCGATTGTTCATATACTCTGTGTTATCATCAACAATTATTTAATGATTTCTTATTGCTACTGTATACTTGTTTTAAAGCACTCTAAAAATGTTTAATAAACTGCCTGTTTTTCTAAAACATTACGCATTTTTATGCCGGGATTTTGGGGGGCTTGAATTTGATTAAGATACACATGAAATTGTCATAAATTAAATTTATATTTTAAACTGTTAAATTAAATAACTTTGTTTTTGTATCACAATTGAATTTTATTTTACACGACAGCTGTTTCGTCAACCTATGATGACATCATTAGGTGTTAGATTTTTAGAATCTTTATGTGTATTTGTTCCTATGTTAATTTAAATAATTTCTTTGATGTAATTTTGAAGTTCTTGCTGAAATTGAGTTAGGTACCTAAATATTTGAATTAAAAAAACGTCTAGTTACTATTTATAAAAGAAAATATTAAAGGTGGAAAATACAATAATAAAATAATAATAATAATAATAATAATCATAATAATAATAATATAATAATAAAACAGTACTTAGAACAATTACTCATATATTAGAGTAAAAAACGATGAAACATAATACTTAAAAGATAACCAATAAGAGGAAGTATAGTACATTAATAGGAAAGGTGACAAAAGTTGAAGGTAGTATTATTATTT
This sequence comes from Lepidostoma basale, assembly GCA_022606425.2. Taxonomy (NCBI): domain Eukaryota; kingdom Metazoa; phylum Arthropoda; class Insecta; order Trichoptera; family Lepidostomatidae; genus Lepidostoma; species Lepidostoma basale. Next base: position 620,171 of record JAHDVF020000401.1, on the reverse strand, counting down.
TTTAGCAAGATTGTACAGGGGAAAAGTTTTTAATGTACTATACACTAATGGGGAATAAGAAGGAATTTGATTATTTATAACATTTAGTTAACATTTTTTGGCCTTTAAAAATTCAAAATTTTCTAATTTCTCTAATTTTTGAGAATTATTTGCTATATGTAAAAAAATATATGAATCAATTTCTTCTATGTTCGCCATACATTGCGTAGTAGATGTTTAATATTTTTCTTTTTGTTTTTTATATATAATACTTTGTATACAACACTCACAAAGAAAAAAGAAAAATTATATGAATCACTTTGAATTTTTTGGTTTGATATGAAGTTATTCACCGTTGCTCAAGCAAATGTCAATTGCTTTTTTTATCTTATGGAAATTTTCATTGTCCATTTAGTTTTGTATACTGAAAGCATTTTTATGCTATAACGTATTATTTTGTAATTTAAATACCAATCGATTTTTGTGCCCACCGATTTTTTCATGAAGAAACATTAAAACTAAAATAAGGTATATATTTATGTAAATAGCTTGGTTTATTAAAATCTGGAGTTTAAAATAGATTTTAATAAGAATGCATTTTAAGTTTTAAAAAATATGTACACCTTGAAAAATAAAAGCCTCTTATAGAAAAAAAGTACTCACTCTAAAGCAGCATTATTAAATTAGGTACATATACAGTACAATATATATTTACCTAATATATTATATATTTACCTAATAGGGTAATGAGATGAAACTTATACAGAATCATTATAATAAGTAAAATAATTCAAGAGGTGTATGTACGCGTATGATGTGACAATATCTCCGCATTTGAGAACTTTTCCAATCAGAGCGCCAAACTTTCTTCATTCGTGATTCATCTTCCTGATTCACCGTTTAAATATAACTTATTTTCAGTCATAACCAAGTTCATTTCTCTTTCTCTACACGAATAAGGCCTTATATTTATTATTAGCATCGATACGTATTTATTGTTTCTTGAACAATGATGTAAAACTCCATATTAAATAATTAATACGAATGAAAACTTCAGTTTTCTAGAAGTTTTATTATAACTAACTAACTAACTAACTAACCATCACGCCGTCTCCCCGAAGGGGTAGGCAGAAAGAATGGACTGCCATACTTTTCTTTCCTGACATATTTCTCTCACTTCCTCAACATTCATACATCGTGTCATGCACGCACGTCGATTTCTCTGACTCCTAACATGGCCGACATTCAATATTTGATTTATTTGATCGTGCCACGTTTTCCTCGGTCTTTCTCTATTTCTGGTTCCATTTACATCATTTGATAATACCTTAGAAGGGCGAAACATGTCATTCCCATAAAATATAATTAAACTTCAAGAAAACTGACGTTTTCATTCGTATTAAGCATCGATACGTATTTATATTTTTAGTACTTCAGTGAAGAAGGCAGTATTGAATTAAATGAATTGAAAGTACTTTTTGATACTTATTTATTTATGAATACTTATTGAAATCTGTAATTCATGCTTCAGAATTAAGATTCCCTTATTAGAGGTTTTTATATCGTTTTATTCGAGATAGTTTCGCAAATTTTTTTTTAATGTTTTGAATTCCAATAGGTACTTATTAACCTAAGTATGTTTATTTATCTCTACATATTTCAATGAATATCGCTTAAAGAACGATATTTACTATTATAACAAATAATCTCTTTTAAATAATTAATACGGAATAAAACGTCTATTTTCTAGAAGCTTTTTTTAAATAATTTATGGGTACGAGCATTATTATCAAACTTCTAGAAAATAGACGTTTTAATTTATATTAATGATTTAATATCGAGTTTTACATCATTGTTCAAGAAACAACATTATAAAATAATGTTGAAATTGATTAAAGATTTGATTGTCATGATTTATGTTTAAAATAATGTACTATGAAATTTGGCAGGGTTGTTGTTTTAAGGATCAAAAATAATAAGTTCTTTGTTGAATTCTCAATCTGTCTAAATTACCAACCCTTAAGCGAAGAGTCTACTAATTTAATTGCGTATGAATTTACTTGCGTATATTAAATTACTTGCGTATGTAGTTTTCACAGGTTAGTTACAATACATCCTGCAAGTCGATACGCGCAGATTCAGATAAGTTGCGCAAGCTACAAAAACTAATTAACTAAATATCCTTCTTTAGCATTTATACATTTTGTCATGCATGCAAGTCGATTTTTTCGATTCTTCAGATGTCCAATATTTAATTTTGATTTATTTGATCATGCCACGTTTTCAAAATTTGCTACAAACAAACTAACTAACTAACTAACCTCACGCTGTCTGGAAGGGTAGGCAGAGAGAATAATGCTCATCTCTCATCGCTCATCATGACACATATCTTGATTTTCCAAATTGCGGTAATCGACTTGTAGGGTTGTTTTCACAGTAAAAAGCACATGTTCACTCTTCTTAGTTAACTTTGCTTTAAATCATAGATTATAAATATGATGTGTATTATCGTGAGAAATACAAATTTGAAGTTTTTGATAAAAATGTGACACTTAATGAAAAAATTTAACTAAGTAAATTGCTTAAATAGTAAATTTTATAGCATATACAAAAAAGTTCCCCAAGACTCAAATTGGTAATAAAACTAAAACAAAGCTCAGCTTTCACTGTGCAGTAAATTGAAAAGTATACATACGAGTACATAACAACACTAATTACAAGTACACAGTAGTTATGCAAATTAGTTTAAATTAGCTTTTTTAAAGCTTTTACGGTGGGATATAGCTAATGACAGTCACTAGCTTTTAAGCTTCTTTTTAAAAGTGTACTTTGATATTTAAAAATAAAAATGTTTTTTTTTGATTACTCACAATTATTTAAAGTTTGTTTTTACATACAAATATATGATTAGATTACGTTTTATATGAATTAACTGTATTTTTGTGTTTGTGAAATACTGATTGGGTCATCAATGAAATTGGTAGTCTTGACAGTTCAATTTATATTATACATTTTTTAAATTTTATGAATGTGGAAAATACAACCATTCATAAAATATGAGTAATCACGAATAAATATTTCTAGTAATCTGAATTGCGATCAGGCGAATAATTGAGAATTTAAATGTAATATTAGAAAAACGACGCTTAAACTATAATCTTGGCACAAACTATCAGCTAGTAATTTGAATTATTAAATATCTACCGATCTGTGTCCCGAATCATGTTAAAGAAAAAGGAAAAGAGTGTTGTGAGAATACAAAATCCAATTGGAATTATCTCTCTTAAAAACCATTACCCATAAAATAAGTGAAAATTCAAACTTTATGAAATCAGATTGTTTATGATTATCCCTCACATTTCATGATATTTAAACATTCGTGAGTTATTAAAAAACACTCACATGAGATACGCGTATTTTCATAAAAACAATACAAATAGCATAGCCCTTGATTAAGAATGTTTACAAACAATTCTTATTCTTTCTTATTGTAGACCTATGTGGTCAGTTCCCCAGAGTATTGCTCCTCCTGTGAGGTAGATTCCCAGCTGTCCTATCTTTAAGGAGGTCTTCCACGAGGACGAGTCCCATGAGGCAGTATGCAATGCAATATAGGGGAGTCTGGTGGTGTCCATTTTTTTAACATGACCGTACCAGTCCCTTTTTCGCTGTCTGCTCCATATTATAATATTCTCAACCTCACATATCTCTCTTATTCTGGTGTTCCTCACACGATCTCTCAGTGTCTGGCCTGCTATCGTCCTCAGTGTCTTCATTTCGGAAGTCTTCAAAACTTGTTTGGTCCTTACTGTGTCTGCCCTTGCTTCGACGGCATATGTTATTATTGGTCTTACGCATGCTTTAAAGATTTTCATACAATTCATATATTTAAAATGTTGATAAATCAAATATATAATTATATTATTTTTAATAGAGGTAAAAGGGAATTTAATTCAATTATTGAGACAGTGTAAGATATTGCGTTAACAGAAATAATTGTGTCAAAAACACAAATTTAATCTCTATCGCGAGGCAAAGACACTTTTTTGAGAGGAAAGTTTTGTCTATCGCCAACAGCCAGCCGCGGCAAATAACTCCCTTCAAACACTTCAACAAAAATAAACTTAACCACTCTTGTCGGTTTCACATAAAATATATTCAAAGTCCCCCTTTAAATCTCTGAAATAAAGTATTTTGCTTCTTTCTACTTAAAAGTTTTCCATAGAAATTTACAACTTAAAATTTCCAGTTTGTGTTGTACCCGAAAATAATTTATGATTAATTGTAACGTTAGCGACAATCGAATTTAGTTTTATAAAGTCTCAAAAAATATTTTTTAAAACTATAAAAATGTTCAATGTTACTTATGATTCTCTATATTTATATGTAATATTAATGAAAACTTATACCGCGGGTTAGAATTCGGGATTTTTGCAAATGAGAAGTGTTTAAACTTATAATAATAAAATAATAACGACTTCAAACTATAAATGTCATTTTGAGCCACCCCCTATTTTAGTGTTTTCAAGTGTGAAGGAATATTACAAAATAATTAAATGAGAACAATTTATATATACAGTAATAAAATATTTAAATCAACCCATAGAACAGGTAAGGACCTTCAAGTATCTAGGCATAGACCTGGTGGGGGGAGCTGATCTGTGGGAAGAAATACAACCCCAAGTAAACAAGGCAGCTGCAATCTCTGGGGCTCTAAAATCCACAATATGGAAAAACAAAGACATGGCCATTTAGAGTAAGATGAGAATCTATAAAGCATGCGTAAGATCAATACTAACATATGGCGTCAAAGCATGGCCAGACACAGTAAGGACCAAACAAGTTTTGAGGACTTCCGAAATGAAGACACTGACAACGATATCAGGCAAGACACTTAGGGATCGCGTGAGGAACACCAGAACAAGAGAGATATGTGAGATTGAGGATATTATAAGATGGAGCAGAGAGCAAAAAAGGGACTGGTAGGTCATGTTCATAGAATAGACACCACCAGACTCCCCTATATTGCATTGCATAATCAACCTCATGAGATTTGTCCTCGTGGAAGACCTCCTAAAAGATGGAAGGACAGCTGGGAATCTACCTCACAAGAGGAGCAACACTCTGGAAAACAGACTACATAGGTCTACAACAAGGGAGAAGAAGAAGAAGAAATATTAAAAAAAATAATAATTTGAATTACTTTTTGATAACTTTGTATTTTTTTGTTATTTTTATTTAATTTATTTAAAAAAAAAAACAATTGGGTTATATGGTTAAAATCTATCAATATATCACAACACTTTAATAACTTTTAATAACACAACAAATATTATCACAACACATTCTTAAATTGTTCACAGACATGTTTCGGGACACAGAAGGCCCTTCTTCAGCGTGTAAAATTTTAACAGCTCAATGGGACAAAATCGTTACTTATATACTAAATAAAATTAAAATAGCAAAGGAGGGGTGGGGATGATTCCAAGAAGCAGTGTTAATGGGGTTTTTCGCCAGAAAAAAATGATTAGTTTTCATAATAAAATGATTATGAATCCGAACTATAATCGCATTTTGCGCCACCCCCAATTTGAGTGTTTGCAATGGTTCACGATAGATTACCATTCCGCATGTGTTCCGTTTTACTTGTCGTGAAGGCGGGCTTCTTATATTTCGCGACAGAGCTTATCTTGTAATAAATCCTCCTCAATAAATGATATCATTAATCAAGTCACATAAAACACAGAATGCGTGAACGTCGACACGGTTTCATAGCCGTTTTTCCAAATGATGCCGCTAAGCGTCGTGGGAATACAATGCTACCGTAACGGCATCTAGCGGTGAGCGGGAACATTCTGCCGCTAAGTGAGGTATGTAAACATCCGACAATGATAAAGTAAAACGCTATCAGTGTTGCTAATAAAAATAAAACAACATACCATAAAACTAATAAAAGAATTAGATGGCCTAAACGCTGGTTCTAAAATGAACGATATGTCCATCAGCTGTTTGCTACATGCAGACGACGCTGTTTTAATCGCTGACAGCATGGACGAAGGACGAAGGACGAGGAAGACTATCTGTAATATGCAGTCGGCGAGTACTAAGTTTATTTGGTCACATTGCCAGGAGAGAGCTGGGTAACATCCAAACAAGTATTGTCACATGAAGTGTTCCAGGCAAAAGAAGTAGAGGCCGATCTCTTGTAGGGTGGTGTGACCAGATTAAGGAGATGACTGCGAGAGATCACCACCACTCGGTGGTTAAGGCTACGGAGAACATAGAGCTGACAGCATGGACGATCGACAAGTCCTAGTGTCAAGAATGTACAAAATATGCAATTAGTATGACCTTGTGATGAACGTGTCAAAGTCTAAAGTCATGGTATTTGAAAAGGAAAAATGTATGCCGGATTGTGACATAAGTGCGAACGGTGGGAAATTAGAGCAAGTTACCGAATTTGTTTATCTGAGAAGCATGTTTACAAGAGATGGAAGAATGGAGAAAGATGTCGGAAGAAGGGTTGGAGTTGGAAACAAAATAAATGGTGCACTCAAAGTCATAGCCGAAAATAGAAATATATCGACTGAAGCAAAGATGGCAGTGCACAATGAAGTTCTAGTCCCGACCCTTATGTATGGAAGTGAAGCTTGGAGTTGGCAGAATAAGGATGAAAGTAGAATAAATGTCGTATAAATGAGGTCACTAAGAAGAATTTGCGGAAAAACAATGTATGATAGAATAATGATGAAGTAAGAAAGGAATGTAAGGCGGATGAATGCGTGATAAATAAAATTAAGAAAGGGTCACTAAGATGATTTGGACATATGGAACGAATGGATGAGGAAGAGTGATTAAAAAGATATATACAAGTAGTGTGAATGAGAAAAGAAGTCGAGGAAGGCCAATGAAGACATGGCATGACCAAATTAATCAATTACTGAAAGGCGGCCATGTTCGAAGTATAAACAATCGACGAGCGTGCATGTCACGATGTGTGTAAAAGAGGCGCGAAAATTATGCCAGGATAGAACGATGTGGCGATCCATCCCCTCTGCCTACCGCTCCGATGAAACGGCGTGATGGTTAGTTAATTTGTGTTTTCTTTTATATTCGCTATCATTTTGAATCGCGGATTCACGCATTCTTCTTCGCTTGTTATTCCTCTCGTATCGGAGGTTAGACAGCATCATGGCTATGTCTACCCCTGACACAGCAGCTCTTAACAGGGATATAGTGCTACCACTGAACCATTTTCGAAAGTTTTTAGTCAGGATTTTCTTTTTCTCTCGACACTTCGTATTCTATTAATTTTACCTTGGAAAATCACTTCCAGCACTTTGTATTTATCATTTCTCATAATGTACCCGAAGTATTCCAGTTTCCTGCGCTTTGCGGTCTTGACAATTTATTTTACTTTCTTCATTCGCTGCAGTACTTCCTCGTTTATGACTCTATGTTCGTGATATTTGAAATATTCTACGATATATCCACAAATTAAAGGCATCCAGCTTTTTGTTGATAACTTTTCTCAAGCGCATTAATAATATTAAAAAAAAACATTGTATTTTAATTTTCATGTCATTTATAAAAAAAACAAATATGTTTTACATTTTTTTGTGACTGTATACCTACTTATACTTACTGGATTTCACCCACCGTGGGTTATCAATTCATGATTTAATTGTATCTCAATGATACGAAGATGCAAATTGGAAACGGAATATGGTTGATCAAGGTGTTTACAGGACTTATGACCTGTCATTGGTAGGGTTAAGCGCACGCTTTATGTAATTACAACATTCCCCATTCCACCTTTCTTTATGAACATGTATGAACATTTTTTGGAAGTTGTATATATGTTAAAGTCCTATGCCAGTTTTCACATGTCAGTTTCAATGTGCCATCTATGAAGATTTTGATTACATATGTTAATCTTTTTTTTAAGATTACTCTTTGCAATCTACACACTAACGCCATCTATGGAGATTTATGTTTATTAAGCATTAAGCAGAACATCTTTTCAAATCAATGTGAATGGCTACCCCGCCATTAGCGCATTGTTAGAAGCCGCCTGGAGATGTCACACTCTCCTATCTATATGCCAAACAATAGACCAGATATGATTACAATATTTTTGTGAATCAAATATGTTTTGGGCTACAGATGCACTTTGTTACTATAGAAATAAAAACATTTACATTTAGAAACGGCATCTGGGGCCCGGAATATATTTGTGAAAAGTGCGTAAAAGTATTGTGAATATACAATGTCATAATAAAGTTTTTAAACAAATCTTCATATACGAGTATGAGTATATATCCATTTATATTGATAATTATACTTGTTTCCCGATTGATATTGATACATGGAATCTGTCGAATATCAAAATGTTTAGCAGTTCTGATATCATTCTCCATGAATCTTTTTATTGTCGGAATACATTACTTTGGAATACCATTATATTGCTTTTTTGTGAAACAAAACTTGTGAGTTTTAGCGTATTTTGAAGTTAGAAAACCTTCATCATCGGATATTTAGACTATGCAAACAAGTTGAAGGAAATATACTTATGGTATTTAATAACTTGGTATTTACGTACATCTCCAATCTAAAAATGTTGTACTTTTTTGAAATTTAAGATAATTTTGTTTAATCCACTATTTATGTTTCGGAGAATACCTCCATCTTCAGGTATAAAAATATAATAAAAACTAAACAATGAAAGACTAATAAAAAACGCACTTAAAATTCGATACAATAATTCAAATTTAAAAATTATCCTAGGTTTTTTGTTATAAGTAGGTATTCACATTTTTTTTAAATACGAGTATATTTTTTGTATTATCATCATGTATTATATAATATTATGTATTACTTCTTACTGTTAAAAAAATAATTAACTTACAATTTTTATGATTAATTGTTTTAAATTTTCAAATAAATTTAAAATTAAATACAGAAATGCATATAAAAAAAACTGTGTATAATTAATAAACACCAAAAAAAAGTTTTAAGGTTTCGAAAGTGCTACGCCCTTAAATATGATAATAAATAATCCATAAATACACAATAAAAAATCAAATCATCCCCTAAAACAGAGTGATGACATTTTGATATAAAAAAAACATACAGTGTGTTTGTTTGGTGAAAAAGGAAAGCCTTGTATAATATATAAATACTCGTACATAAAAACGAAAATATTTTGTGGTTCCTTTGAAAAGTACTACCAAGTCTCAAGAATGAAGAAATTGTTTTTCCCGTGAGTTAACTGCGAGCTTGTAATAGAAGTCAGGCATGTTGCCGGTTCCGCAGGACCGGATGTCCGGTCGGAGGAGCAGTTCCATCGGATGCCGCTCTCTGATTGGTCGGAGGGCGTCCGTCTACGTCACAGCTCACCAGGATCCGTTCAAGGTAAGGGGATGAGAAATTTATTTATCCTTAAGATCCTCAAGCGCATGTGAATCGGCGCGTTTTTCAAAAGTGTTTATCTAAAACACGAACAAGAAATGTTTTATAATAATGTAAATATTTGCGTTTATTATCTTTATTTTTTCATGATATCTGGTTTTTAGACGAGAACATTATTTTTAACGTGATATAAAAATATTATTATAATATATTTTTTTTCCAGGATTATAAAATATTGAATCTATTTTATAATAAAACATTTGTTTTATTGTAAATTGTTATTTAAAAAAAACACGTATTTGCAAACGGCCTACAGGAATCAATCGTATAGAAAATATTATACAGACTTATTTACTTTCATAATGAGTTATCGACTTATGGGAATACAATAAACCACTTGTATGTTTATAAATTAAAAATATACAATTTCCTCATAAATAAAATACCATTTGAGTTACTTATAAAAATATTATAGTTTTAATAAGAATTGTGTTTTTGATTATATAAATTTACTTAGCGATTTATTTCACGTATTTTTGCTTATATATTTAAGAAAAAATCAAATTTGATATACAAATTAAATTCGGGTGGTAGTTCAGGGGATAGAACGCTTGGCTCCTAATTCAGGGGACGTAGGTTTCATTATAATGAGCTATCCTTGGTGTTAGTTTGAAAACAAAAGAAGATATTTTTAACGTTCTCAAGTCAATCCTATAAAATATATCCAAACTTTTAGAAATCTTATATCTCTCAAAATAATAAAAACTCAATGATTATGAAAATTAATTTATTATATTTGTAAATTGAAATTTATAATACGTTTTATGAGGATTAATGTTCCTTTGATTGTAAATTAAAATGTTTTTTTTGACATGTTTAAAGAGTCAAAAAACCGCCCCTTCTTGCTTCTAACACAATGGCATTTGTACGAGTATTTTTAAGGACGCCTCATGAAAAGGTAATAGCACGTAACGCAGTCCTGGTCGTGGGTAGTAATGGCCGCCTTGAAACTTTTATAAAGTGGAATCCAGTGCTGGATGTGAACGCAAACAGTTTAAGACATCACCGTGGTACATCAGGTCTTGCGATAAAGAGGATTTATGGACTGTAACCCGTGTTATGTACCTTTACACCCTTTGTTGTATTTTAAGCTTCGCTTGAGAGGTTGTGTGATTTTCCATTTTGAAATGCTCTTTTACGATAAAAATAGTTTCAAATAATAGATTTTACAGATTTTTCTAGAATCTGTTTATTTTTATGGCTGTCACTAAACAAACTAAATAAACACGAATAAAGTTGATATGGAAGTGAGACGAGGGGTCCATTTCGCAATATTTTTTTCGGATTGTTTCGGATTTAATATACCCTGTCGATTGATACTTAGTTAAAATTTACTATCAAACTATTCCTTAACCTATGATAATAAACAATAATAATCAAATACAATATAATTGTTGGTTTTGCAATATTCAATGTAGAGTAAAAATATATTATCGGTGATATTAAACAGTACATTGATAATAATAATTGTAAGTAAAAATTAGAAAGAAAAAAAAAACGAAAACTGAAAGCAGTTTTACATAGTGACAAATTAGCCAAACGCAGCTTATAGTTGAAAAAAAAAAGATTTTTGATATATTAATTAATTCACCCCTCTAAACTTTTATATACTCGTATTATCTGGTAAATCCATATTTCTCCATTTTGTTAATTATTTATGAACCGTCTTTTAAAGTCTTTTAAAAATATTTAGGTAGAAAACTTACAAACACGTTTTCAAAATCATCCATTTCGTCAAATATTTATAAATCGATTTTTTTTAAGTCTTCTAAAAATATTTAAATAGAAAACATACTAAAACGTTTTCGAAATCAGTTTTATGGTAGCTTTCTATAGTTATTCCGTACATTACAATAACAGTATACAGCACAGTTATAGTACAGCTGATTGCTGACCGACGGTAGCTACCGCCCAGCGTGTCATCATCCTCTACTGCTCACCGCCCGGACTCTACCCCCGTTGCTGACAACATCCGCGCACCGTTACTGACTTTCATCACCCGCTGTTCCACTCTGACACCAATGTAACGCCATCGACAATCAAAAATAAACGCTGAAACTTCCACTGCTTTTAACTCTCACCACATCCCCCAAATATATTTAAATTAAACATTATTGGTAACGTTTTCGTTTGCTTCGCTTGTACCTAAAGCTTTAAAATATTTAGTCATTAAATAATTTTGAATCACGTGTGAAAAATAAAAAGGCTAATTGACTTATCAACAAGCTGTTTCCCCAAAGGGGTAGGCCTAGAGGATGGACCGCCATACTGTTCTGTCCTGATATACATCTCTAGCTTCCTCTATATTCATACATCGTTTATTTCCAACTTCGAATGCGGCCGCCTCTTATTATTTGATTAATTTGGTCACGCCATGCTTTCCTTGGTCTTCCATTGCTTCTCTTTTCACTCACAAAAAACGAAGCATTAAACAAATAGAAGCGAAAACATAGTAGCATATACAACTTCCAAAAATTTGTCAGACGTGGTGTGTTTGTAAGAAGGGCGGAATGGGGAATGTTGTTAACATAAAGCGATCGCTTAACCCAGCCAATGACAGATCATAAGTCCTGTAAACGCCTCGACCACCATATTATGTTTCCAAAAAACAATTTACATCTTCGTCTCTATTGAGATACAATCAATCATTAAAAAAAAATGATTAACCTGCAATGGGTAAAATCCAGTATCTGTCTACAAATATTGGTAACATTAAAAAAATAAAAGCGTGTTTAATAAGAATATTTCTTAACAAGAAAACTCTATGTTTGATATATTATACAATAATATTATATTATGATATTGACTTTGAAGTTGTGAAAAACATGTATTATTTAAGGATTCGTATCTCCGAGATACATTTAACAAACATTTTCTCTTCGTTTTATTGTACTATCCATTAATGCTACTGTGACGAGATACTAATCTTGAAAGCGTGTTCGTTGTAATATAACATTATTCCCATAAGAGTTTCCTTTATTAAAATTGAACATAAATAATACATTAACAACATAGGAAGGGCGTGATAATTGCCCTTATAATATTTCAAATATTTGAAAGGTATATTAAAGTAACGGAACCATAAAATTCATAACACATACAGTCTGTTTCTAGTCAATGAAAAAAAAAAGGAAACTGCTTTCATAAGAAACAATGAATTTGTGTTGCTTATTAAAAAAAAGTACATCAAAATATAATTTGTGTAGAATGATGTAAGTCGAGATGTATTAGTTATCACAAATTAGGCATAAATTTAGATTCGGATTAGTCGGTACATGTTGAATTGTACCCTAATCACTATTGAGAAAAATCTGTTCATTGTGATATAACTCTAAATATATCGATATTCACGATAAATATACTGAAAAATAAAATGTGAAAATGAATATAATCGCTCTTATATTACGAAGCACGAAAAAAAATCTGTGGAGCAATTACTTAAAGGGGTTACAACTTGACATATATCTATATTCACGATTTTTTTGCCAAAATCCTGACAGTTATATCACTTTGCACCAAACTATCTCAGAAACTATAGCAGATAGAAGTACGTGAGTAAGACCAAAAAAATTTTTATGTGATCATTTCTATGTAAAAATCACAAAAAGGGTACAACTCGACTTAAATCACTCATCACAGGAGTCACAGATATCAATGTTGTTTTATCAAAACTTATGTTTGTGACTACATTTATAAATATTTACTGAGAGTAATATACTCATAGAGATGTTTTTTTTAAACTTCTTTCACTTTTGTCTATATTTCGACAGCGATGTGGGTTTGCTAGGCTCGCTGGCGTCAACAGACCGGTGACAATGTTATTGACTGACTCCTTTATATACAATACATAGATGGTAAACATGATTCTAAACAAAAACAATATTAAAATAAACTTAGGAAATTGAAAATAACTTTGTTTAATCCACTAATTGTTAAAAAAAAATATATTAAAAAACACGATATGTTTCGGAGGATATCTCAATCTTAAGGTGTAAAAATATGTTAAAAACTAAACAATGAAAGACTAATATAATTTATAAACGCATTTGAAATTCGATACAATAATTCAAATTACAAAATTAACCTGGGCTATTTGTTTTAAGTACTAATAATTTTTGTTTTAACAGTAAGAACTAATAAATAATATTAAATAATAATAATACACGATGATAACATAAAAAAATTAAAAAAAAAATTATACTTTTGAAAAAAAAAACATACTTTTGAAATGACATAATTTATATAGAAATTAATAAATTATTGATTTGCATTTTATAGGGAATGGGAACAATTAACACGCCCTTCCTATGTTGTTAATGTATTATTTATATTCAACCTTAGTAAAGGAAACTCTTATATGGGAATAATGTGAAAGAAAGACAACACAATACCAGGACCATACGTGCGTGTATGACTCGCTGTATGAATGTGGAGGAAGCTAGAGAGGTTTACCAGGATAGAGTAGTGTGACGATCCATTATCCCTGCCTACCCCTGCGGCGAAACGGCGTGATGGTTTGTTTGTTTGTTTGTAAATTCACTAAATTTTACACCTGCGGGGAAACGGCGGATTTGTTTGTTTGTAAATTCAGTAAATTTTACTCCTGCGGGATTTGTTTGGTTGTGGAATAAAAGAAAAAAGGGGAAGTAGTTAAAAAAAATACATCGTTTTTTTAGTTATTATTTAAAATGAACTTCCATCAAGAGATTCCATTTAAATCATTCGATTATCTCAAAGAGTTTGTAAGAATACAAACATACGCCACGCGTTACTTTCTACTATGCATACTTTCCGATGTTTTTTTCGTATTCCATCGATTTGTTCAAACCAAATTCTCTTTGGTCTTCTCATATTTTTATAACATTAATACCACATAAACATTTTTCTCACATTTCATTCAATCCATATTTCCGATCCATCAAGCGACCGTTACTTTATACGATAAAATATGTAATCATCTTTATGTCGAGTATGGTATTCTATCATAGATTTTCAATTCTACTCACCCTTCTTCTACTAAAGTCTCGTTTTTCTTTCATATATAATACATTAACGTTACATATTTTACGACAATTTGTCAAATAATATTATCTTGGATACTACCATAATAGAAGGGTTGGGACAGGCAACAATGGTGCACTTAAAACAAAAACCTATCCAAAAAAGATAAATTGGCAGTGCACAATGGTGTTCTTCTACCGAAACTTATGTATAGAAGCGAAGCATGGAACTGGCAAAAGAAGGATGAAAGTAGAATAAATGCAGTAGAAATGAGATCTCTTAGACGAATGTGTGAATACTCTATGTATGATCGAGTGTCGAATGAAAATATAAAATGAATAATGGTGTTATGAACAAAATAATGAAAGGATCATTAAGATGGTTTGGACACGTGGAAATAATGAATGAAGAAAGAATGGTAAAAAAAGTATAAAAAGTATATAAAAGCAGAAAACCTTTATTAATGTACTGTGAAAGTCTATGCAAATCATACAGTACTAGATTTCGCCTGGAGATGTCTCTCCAATTTTTTGCCTGCATGTACCAGTTATATTTATACAACAACATTTTGAACAAATAACGACCCATTGCGGATAAATTTATCCGCAATGGGTGGAATCCAGTATTTGTCTACAAGAATTTGTATACATTCAAAATGTTGAGGTAATTATTATATTACATTATTTATTATAAGACCTTGTCCGAAAGGCGTGCAAGATGGATCGGCCATCAGGAGGGCCTCTTGCATGCCATAATGGAGGGTATGACCGAGGGGACAAACTCTAGGGAACGCCCACGCTGAGAGTACCTGGAGGACCTGTTGGTGGACGTGCGATGCTCATCTTATGCAGATTTCAAAAGAACCGCACAAGACAGAGAAGAATAGAAGAGAAGAATAGAAGAAATTGCTGCAAACCAATCCCAGGATTGAAACTTTCTAACTAACTAAGGTAATTGTTTTTGAGTATATAACCTTTTTAGATATCAATAACTCTTCAAATCAATCATGCATGTAATACTATGAACGCAATAAAGCTGTAATCATACTCGTATTTCTCGCTCATAAATAAACTAAAATGGCGTTTCGGATATCGCAGGAAAGTTCTTTCGACCTAGAAATTGTTTAGGAGTCATAAGCTTATGCCAAACTTATGTATCAATTGGAAAGGAAAATATGAAAAAAATTATATTGCTTTATTCTATAGCCTGTTTTTGAAAATTCTTCATTGTTAGTGGTATGGGGTTAAAAATATTAAAAATTTCTAACTAAATAACTAACTAACCATCGCGCCGTCTCCCTGAAAGGGTAGGCAGAAAGAATGGACTGCCACACTTTAACCGATGCGGCAATCCATCCTTCTCTTTTCGCCCCGCGGGAGACGCGGAGTGATGGGTTGCGAACCTCATCGCCACCAATAGGCGTCTCCCGTGCACACTTCGATAGTCCAACATCCACAAAATAAATCTAAAACAAATAATATAAAATAAAATAACAAAATAAAAATAATTTAACACATGAATTACTAAAAATGTTTTTAAAAACTTCATATTTAATAATTATTATTAAAAAAAACGTTTGTTTTCGAAATTTTTTATTATATTTTATGGAAATGAATTGTTTCGCTTTGGCAAGACATTTTAAAAGTAATAAGCAAGGCAAAACATGTCATTCCCATAAAATATAATAAAACTTCTAGAAAGCAGACGTTTTATTTCTTATTAACTATTTTATAAAAAATACTCAATTTAATAAAATATACATACCTTGTATAAACCATATATATTATGAAATTTGATTATACTCGTAATGTTGTCAAATCAAATCAAATCAGTTTATTTACTTAAAAACACTACAAATAGCATAAATGTTTAAGGCATCTATTGAGCACAGGTAAAATATTATATACATACAACATAATACCAGGAACGCATTAGAGATGGTTCGACATAAGGAAGACAAGATACTTTCTTTTTTTGAAATTTCATGGTAGAAATTCATTGTAAACAATTACTTTTATTTTTAATTGAGTTAAATTCCACTTGTGTTTACGGCTTTCATCTCATTCTACGATAGAATACTGTAGTCAGTTTGAGAATGCCCTCACAAATCGAATCAAATTTGTCACTATTAAAAAAAAACTAACTATCTAACCATCACGTCTTTCCGAAGGGGTAGGCAAAAATAATGCACTGCTTCACTTTTTTTCTGACATATTTCTCTTGCTTTCTCAACATTCATACATCGTGTCATGCACGCGCGTAGATTTCTCTGACTCCTCACATGGCCGACATTCAATATTTGATTTATTTGACCGTGCCACGTTTTCTTAGGTCTTCCTCTATTTTTAGTTCCATTTACATCGTAAACATATATTTTTATACCATTCTTACTTTATTCATTCTTTCCATATGTCCAAACCTTCTCAATGATCCTTTCATTATTATGTTCATAACACCATCATTCGCACCGCATTCACTTCTTATATTTTCATTCGACACTCTATCATACACAGAGTATCCACACATTCGTCTAAGAGATCTCATTTCTACTGCATTTATTCTACTTTCATCCTTCTTTTGCCAGTTTCATCATACATAAGGGTCGGTAGAAGAACACCATTGTGCACTGCCATTCTAGCTTTTTTGGATAGGTTAATAAAAATTACGTCACTTTTTTATAAAAATTCAATTCAAGTAAATCCACTGAACAATCTTGTTTACTATAAATTAATTACGTAGTTTTACAAAACTAATACCTCAACCATCAATCGAATACTTTCTCATAATATTATATGATAATACTTTTAGGAAACTAAACATTTAATTTCTTCTATAATATATTCGCCATAACTTTGTGTTGCTGATTCATTGCACAATGTTTTATAACAATACCTGAACCCCAATGTTCCAAAAGTATTTTTTCTCTAAGACCCCAACGGGGGAATAGTACTAAAAATTACTGCGAATCGTTCCTGTATGTATTATAACATGCGGTTTATCAAGGGCATTTCGTAAGTCAAAACCAACCATTTTATTGGTACGTGCGTCTATAGAGAAATTTGTTTTGAATATGATATACGATCACCCTGTAAATTAATATTGTTCATGAGAATAAATGGGTATTTTCAGTGCGAGTATACTCGTATGAGATCATACAGCATTAAGGAATACTAAATTCCTAAATTCCAATATGTTGTTAGATTATAGGGTAAGAATTGAAAGAGGTAATCTATGATTTAATCAAGGATTAGATCGGCTTTAATATACAACACCACAAAGTGAATGCTTGATTAATAAATAATATAATTTATTAACAGCAAGTATTATTTTGGTAATAAAAATATTTATTTTAGATACATTTAAGGCGTTATAACTGTGGAATTCCAGAAAGATGAATTGTTCAGGAATGAATCAGAAAAACGATTAAAACTGTTTAGTTATATCGTTTTTCTAATGATGAAGGTGTAAAACCTTCTAAACATGTCGAGAAAAATATACTCAAAAGTAGAAGAAAAAAAAACTTCAAAAAGTCAATTCATAAAAAGTTCATAAATAAAAATATTTTAAAAATGTTTTATTACGGAGTTCTAAAGTCATTCTTCAAGCCACGAAGAACACGATTTATGAAGCTAGAAATGTATTTGATTAAATTGAAAAGAATCCAGAGAGTAACACAATTAGTTTTTACTGATAAAATTTCATTTTTTGTACTGTCAAATAAATCGAAAATCTGTTTTATTCAAGAGTAATTTGGGAGTTTAAAGGAAATTTATTGGGTGCTTTAAAAGTACGAATTATTCGGCTGAACTATCTGATCATTAAAGTAATGAGATTCAAGTTCAGCCAGGGGACAGGGAGGAAAAATCAAGTAAACAATGAAGGTAAATCGAATTTCCCGAGTCGCTCCAATGAAAAGTAAGCAACAGTACTTACCCCACGTAAACCTAATCAGGTCCGACTACTAGTAGAGTAAATTGATATAATTCCGTGATATATACTAATTTCGTGATATTTTCTTAAAAACAATAGTTTTGCCATTGATATTATCAATATTTTAAATACAAATTTGAGAATAAATTAATGTTTATTAATAATATGTGCAAATACAGTTTTTGAACATGTCATTCGTGTTTTTAAATGAGGTTGGTTTATTTCATAAATAGTATAAGTTTAAACATGAACAATATCTCCATGAAATTCCGATGAAATACAATTTAATTTACTTTTAAATGCTCGATCCCTTAATAATTTGGTAACAAACTTTTCCGAATGCATTATTAAAGGTTATTTATCAATGCATATTTTAACTAATCTCTAGGGCAAATAAAAAGTATTATATCATTATCGATTTTAACGAATTAAATAAATATACGAGGCATATCCAGAAAGTAAGTGTACTGGGCTCTCACGACAGAATGGATTATATTTTCTACATGTTGGCTACACTTCCGTGTAGCCTGACCCTTCTCCTCTGCAACGAGATCGGTTCGAGGTCAGTTAGTTGAGAAATGTCAACGCGACAATACGTTTCGTGAAAAATGTCAATCCAATCTCCCGCCAAGTGCGAAATACGCGGCGCCGGGCAAGAGTTTTTGAGGCGCTGCAAACTCCATGGAGATGAATTTCTCCGCACCATCGTTACTCCTCGTATATTTAATACTTAAGTAACTTTGATTAATCAACGTATACTTAACCGGAATTATAAGTAAATTATAAGTAACTCACTTATTTACCACCACACCATCTACCCGAAGGGGTGGGCAGAAAGAATGGACTGCTACACTTTACTTTCCAGATATACAAATATTATAATATATTAATAACAAATTAATATGTACAAATATATTATAATACATATATGACATTACAAATCCTTATTATGAAATAATTTTTATTTTGAATTTATTTCTTACAAGTCCCTTGAGTATCACGGACTAAGATAAATTAATCCTAATTAATGGTCCCTGTATTGGCATCTTTTCAAACAATTACAATTCAGTCCAGGTGCCCTTGTACGGATCCTGTTCGGCCGCCATTACGTTCGCCTATAAGGCCCTTACCCTAAATCTTTGTTAACAAAATGAACGCATTTATTACTCAACCTTCCGACTCCTGAACTGCCGATTTTCCTTTCTTTGTGTCCTAGCTGTCAGGTCAGATTTTCAATTGGCCATACAAGTTTACGCAAATGTAAAACACTCGACCCCTATAACGCTTTACATAATGGAATTACTTTATTCTCTGTTATAAGATATGGGCACGAAATTCATAGAAAAACGATTACCCAGTAAAAAATGGATATCAAGCGAGGTTTAGTGTTCGAAATTATTTTTAACTACATGTTTAATATTAGAAAGGTGATTTTAGAATCGAAAAAAAACAATTTATTGAGACACGATGTACGAAAACGTTGTAGCATTTTTTTATTTTAAAATGATGCTAAGGACAATGTTCTCAAGATTCTAAGATGACTCTATTATCAAATATATTCTTCTTCTTTTCCTGCTTTATTTAGGACTGTGTCTTGTTTTTTCTCGGAGCCTGTTCCTGGGGTGCAGATGTCCAACTATCTCGCCATCTTTTAGGTCGTCTTCCTGCAGGTCGATTTCCTGTTGGTACTTTATTTGCGGCTATATTTATCACTCTTTCAGAACATGCTCTTTCCACATGATCTCTCCAGTAGCGTCTTCTCAGTCTTTACCATCGCACGACATCTTCTA
>JAHDVF020000400.1:0-161791 GCA_022606425.2 Lepidostoma basale | reverse complement strand
CTCTTCCAGATTTTTTTTGTAAATTTCTGCATTCACAGTTCCTTTTATGAATGCTAATTGCTCCACTCCATAAAAGAAGAAGCATCTCCAGACCATTTGTCCAGCAGGATGCTTCAACTACCAAATAGCCTATAGACGAAAGAGGAATAGCCATTACAGCTGAACCAAGTCCAAATCCAAAATTATCATAATTGAATATTATGGCGGTCCATCATATCTAGAACTCGCACAGAAACTTGTCGTTATGTCCTTTTGTTATGCTAAATTATGCATCATAAATATTTTTCGTAAACTAACATTTTGATTTATACATTTTACTATCCGAAACAAACAATAAAATTAGCAAAATTACCCCATTAAAATTATTTATTACTCTAGGTACCTAACTACTTGCTTATCAAATTACACATCTTTATCATCATCGTCTATGGGCAGCCTTCCGCAAGTTCTGAATTTAAAACCCTTTTATCGCGCTATCTCCTGACCTCCATAAGACACTTGTTCGTGTCTCTTTCCGTCGCTCGATCTATGGTATTATTGTACATTTTGTTTTAACGAATAGATAGACGTCTGTCCCACTCGCACTAGATAAGGTAATACTAAAATAGGGTGCGAACATTGCAGTGTCTGAGATAATTTTTATCTATGAAGGCTGATCAAGTTAAAACTATTTTTAAAAATTACTTTATTTGAAAGATTAGGTTAGAAATATTTCATTGGTCTTTTTCTTTTTTTATATACTTTGTATATACTATAGTTACTTTTAAACAAATTAATATGAATATTTTGGAACGTTTAAACCAGTGATTCCCAAAGTGGTCTATATGGACCCCCAGGGGTCTACGACAACTTGCAAGGGGTCCATGTCAGCGAAATAAAAAAATGGGGGTCTATGAAATGAAAATGGGTCCACAATATAGGATCACATGTCGGATGGTCGAAATCGTTGACGACTTTTTTTTTAGCAGCTTGGGGAAAATCTGCCGGTCGAAACGTTTGGCGACCTTTTTTTTTTTTTTTTTTTAACTCATTCGGCAAAGATCGGACATTCGATTAATAGCTAAAAAACAAAGCGGTTTTTTTCTGGATTTTTCGGGCTGTTTTAGCTTCAAAAACTACTTTTATAGTTACAGATAAATTTATAAAAAAAATCAATTTTAGGAAAGCAGGGGGTCTACACAAAATAGAAGAAATCAGCAAGGGGTCTACGGGACAAAAAAGTTTGGGAACCTCTGGTTTAAACGTTCATCAAATATTCCAAAATAAAATCGAAACTCTATTTTTCAAGTCGGTTGTCAAGATTTCTCAAACCGATCTTATTTAAATTTGGCACACTTCTTCAAGATAACATTATCTAGTTTCTGAACGAAGTACTTTTTTTATTTTTATTTTATTGCAACTAATTTTAAAAGGCATAATGTGGTGCAAATGTTACCAAAAAAATGATTTTTTTTGTTCACAACTCCGCCAAAAATTCAAATAATTTATATATTTATATTATTTAGAAAATATTCGGTGTTTCAATTTCAGACAAATGTGTCATGAGTTATCTTTTTCTGAGGGGTCAAGTGAAATGAGGTCCCAATGGCTGCATTTATGGCCGTAGCACATCTCCTCTGCGAAATACGAGTAGCGGAACCGCTGAATGAATTCCGCTGCGATCAAGTGTAGATTGAGTAGCGGAACTGGGTGGCGAAACGTCACGCGAATCAGTTGAGTTGAGGCAATCGGAGCGAAATATCGTCCTTTTCAGAGTCAGAGGAGGAAGCAATATTATTGTGGACTTTAACTTTGAACAGGCATAAAACTCGTAGAATTTGGGTGCACGAGATTAATGAAAAAATGAAGAAATTAGGAGAAAAACGACTATGTAAAGAACTAGAGTCACATGAATATCGTTTCTATACATATTTTAGAATGAGCCCAGAGAGTTTTGAAGAATTACATAATCTTTTGAAGCCATTTATAGTCTGGATGATTTAATAAATAGAGAATAGGTCTATTTCTCTCTTGAATTAATTTTTCTGTAAAATCAACGTCCATTTTATGAAAAAATGCAGTTTCGCTTTTTATTTTTGTCGACTTCCACAAACACGTGCGGACACAACGCGGCACCGCAACTAAATGGCGGCCGGAGCGCGGAGGTGTGGCCGGCGTCGGAGCAGATCGACGAAACCGCGCGGGGAAAGAGATAGAATTATAGTCAAATGTATGCGTTAGAACAGGCAGTTCCGCTAGTGTTCCGTTTCTCCTACATACGGACAAGACGTGGCGAAATTACTGCGGCTCCGCTGTTATGGTTTCGCAGCGGAGGTGTGCTACGGGCCTTACAAACTACAATTAAAAATTCACAAAGTACTTATCAAATATGAATATTTTGAGCCCTCGAAACCCACCTAACCCCTTAATTCTAATAACTCGATCTGAGAACATTGAATTTTCTTCCTGGTTTTTGCCTGCCCCTTCAGAGAGACGGCACGATGGTTAGTTAGTTAGTTTTTGTAACTTATTATTTGAACTTCCCAATGATTGATTACGCTTTATTTATTCGGATACGTTCCTTATCACTTCACCGATAAGTTTTTAGCCGATTTAGTTACAATTGTACCTGTTCTGATATTCATAATTGTACCTGTTCAAACCAACCTGTTTTTTATACGCAAATAATAATAATATTGTTAAGTTACTATACCAACCTACATTTCGTGGAAAAATACTGTAAATAATACTTTTTATGCATAGTGAAAGTGTAATATAATATGTGAAGTTATATAAATTTCTTATCTCTATAGAAATGGAAATTTTATTTGTAAGTATCTTTAAATGTGGATAGGGTCAAAGCACCAATGAATGACCGTTTAAGGTTCAGCTTGTACTGAAATACACATTAAAGGCATTAATTTCATTATTTCAGTGTACAACATAAAATAAAACAATAAAAACCACATTGACTTCTCTAAATTCTCTAACTTTTTTATTGAAATATGAGTATTACTATTAAAATTAATGTTTCTCTAAAAACATAGCACAATCACCAGTAATTGACCACTTCAGGTTATATTGATACAATACATAGATTTTGTTACATTGTCACATTATGAAACACCCTAACATATAAAAATATGTAAATATTTAAAGAATTGCATAAGAAAAACATAAAAAAAACACTTGCCACACTTTTCCTTATAAAAAAACTACTAACAATCTCAGAACAATAACGATAAGACGCACTTTTACCGTTTGACAAAGCACAGTTCAAAACTGATAGTTTTGTTTCTTATCAACAGTTGTCTCTGCCTACCTCTTTTGTCATAGTTTCTTGGGATTAAAATTTTTTGACTGGACACATAGAGCAATTCTTATTATATTCTGTTTTATTGACCAACGGTCATTTACTGGGGGGCGGTCAAATACTGGTGCTTCGACCCTATGTATATATTGAAGAAATACTAAGGGTTTAAATCGGAAGTTTCCAATATTATCTGTATCGCCCCTTTCGAGGAAAATATTTCAATACCCCCTCTCATAAAAGTTATTTAAAATATTATTGCGAAATTATCATTATCGGCTGTCCCTCGTGTCCGAAGAAGACTGTCTTCCACGGTTGTGGGTCCGCATGAAGAGCCCGATCCTGGACCCACACATTCTGGGGCATCTTGGGGAGGGGCAGGCGCTTGTAATGGAGCCGTCACCGTCTCCCAGATGTCTCTCCTTTCTCCTCATCCTCCTCTCTGCGACATCGTCTCTACGCTGTGCTTCAAAGTCTTGCGTGCCTTTATGTACTGCTGTTCTCCACCTAGGTCTGTCTTCTGCAGTCTTTTCCCAGAAATCACAGTCGATGTGAGTCTTTTGTAGGTTTCCTTTCTTCTTATTCTTCAAGTGCCCTGTTGGGTCCCACCAACGTTGGCGATCACCTCGTCGGATGCCTGTCCACTCCCTCACGTTTCGCAGCCAGGACATTTGTCTCCTTCCGGGCCCTCGGCGTCCCTCAATTTTTCCCTCCAATATCAGTTGGAGAAGGTGGTACTTTTCGCCACGCAATATATGACCCAGATGTGAGATCTTTCGAACCTTGATAGTTGATAACAATTCCCTGTCAATTCTAGCTCGCCTCAGAACTTCGGTATTGGTTACCATGTCTGTCCAGGGAACTCTGAGCATTCGGCGATGGAGCCACATTTCAAATGCTTCCAGTCTGATCATTGAGTTAACTTTTAGGGTCCAAGTTTCACACCCGTACAATAAATCAGACCACACATAGCATTTGATCATTCTCTGGCGGAGTTTCAAGTTTACGTTATCATTGCAGAAGAGTGATTTCATTTTATTAAACGTAGCTCTTGCTGCCTCAAATCTGCATTTTATCTCTACATCTGGGTCAAGAGATTGCGTTAGTATGCTGCCGAGGTATTTAAATTTTTAAGGGAGTCCTTAAAGCGTTTCCTCTGACCACCGTGCGAGCGTTTCCCTTGGGTAAGCTAAGAGTACATAATCTTCCTTGGGAGTCTTGTCTCAGGCATTCTGAAGACGTGACCAGCCCAGCGCAGTTGTCTCTGAATAATGGCAGCCTCAATACTTGTCATATTGACCTCAGCAAGTATGCTGTCATTTGTCCGTTTCACATTTAGGATCCTACGTAGACAGCGTGGGGAATTATACTAACTAACCATCACGTCGTCTCCCCGAAGGAGTAGGCAGAAATAATGGACTGCCACACTTTAACCGATGCGGCACTCCATCCTTCTCTTTTCGCTCCCGCGGGAGACGCGGTGTGATGGGTTGCGAACCTCATCGCCACCAATAAGCATCTCCCACGCACACTTCGATCGTCCATCACTTTAAATTAATTTAAAACAATAATATAAAATAAAATGACTAAAAAATAAATAAATTTAAACATTTTTTTTAATTATTGCTTATATTTTTACGGTTACATCCCAGGAATAGGCTCCGAGAAATAACAGGATAGACAAACAAACAAAACAAACAAACCATCACGTCGTTTCCCCGCAGGGATAGGCAGAGAGAATGGACCGCCACACTACTCTATCCTGGCAAACCTCTCTAGCTTCCTCCACATTCATACAACCAGTCATACACGCACGTCGATTCCTCCGACTTCTAACATGACCAACCTTTAAAATTTGATTAATTTGGTCATGTCATGTTTTCCTCGGTCTGCCTCGACTTCGTATCCCATTTACATCATTAACGTATACTTTCTTAACCATTCTTTCTCCATCCATGCGTTCCATATTTCCGAACCAACGCAGCGATCCTTTCATAATTTTGTTCATTATAAATATTTTTGTGAATGTATACTTATACTTGTAAACGAAATCCTGGATTTTCACCAAAGGGTGGTTAATTCAAATTTAATTGTATCTCAATAGAGACGAAGACGCAAACTGGAAACTGAATATGGATGATCAAGGTGTTTACAGGACTTATGACCTCTCATTGGTTGGGTCAAGCGCACGCTTTATGTAATTACAACATTCCCCATTCCACCTTTGTTATTATGATCATGCATGACAAATTTTGGAAGCTGTATATATACTTCAAATCCATATCTATCTTCACGTGTCAGTTTTGATTGGCCATCTATGTAGATTTGATTACAGTTGTGAATTTTTTCAAGATTAACCTATATAATCCATCTACTAACGCCATCTATGGAGAATGATTTGAATGAATGAAAAATTGTTCATTATACCTTCTTCCGCACTACGTTCCTTTCTTATATCAGCATTTGAGATTCTGTCGTATATCGTTCTATCACACATACGTCTTAGGGACCTCATCTCTAACGCATTTATTCTGCTCTCTTCCTTCTTCTGCCAGTTCCATGATTCGCTTCCGTACATTAGGGTTGGGAACAGAACTAAATAAAGCAGAAGAAGAAGAAAAATAAGATTTGTGTTAAATTATGTGAATTGTTTTAATTTCTAACTCAACTTCAACTTAACGGTGGCCGTAATCATATTATTTGATGTATTTCTACTAGCGTGAAGTATGTTCAAGGACAAACTTATATGGCGTCCATAATCCCAGACTTATATGGAATAAACGTATTCTCATTATTTGCGGCCAGTGTTTGCATATAATATATTATATAATTTAAAAGACACGCTGTCCTACTTGCTGACAACGAGCATGAACTACAAGTCCTGGTGAATTGTATGTATGAGGTATGCATGCGAAATGATCTGATGATAAATGTTAAGTCCAAGGTGATTTTTGAAAAGGAAGAAACCATGACAGTCTGCAACATTAGCGTGAATGGTGAAAACTTGGAGCAAGTAGTTGAGTTTGTGTATTTAGGTAGTATGTTTACAAGAGATGGGAGAGTGGAGAGGGATATTGAAAGAAGAGTTGGGGCAGGCAACAAAGTGAATGGTGCACTTAAAGTTGTCATCGCAAACAAAACCTATCCAAAAAAGCTAGAATGGCAGTGCACAATGGTATTCTTCTACCGACCCTTATGTATGGAAGCGAAGCATGGAACTGGCAAAAGAAGGATGAAAGTAGAATAAATGCAGTAGAAATGAGATCTCTTAGACGAATGTGTGAATACTCTGTGTATGATAGAGTGTCGAATGAAAATATAAGAAGTGAATGCGGTGCGAATGATGGTGTCATGAACAAAATAATGAAGGATCATTAAGATGGTTTGGACATATGGAAAGAATGAATGAAGAAAGAATGGTAAAAAAATTATATGTTAATGATGTAAATGATACCAGAAATAGAGGAAGACCAAGGAAAACGTGGCACGATCAAATAAATCAAATATTGAATGTCGGCCATGTGAGGAGTCAGAGAAATCGACGCGCGTGCATGACACGATGTATGAATGTTGAGGAAGCGAGAGAAATATGTCAGGAAAGAAAGGTGTGGCAGTCCATTCTTTCGGCCTACCCCTTCGGGGAGATGGTTAGTTAGTTAGTTAGTTATTATTATTATTCTTCTCCTTATAGACCTTTGGTCTGTTCCTGAAATCAGGCTCTTGGGAGGTTGACTCCCAACTGTCTCTCCATCCTCCATTAATCCTTTATATAATGTTTCTAAAATGTTCATATATCGCTTATTTATTCAATAAAGTACAACGGAGCATAGAAGTAGATTAAATGTGGTCTGGCACCCCCGTGCTATTGCCGTCTTTAATTTTAAGTCTCGGATGGATCGGGGACAGGCCCAGGGAGTGTACGAGCGAGGTTGACAAAGGGCGCCGCTACGCCCTATAACAGTCTCGGGTATTCTTCTCACTCATCGTGAAATATGTCATGCCCATAAATTGTAATAAAACTTCTAGAAATGCTGTATATTCCTGTGGTGTATTATTATTTTAATCTTTTATATAATTTTTCTGAAATGTTCATGTATTAAATATTGCTTATTTATTAAATAAAGTACAGCGGAGCATAGATATAAAATAGAGTAGATTAAATGTGGTCTGGCACCCCCTTGCTGTTGCCGTATTTTATTGTAAGTCCCGGATAGCCCGAGGACAGGCCCAGGGAGTGTACGAGCGAGGTTGACAAAGGGCGCCGCTACGCCCTATAACAGTCTCGGGTATTCTTCTCACTCATCGTGAAATATGTCATGCCCATAAATTGTAATAAAACTTCTAGAAATGCTGTATATTCCTGTGGTGTATTATTATTTTAATCTTTTATATAATTTTTCTGAAATGTTCATGTATTAAATATTGCTTATTTATTAAATAAAGTACAGCGGAGCATAGATATAAAATAGAGTAGATTAAATGTGGTCTGGCACCCCCTTGCTGTTGCCGTATTTTATTGTAAGTCCCGGATAGCCCGAGGACAGGCCCAGGGAGTGTACGAGCGAGGTTGACAAAGGGCGCCGCTACGCCCTATAACAGTCTCGGGTATTCTTCTCACTCATCGTGAAATATGTCATGCCCATAAATTGTAATAAAACTTCTAGAAATGCTGTATATTCCTGTGGTGTATTATTATTTTAATCTTTTATATAATTTTTCTGAAATGTTCATGTATTAAATATTGCTTATTTATTAAATAAAGTACAGCGGAGCATAGATATAAAATAGAGTAGATTAAATGTGGTCTGGCACCCCCTTGCTGTTGCCGTATTTTATTGTAAGTCCCGGATAGCCCGAGGACAGGCCCAGGGAGTGTACGAGCGAGGTTGACAAAGGGCGCCGCTACGCCCTATAACAGTCTCGGGTATTCTTCTCACTCATCGTGAAATATGTCATGCCCATAAATTGTAATAAAACTTCTAGAAATGCTGTATATTCCTGTGGTGTATTATTATTTTAATCTTTTATATAATTTTTCTGAAATGTTCATGTATTAAATATTGCTTATTTATTAAATAAAGTACAGCGGAGCATAGATATAAAATAGAGTAGATTAAATGTGGTCTGGCACCCCCTTGCTGTTGCCGTATTTTATTGTAAGTCCCGGATAGCCCGAGGACAGGCCCAGGGAGTGTACGAGCGAGGTTGACAAAAAGGGCGCCGCTAAGCCCTATAACAGCCTCGGGTATGTGGCGGGAACTTCTAAATTCCTTTAAAAAAAAACTAGCAAACAGATGTTTTCTTTTCTTTTTCTTCTTCTTCTCCTTATAGACCTTTGGTCTGTTCCTGAAATCAGGCTGGCCTCTCTTGGGAGGTTGACTCCCAACTATCTCTCCATCTCTTCGGTGGTCTTCCGAGGGGACGGCAGTCGGCAGGAATCTTATGCGCCACAGCGTGTGGGGTTTTGGTGGGATCCATCCTCTGCACGTGCGCATTCCAATATCTTCTGCGTTGTCTGCCCCATCTCACGACATCCTCCACCTTGCAGATCTCGCGGATCGCCGTGTTCCTCACCCTATCGCGAATATTCCTTCCTGCTATCATCCTCAGCGTCCTCATCTCTGCCACCCGTACTTTAGCCTTCGTTCTTGTGGTATCCGCTCTGGTCTCAATGCTATATGTCAGAATAGGTCTTACGCAGGTTTTATGTATTCTAAGAAAACAAAATGTATAATATTTTTATGTTTACAAAAAACAAACAGAGGGCAATGTGATTGTCACACTGTCTTTGGTCTGGTGTAGAGTTCACGTGACAATAAAATGACAATAGTTAACCTACCTATCACATGTCACGAGAATAACTATGATAGCTATAATACCCTTTACATCGATTTGGCTCATGCTGTCATGATGTAAAGAGCGATTCAACAAAATAATAATAATAATCGTTTTATTAAATATGTGAAATGATCTCTCTCTTCTTTGTCTCCGGTCTCAATCTAAAGATTGGTCTGCAGCAAGGCATCTCCTCTTCCACTCCGCTCGGTCCTCGTCAACTCTCTTCAACCCCGCATAAGAGGCAGCCTGCTCTAGGTACTCCTGGCGAGGTCGTCCTCTGCCAATCGATCCCTCGATCATTCCCTCCAATACGTCATGCAGGAAACATTCGTGTCGCAACACATGACCAATCCATTCGCTATGGTGTTCAATCTCCGAACCTCCTCAGTGAAATGATGGAGTGAGAAATTCAGAAATAAGGAAGTCTGCGATGTCAAAGATGTTGTGCGATGAGGAAGACTGAGAAGACTTTACTGGAGAAACCATGTGGACAGAGCGTGTCCTGAAATAGTGATAAGTAAAGCGGCAAATAAATTACCAACAGGTAATCGACCTCCAGGAAGACCATCCAAAAGATGGCGATACAGCTGAACATCTACATCCCAGGATCAGGCTCCGAGAAATGACAGGACGCAGTCCTAAAGCTTAGATGCAGTCCAAAAGCTGATCAGCCAGAATATTATCTATTGAACGTTGTCTAGGTCTTCCTAGAGGCCTGAATTTCGTCGGTCTTGAAACATACAGAGCCTTGATTGCAATGGTTTCTCTGGTTCGGTATACGTGGCCATTCCACGTTAGGCAATTGACTCTCAAGTGGCATGTTGTTAGGGACTACTAAGCTTGTGTGGATATCCTGACTGCTCATACTTTTGGCAGCAACACCAGAGCTGGGTCCCAAGATTATTCTTTAGATCCTATATTGAAACCTTTAGATTTTTTGTTGTTCTTTGAGAGACAATGTCCATTAATTCAAACCACATTGGCTTGATGGTTCTATCAAAGATGTGTGGTTCGGTGATATGGAGTCCCCACTACGCGATGTACTTGCTCATGTTAGAGAGGATTTAGAAAAGTCTTCTAAGATTATGGTACATGAGGGGGTTTGGTAGTTTTTCGTCGCTTTAACCCACCGCATTCCTCTTGCATGCTTGAGACTTTGGCCTGCAGATAAGAAGGGATGGGTTTACCTACCCGTTTCTTTAGACTTAGGGGATTATGGGATGTTTATCTTTGACTCCGTCATCACTTGTGTTTTATCTCCTAACATGCAGAACCATCCTGCTGCTCTGGTGATGCCGGTTGTGAGAGCAATCAAACTGCTTAGCGCGAAGCAATCATTTACGGAATGCGACATTTTCCATGTTGATGATACAGTGTGTTTTTTAGAGGTATACAAAACATATTCAAAGTGAAAAAAAACATTAAAATAATGTTAATGTCTATGATATTGACTTTATTTAATAGATAATTTTATGCCATTATTGTTTAAATATGATTTCGGGCATATGAGCGCCACGGCTAGCTCGAATAAAGCGCAATCATGAAATCCAATTTTCGACAATTGTCGTCTTTGTGGATGCGTATTATCCACTAGAGTGTACGTGGTGCGAAAACGATCCATGATCTTCCGAATAACTTGCTCGGATGGACGATTATCGACCGTAAAATGGACGTAGTGCACGACAAGTTTGGCGAACCGAACCATGATTTTCAACATAAATTTGCACAATTTGCAAGCGCTGTTTTGACGTCAGTCTATTCATGGTGAAATGGCAAAACGTACTGACAATTGACAGTCTGTAGAAACAATGTTGCCAGTTTAAAAACCAAACCTCTTAAAAAAAACACACTATAAAATGTTCATAAGGAAAATACTCCAACTATTAAAATATATTCAGCTTCATTAGCGTCGTACTTGTTCATGATTCTCGTAAATCGGTAGCTTAAATAATGTATTTATATTTGAAAGACACTAAGCTTGGTGTTTTTGGACTACGAGCATGGACTTCCCAAATTTCTTCCAAGAGATTGCAGTGTCTAAACCTTTCTGATCTCTGAATTCTATCATTATTGGGATGATGAATCAATCAACATCTTAACTGTGTACTATTTTTCTTTCTAGGTGAAAATGAAATCGGGATGTCTTCACGCCTTTTTGCTGTGCACAGTGCTGGCTTGCTTAACCCAAGTTGACGCAGTAGACGACATCGTTAAACGTACGTAAAACTCATTTAATGATTAATTAATTAAATTTTGGTCATGTGATGAAGATACCCAGGTCTCCCTCCATCTCTTTGGTGATCGCCCTGTTGGTCGACAGGCCTCTGGAGTATCGTGCATCTTAGGAATCCTCGCTGGGTTCATCTTCTCTTCTCAGCCTACTAAAATTGAGATACATTGGGCGAAGAAATCGTAATGGTATCATTACAATGAGAATGTCTTTGGATTTTACTATCCGACCATGTGTTTGAGAAATTGGTTGTGAATTGTATGTAGACGCACCCATCTTAGTCATGTCAACAAATTCCATACCTCGTTTTGATTAATTTTGATTAGATAGCGGACCCTAATACAAGGCCTAAAATAATTTGTTTACAAGATTATCAATTTTATTTTTACATATTTTTGTATGTGATCAATTGCAGCATATGTTCTTCATATGTCATCTTATCTCGTTTTTTCCATAGATAAATTGATTATAAACAAATGGGGTTAATCTTAAAAATAATTGTATGTATTTGATTGATGGGTTTTTGTTTACCCTTTCAAAATCGTGATTCTTTCAATTTCAGAGACGACCTTCGTGGCAGAGTGGCAAGAGCTATGATTGCCATACCGATGGTGATCCCGGGTTCGATTCCCGGCTAAGACAGTGTGATTCTCACACTGTCTTTGGTCACATATTTTCTTAGCATATAAATTTTAACAATAAAATGAGACTATATCTTGACTTATATACTTAATGATAGAGGGAAGGGAGAAAAGTTTAGAAGTAGAGGTAATTGTTATTTAACGAGGAGTGTAAGACAAAGGGAACAAATCAATTATTCGACTTGAAGTAAGGTTTATTTGATGATTACGATATTTTTTTTCTTTTTAACCTTCTTCTTTTTTCTTGTTTTAGACCTATGTGGTCTGTTCTCCAGAGGGTTGCTCCTCCTGTGAGGTAGATTCCCAGCTGTCCTTCCATCTTTCAGGAGGTTTTCCATGAGGACGAGTCCCATGAGGCTGATTATGCAATGCAATATAGGGGAGTCTGGTGGTGTCCATTCTTTGAACATGACCGTACCAGTCCCTTTTTCGCTGTCTGCTCCATCTTATGATATCCTCAACTTCACATATCTCTTTATAAATTTACTAATTTATAAAGCTAATTAGAGCTCGATTCGTATCAAAAGTATGCCTATAACCACCGCCGTGTTTTATTTAATCAATCCTGAAAGAATCAACTCGATCTTCAACCTATTAACTGAGTAATCTGGCGACACAATAACACACTTTCGCTTTTATTTATATAGATGTTATATTTTCAGGAAAAGTAGGCAATGTCTGCCAGAAAGATAGTGACTGCCCGGACAACGCCTTCTGCCACACGTTCGAAGATCGGGGCTACTGCGTCTGCAAAGATGACTACATCCTCCGTCTGTACAACGCTACCAACAGAGAGTGTATTAAAGGTAAGATAAACTTCTTCTTAAGCCTTCTTCCCTCCACTGCTGGATATAGGCCCCTTTCATTTTTCTCCCCGCATACAAGTCGTTCCAGCTATTCGGGCAATATGCCAGTCTATATTTTAGGTGGTCTCTCGACACTTCTTTTCTTTGTCCAAGGTCTCCACTGAAGAATGTCCATCGGGTACTGCCATGTCTTGCTATATGTCTTGAATTGCTATGCTATCGTTTACTAGAGCATTGAGAACTGTGTATCATAGATACACAATGAACAACCAGCAACTAACACACGTATCTACGATGAAGGATCTCGGGATCATCTATGAGAGTAGGCTGACTTTTCGTGCACATATCGAGAGGATTTGTGACATTGCACTGAGGATGTTGGGCTTCATCATTCGAACCGGAAGAGTTTTGTAGTATGTGGTATTATTAATATTATTTTTTAGTTTTACAAGGATTAATTGTATCTCAATAGAGACGAAGATGCAAATCGTTTTCCGGGAACAGAAGGTGGTAGAGACATCTCCAGGCGAAATCTAGTACTGTATGATTTGCATAGACTTTCACAGTACATTAATAAAGGTTTTCTGCTTAATGCTTTCTAATCTTAATATAGATGACGCTAGTGTAGAGTGAACATAAAAATGTGAAAATAGGTGTAGAAACCTACCATATATACAAGTTCCAAAAAGTTTGTCAGACGTGGTGTTCATAACGGCGGAATGGGGAATGTTGTTAAACGTGAAGCGATCGCTCAACCCAACCAATGACAGGTCATAAGTCCTGTAAGCGCCTCGGCCACCACCTTCTGTCCCCGGAAAACGATTTGCATCTTCGTCTCTATTGAGATACAATTAATCCTTGTAAAATAAAAATAATTTATCCGCAATGGGTGAAATCCAGTATTTGTCTACAAGAATTTGTATACATTCAAAATGTTGTTATTTTTTAGTTATTGCATTTTTGTTTTTGTATATGAAAACCAAGTTAAATAATATTTTATGATTTTGTGTTTTCAGAAGCGAAATCAATTGGCGATCCCTGCCAGGTGACGCTGCAGTGCCAGCCCCGTCTCTCCATTAACTCTGTCTGTTTGGATGGGGCATGCCAGTGCAAAGAAGGATCTCATTTCGACGATGGCCGTTGCTATGAAACAGCCAGTAAGTATTAAATCAAATGTTCTTTTTCTTATTATTTTTATTTTCTTATATTCTTCTTCAAGTGCCCTGTCGGGCCCCCCCAACGTTGGCAATCACCTCGGCGAACCTGTCCCTGTCCTGCGCCGCTCGGAACAGCTCCTCCACACTTCGGATGTCAGTCCACTCCCTCACGTTTCGCAGCCAGGACATTTGTCTCCTTCCGGGCCCTCGGCGTCCCTCAATTTCCCCCTCCAATATCAGTTGGAGAAGGTGGTACTTTTCCCCACGCAGTATATGACCCAGATGTGAGATATTTCGAACCTTGATAGTTGATAACAGTTCCCTGTCAACTCTAGCTTGCCTCAGGACTTTGGCATTGGTAACTTATTTTAGATTATTTTCTTATAATATAATAAATTTAACAACTTTACCCTTATGGTATTATCCGTGTTCCTATGGACATATGCTTTCTACTTCAGCCTGTTGTGGCCGTCCACTCCTGGACGTGGGCCTCCTCTCAAATTTTCCACTCCCTTCTATCCTGAGCGATCCGCATCCAGGCGCTTCCCGCACTCTTCCGGATATCGTCGTGACAACGCAACTATGGGCGTCCAACTCCACGCTTTGCCGTTCTCGGGCATCAGCACAGCAGACGCCTTGTCCACGTTTTATTTGGGTCCAACTTGATCGCTCGGTCCCGCCCAACGCTACTTAAGGGTTGAGGCCAACTTGATGACATTGGAGACTTTTGTCCTGGCTCGTATGTCCTCATTCCTGACTCTGTCCTACTAGCTAATACCCAACATGGCTCTCTCCATTGCTCTCTGTGTGACGCTCAGCTTGTTGGCACTTTTGTGACATTGTGACTGTCCCAATATCACTGACAGAACACAAGCGTTGAATATTCTTCTATTTAAGTTGATGGGTATTTTCGGATTCTTCAGAAAGTGGCCAAATATGTTAGTATTACCCTCAAAATGTTATGCAAATAAAATGAACCTCTTTGTTGATGGAATGAAACGAATAATAATTCAGAAAATGAATGTTAACAGGTTATTTTTTGGTGGATGCTTTTTAGTCTCTCCATTGAGAACAATATTGTTTTTTTATAATACTAGGAGCATGAACTACAAATCTTGGTGTCCAATATGTATGAGGTATATATGCGAAATGATCTGATGATGAATGCAAATAAGGTAAAAAAAAAAGAAATCATGATAGTCTGCAACATTTGCCTGAATGATGAAAATCTGGAACAAGTAGATAAAACTGACTAACTGACCATCAGAATATCGGGTAGACAGAAAGAATGGACTGCCATACTTTAACTGATGCGGTACTCCATCCTTATTTTTTCGCCCCCTACGGGAGACGCGGTGAGGTGGGTTGCGAGCCTCATCGCCACCAATAAGCATCTCCCGTGCACACTTCGATCGTCCAACGTCTTTAAATAAATCTAAAACAATTCATTCACTATATAATTTTTCAGTTATCGGACAGCGCTGCATGGTGACCCAGAACTGCTACTTAGGCCCTGATGAATCCTTCAGCAACCAGGTGTACTGCGTCCGAGGACTATGTCAGTGTAACCTGCTCCACAGCCCAAAAGATGGAGGCACCAGGTAAAATTTATCACATCCCTTTTTAAAGTTTTCTTCTTGTGATATTGTTCTTCAATATCGAAAATGGAAGTACAGAAAAACCTGGATATAACGCACACAGGATGGCGATTTTATTTTATATATAATACCTAGAATCATTAGTCACCTTGAAATATGTAAAATCATTTGTAAACGATTTGTAAGAAGATGTTTTTCTTCTTCTTCTTCTTCTTCTTCTTCAGCCCGTATTGACCTGTCAACTCTAGCTCACCTCAGGACTTTGGTATTGGTAACTTATTTTAGATTATTTTCTTATAATATAATAAATTTAACAACTTTACCCTTATGGTATTATCCGTGTTCCTATGGACATATGTTAGCTTTCTACTTCAGCCTGTTGTGGCCGTCCACTCCTGGACGTAGGCCTCCTCTCGCATTTTCCATTCTCTTCTATTCTGAGCGATCCGCATCCAGGCACTTCCCGCACTTCTCCGGATATCGTCGCGCCAACGCAACTGTGGGCGCCCAACTCCACGCTTTGCCGTCCTTGGCCACCAGCACAGCAGTCGCCTTGTCCACTTTTCTTCTGGATCGCGAGCGACATGTCCCGCCCATCGCCACTTGAGGGTTGCGGCCATCTTGACAACATCGGAAACCTTTGTCCTGACTCTTATGTCCTCATTTCTGAGTCTGTCCCGTAAACTGATACCCAACATGGCTCTCTCCATTGCTCTCTGAGTGACTCTTAGCTTGTTGGCACTTTTTTGTGACATTGTGACTGTCTCAATACCTTTCTTCGAAACACGTTATTTCCGCCTACCTCAAATAACTTATTTTTGATTAATATAATATTATTAAGTACCCCCTAACTATGTAACCATTGTCATAAAATTTCTTAACGAGTTCCAAGAAACACTTTCCAATATTTCTGGACATACCCAAATAATTATTTGATAAAAATGTATAAAGTCACATCAATTTTCGTTAATTACCATATTCTGCTCCATTTACTAGTGTATATAAACTGCAACGAGTTGAAGTTTCGTCACATTTGATAATGCCTTAGAAGGGCGAAACATGTCATTCCCATTAAATATAATAAAACTTCTAGAAAACTGACGTTTTCATTCGTATTAATTATTTAATAATAAATGTGTACTGATGATTTCAGGTGTTTGAAAGATGCCATGCTCGGAGACCCTTGTGAAGATGACGAGCACTGCACCGGGGAAAATACACGCTGCAGCAGCGTCTGCCGCTGTATGGAAGGTCACGTGCTCCATCCTGATGAAAACCGCTGCTTGAAAGGTGATATTTGTATTTTAATTATCGTATCAGGTATGTTTATTTTATTTGTTAATTTTATTTTCTTATACAGTAGAATATCGTTTATCCGGAATGATTGGGACCGGAGGTGTACCGGATACCGATTTTTCCGGATAATCAAACAGGCGCTTATTCTTTTAGCAAAATAAGGTGTAAATCTTTTTTTTTCCTTGGCTCATTTATTGATTATGAAATTACAAAGTTTACTGCAAAAACAAGTATATATGTACATTCATCATCATCAGCCGTCTGTCATCCACTGCTGAACATAGACTCTCCCGAAGCACATCACCGCCCGCTATCCATTGCCGCTCCCATCCATCCATGTCCAGCAATCCTTTTCAGATCATCGGTCCAGCGGCCAGGGGGACGTCCAACTCTATCCTGAATCCTGTACGCGGTCTCCACTCCAGAACCCGTCTCCCCCATTGGCTGTCGTTTCTCCTACAGATATGGCCAGCCCACCGCCACTTCAGCCCGCCTATACTCAGAGCAGTGGCGGTACTACCATAGAAGCCCAGAAGCCCGGCTTGCGTAAAAAAAATTGAATCTAAACCCCCAAATCTAAGAAATCGTGCCCCCACATATACCAACAACCCACCAAATCACCTTCCAACAATGTTCCCATCAGACGTAAGAGGAATAGCCACAAGAGCTTAACCTCTGTAAGCCAAAAGAGGTTTTGATTCAAAATTTCTTTCGCAAGCCGGGCTTCTGGGCTTCTATGGGCTTCTTCTTCGAGGGGAGTACCGCCACTGCCTCAGAGCCACCTCAGTCACCAACTGAATTCTTCGGTCGGCTTCTTTCTTCTTGTTTCTACTTAATTGTATGATTTGGTACGTTAGATTGATGAGTACATTAAAAGGCTTAAATTACTCAACTTAAACAACTTAAATTTGAAATTTGATTAATATTCCAGCGGCTACGGCTTTAAACGATCCATGTGAGATTGAGGCACAGTGCACAGCTGCTCTAAACGGCACCACCTGCATGGACCAGATCTGTCGCTGCCAGTGGGGGCTGCACATGGTGGGAAGCAAGTGCCTGGTCTCCAAATATCTCGGGCAGAAATGCTTCTCTAGCGAGGTAAACCAAAATGATTTTTTTCAATAGCAATGCCGCGTAAAAACTTTGTTCAGAGACACTACAACAACAACAAACCATCACGCCTTTTCTCGGCAGGGATAGGCAGAGAGAATGGACAGCCACACTACTCTACCCTAGCACACCTCTCTAGTTTCCTCCACATTCATACAACGAATCGTAACGCACATCGATTCTTCTGACTTCTAATGTTACCAACCTTTAAAATTTGATTAATATGGTCGGGCCATGTTTTCCTCACGTCATGCGTCATGGTTGCTGACGTCATGGACCGAGTGGCAAAATTGAAATGGCAATGGGCTGGACACTTGGCTAGACAGAGATACTCAGTTGGAGACCATGGGCAAATAGGCGAAGTGTGAAAGGCCACCGATGAGATGGACCGATGATATTGTCAAAAGGGTTGGAAAATCTTGGATACAAAGGGGGCAGGATAGAGACGAGTGGAGGAAATTGGAAGAGGCCTATATCCAACAGTGGAGGGAAGAAGGCTAGCAAAGAAGAATAAGTTTTCCTTGGTCTACCTCGACTCCCTACTCAATTTACATCATTAACGTGTATACTCTCTTCCACTATTTAATAATGTCACACCACAAATGAAGTGCTTTATACGAAAGTATAAACTTAATTTTATGAATTAAAACACTGTTTTTTTCACATGTTTTGAAGGCTTTATACCTTCATCATTGGGAGAACAATATAAACACACTCTCAAACTTACTCTTAACTATGAAGTTGTTAAGCCTTCGAAACATGTTGAGAAAAATAAACTTAAAAGAAGAAAATACAGTGTTTTAAATCCCATAAAAACAAAATTATGAAATTTGTTTTTTTGTATACAAATACTGGATTTTTTCCCATTGCGGGTTAATCATTTTTTAAGGATTAATTGTATCTCTATTGAGATACAATTAATCCTTAAAAAATGATTAACCCGCAATGGGTAAAAATCCAGTATTTGTCTTTAAGTATTTGTATACAAAAAAACAAATTCTATAAAAAAACTGGTACAAGTTAATAGCATAAAAATTGGAGTTTCACTCCAGGCGTTATCTAGCAATGTGATAATTGCGTAAAAGCCTTTCACATTGTATTAATAAAGATTTTCTGCTTAATGCTTACAAATTATCTTAATATTAGGTCCATACATATGAAACTGGCGTTTTGCCGTACTGGCAACTTTGATCTCAAATATCTTCTCTTTGGTTAGGAATTCCAAATTCAAATTTATACAGCTATTTACTCAAGTATTTGTGTTTCGAAAATTATAATTAATTTGTTTTTTCCTCAATTGTTTTTTTTCTTTGCGTCACTCAGTTTACAAAATGGAAAACTTGAAATATCGCGTTATTTACGAGTACGAGTTCCACCGTGGCACCAGTGCTGCAGAAACAGCTCGAAGGATTAATGATTTGTATGGCGACGGTGCCGCAAAAGAAAACACAGTGCGTTTTTGGTTTCAACGTTTTCGTTCTGGAAATTTCGACCTGCAGAACAAGCCCCGTGGACGGCCGGAGACCAAAGTTGATAATGAAGAATTGAAGGCTATTGTGGAAGCGGATCCATCACAAACCACGTCCGAGTTAGCTGCAGGCTGCGGTGTTAGTGATAAAACTGTTTTAATCCACTTGAAGCAAATTGGGAAGGTGAAAAAGCTTGAAAGGTGGGTACCTCACGAATTGAGTGAAGCAAATCAACAAACGCGCGTTGACTGCTGCGTTGCATTACTCAACCGGCACAATAATGAAGGGATTTTGAATCGAATCATAACCTGTGATGAAAAGTGGATCCTGTATGATAATCGGAAGCGCTCATCGCAATGGCTGAACCCTGCCGAACCAGCCAAACCATGCCCCAAGCGAAAATTGACTCCAAAAAAGTTACTTGTGAGCGTTTGGTGGACTAGTGCTGGTGTCGTTCACTACAGCTTTCTTAAATCTGGCCAGACGATTACGGCAGATGTCTATTGTCAGCAACTGCAAACCATGATGGAAAAGCTAGCTGCTAAACAACCGAGGCTGGTTAATCGCTCTAGGCCACTGCTGCTTCATGATAACGCTAGACCACACACTGCACAACAGACGGCTACCAAATTAGAAGAGCTTCAATTGGAATGTCTAAGACATCCACCGTACTCTCCGGACCTTGCCCCAACAGATTACTATTTTTTTCGAAATTTGGATAACTTCTTGCAAGGGAAAAAATTCAACTCCGATGGGGCAGTCCAAACCGACTTCAAAGATTTTATTGATTCCCGTCCGAATGGTTTTTTTAGTAAAGGGATCGATGAACTACCTATGAGATGGCAAAAGTGCATAGATAGCAATGGTACATACTTTGATTAAATAAATATATTATATTAAAAAAAAATCAACTTTATGTTCCTCCCATACAAAATGCCAATTTCATATGTAAGGACCTAATATTTCAAATGAATGTTGTCACCATTGTAACAAAAACTACGAATATTGTATTGACGTTTTCCATTAATACTCTCTTTCAGGAGTGCCTCACAGATGATAACGAGCCGGGGCAGTGCGTCCGAGGGATATGCACATGTAAAGGGTGCAACCCGAGGGCAGGCGGCGCTGAATCTTCCCTACGGACCAGCATCCTCCTGCTTCTATCCGCGTTCTTCTTCTACGCTGTCGTACATCCCGCCATATTGTGATGAACAAATTTTATTTATCGTTAACGCCAATCCAAAGAGTTTTTATTGTAATATAATAGAGGTGGCATTTAAAAATAGTTTATTTATGAACTTTGTTGAAAAAATAAATTAAAATAAATTAAATATATTTTTATTTTCAAGCTTTATCTTTGACACGGATAACAGATATGATATAAAATTCCACATTAAATAATTAATATGAATGAAAAGTCTGTTTTCTAGAAGTTTCATTATAAATAATAATTAAATAAAACAATGTTTTTTAACTACTTCCACTTTTGTCTTTATTTCGACAGCGACCGGTTTTGCCAGGATCGCTGGCATTGACAGACTGGTCTACAGACAGGTGGTCATCGACAGACCAGTCTGTCGATGCCAGCGAGCCTGGTGAAACCGGTCGCTGTCGAAATAAAGACAAAAGTGGAAGTAGTTAAAAAACATTGTTTTATTTAATTATTATTAAAAATGAACTTCCATCAAGAGATTTCAGTTAAATCATTTGAGTTTCATTATATTTTATGGAAATGACATGTTTTGACTTGACATTATCACACAGATACATTTCAGCGGAGCAATAATTAGTCTACTGAAAGTACGTTTAGAAGACAAATTAATACTCTTGACTTCAGAGAGTATCTTGTCTTCCTAATGTCGAACCATCTATCATGCGTTCCTGGTATTATTGTATATATTATATTTTACCTGTACTCAATAGATGCCTTAAGGTAACTTAAGCCGATATTCATGTCTTTTTTGGAGGGCGTTTTTTGTAGTAAAATAAAAATGAATCGTTTTGGAAATTTAGGATGTTTTTATTTACATATTAAAGATACAAAAAAAACATTTTTTGAATTTTTTTTATATGTTATTATTATTATTATTATTATTATTATTATTAATCGAAGTTGGCACCTCGAAAAAAATGGGCGTTGGTGGCCCGGGTGATTTTGGCTCTTGATGTTGTCTGAAATCAAAAATTCTTGAAAATTCTTAATCTAAAGACATGTCAGTTGGAACTATCGAGACATTTTTCCACCCCTAACTTTTTATTTTACAACCCCTTCTTTGCTGACTTTTTTTTTTCAAAGTCCGCCATTTTGTTATTTATCCATGAAATTTAACTTCTGTAGTTCCGACCAGAATGACATCCTAAATTTCCAAAACGATTCATTTTTATTTTCCTACAAATCGCTCTCCAAAAAAGACATGAAAATCGGCTTAAGTTACCAGACTACTTACTACCGTAAACATTTATATTGTTTGTAGTGTATTTGATTTCATTTAATGACTTAGCATGGTGAAACATGTCATTTTCATAAAATATATATATTAGTGTTTCGGTATTTGATTTTCCATTCTGGCAAATCATTCCTTACTAATCCATTCATTTAATCTTTTCTTTTTCTTCCTATCCTTCTCTCTACTGCTGAATTCTGAATCTATTCCATTTTTCTCCACTCTTCCCTGTTTTATCCCTTTGGCATCCAGGTCTTTCAGCTATTCGGGAAATGTCATAAGTCCATCTTTTAGGTGGCTTCCCGACACTCCTGTCCCTTGTAGTGTACCAGCCGAGAAGAACGAGAGTGGCTCTATAGTATATGTAAATCTCCTTCGTATATAAATAAAAACTCTTAAATTTTATTCATATCTAATGTATATATTATATCATGGAGTCATGCATTGTCTAATATAAGTATATAATTATTTATATATTTAGAAAAATGATAGATTATAATTTATTGTGTACCTTTCCATAATACTATTAGAAATTAGTACTTTATTATTTGTGTACTTAAAAAATATGTTATTAAATTATTTGTAGAGTTATTTCAATTGAATTTTAAGCTAATTCAATCTTAATGGGTG
This sequence comes from Lepidostoma basale, assembly GCA_022606425.2. NCBI lineage: Eukaryota > Metazoa > Arthropoda > Insecta > Trichoptera > Lepidostomatidae > Lepidostoma > Lepidostoma basale. Next base: position 139,283 of record JAHDVF020000400.1, on the reverse strand, counting down.
GCGCTAGTGTAGATTCATCATCATCAGCCGTCTGCCATCCACTGCTGAATGTAGGCCTCTCCCAAAGTCCGCCACCTTGTCCATTGCCGCTCCCATCCATCTATGTCCAGCAGTCCTCTTCAGATCATCGGTCCACCGGGCAGGGGGACATCCAACTCTGCGGAATCCTGTACGCAGTCTCCAATCCAGAATCCGTCTCCCCTATCGACCGTCGGTTCTCCGATAGATATGTCCAGCCCATCGCCACTTCAGCCCGCCCATCCGCAGAGCCACCTCAGTCACCTTGGTTTGTTGACGAATGAATTTGTTTCTTAATCTGTCCCTGAAGGTTATTCCAAGCATGGCTCTTTCCATGGCGCGCTGGGCGACCTTGAATCTGTAGACTAGACCTTTTGTCAGTGTCCACGTCTCGGCTCCGTACGTCATGAGTGTAAATTGAACTAAAAAAAATGTGAAGTGCAGCGTAGCATTCTAGCATATATACATCTTCCAAAAATTTGTCAGACGTGGTGGCCATAAGAAGGGGGGAATGGGGAATGTTGTTAAACATAAAGCGATCGCTTAACCCAACCAATGACAGGTCATAAGTCCTGTAAGCGCTTCGACCACCATAGCCTGTTCCCAGAAAACAATTTGCATCTTCATCTCTATTGAGATACAATTAATCCTTATAAAAAAAATTCAATTTCCTAAATTTCATGATAAGGTTGTTGTCTGGAAATTTAAAATCACTGCTGAAATTGGTCAAAACTAAATAACAAGTGGAATGAAACATAATTTAGATTAAATAGTATACAATGTATGGAAGTGAAGCTTGGAGCTGGCAAAAGAAGGATGAAAGCAGGATAAACACCGTAGAAATGAGATCACTAAGAAGAATGTGAGGGAAAACATTGTATGATAGAATACCGAACGATGAAATAAGAGAGAAATGTAAGGCAGATGACTGCATCATGGATAAAATTAAAAAAGGATCCCTGAGATGGTTTGGACATATGGAACGAATGGATGAGAGAAGAATGGTTAAAAAGTTGTACACAAGCAGCGTGAGTGGAAAAAGATGCCGAGGACGACCGAGGAAAACATGGCATGACCAAATTAATCAATTACTAAAAGGCGGCCACATTCGAAGTCGGAATAATCGACTTGCGTGCATGGTACGATGTATGAATGTAGAGGAAGCCCGAGAGGTATGCCAGGACAGAGCATTGTGGCGATCCATCCGCTCTGCCTACCCCTCCGGAGAAACGGCGTGATGGTTAGTTAGTTAGTTAGTTTTTTGTTTTTGCCGAAACACTATGATACCTTAACATTTTAAACTGTTAATGAATAAATTTTGTTTTTTGTATCACAATTGGATTTTATTTTACGCGATAGCTGTTTCATCAACCAATGTTGTAACACCTGATGATGTCAACATTGGTTTAAAATAGATTATATTTAATACTTACTTATACAGCTGATGTTGATGCTCTCGATTCTGGTCACATGGTCATTCCAGAACCTTCTTCTCTACAGTCCCTATCTTACAATACCCTGGTCTTATAGCTTGGATACGTATACTTACAATATCCTGGTCTCATTAGCCCGGTCTGGACATAGGCCTCCCTTATACTTCTTCACATATTCCTATCTTGTGACAGCTTACGGCCCTCGATTCTGCCATTGTGGTCACATGGTCATTCCAGAACCTTCTTCTCTGCCATCCCCATCTTACAATGTCTTGCTCTTTGCATATTCTAAGGATATCTGTGTTTCGTACTCGGTCACAAAGGGTTTTGCCAGCAATTTATTTATTTTTATTTTAAACAAAGAACTACATTTAGGTGACTCATTTGGACACAAAATAGTTTACAAAAATAACAATATAAATAAGAAATTTAACAGGGCACATTACATTCTAATAAACAACATATCTCTAAAGGATCCCAAATATGTCAACATCAGTGAGGCAGTACTCCTTCCAGAATTGATAATGTATTTTTTATGAAGACTACCTTACTGACACTAAAAATGTTTTAATCCGAGGCAATTAAATTCAATGTTTGAATTTCTGTTCGGCATCACCAAGGACAGGTTGGTTCTGCATGACGGAGCAAAGAACAATGATGCCAGTGTTGCCGCGGGTAACCATGTTCTTCTTTTTCTGGTACCGTGTCAGGTCTACCCAACATTGGCGATCACTGCAGCGAAGGCATGTCTGTCCTGCGCCACTTGGAACAGGTTCTCAACTCTGTCCATTCTCTTACGTTTTGCAACCAGGACAACTGCCTTCCCTCTATTTTGCTTTTTTAACCATGATTCCAGAACATATAGATTCCAGAACATATAGTTCTCAATAGTGCCCCGAATCAGCTTGAATAAATGTGTTTAAGGGAGTAATACGAGGGTTGCCTTACGGCCTGTCTATGGCTTATGGCCTGGTAAATACTTTCAAGACGGCATTGTTTTATTCCAACACTTCTCCATAGATATCATTATTTAAATTTTTACATATTTATTATCTTCATTATTCAAAATGAACTTCTTTCAAGAATTTCATTAAAAACATTAATATGTTATATTTAAGAATGAACTAGTATAAAATAGTACAAAATCTCTTAATAAGCATTTTCAACCAAAGTTCACTACTTGTTTTTAATCTTTTTTTCAATTTGAAAATATTATATAATAATAATAAATTGGATAATTTATAAAGCGCCATTTTTATGAATTACTCATCTCAAGGGCGCTGTAGAAGATGCTCCGTTTTATCAACTAGATAATAATAATAATAATAATGATAACAAAAATAATAAACATATTTAGTATGAGGGCTGCACCTGACGAAGTCGATCAGCCCTTCCTGTCAGGAAATGATAATTTGAAAAGGTGCGTTTTGAGTCTCGATCTAAACTCTGATTGATTCTCAATGCACTTAAGGTCTGCTGGAAGACTGTTTTCAAGGCTCGGTCCCCAAAGTTTGTGCTTGGACAGCGTTTTGGCACAGTCAATCTACCGATCGCAAAAGACTTAGCTGATTGCAATGTAGACTGTCTAGCATTCAGGTTCTCGTTGATGCAGAGTTCAGATATATAAGCTGGTGCCATTCCATGTAACGCCTTATAGACCGTCCAGCAGAGCTTGTATTGTATACTTTCTGGACATTTCAGCCAGTGGAGCTCCTTAAGATGCTGTGTTATGTGACAACTCTTTGGCACACCCCTTATCAGTCTTGCTGCTGCATTGAATGCAGACTGGAGTTTGATCCAATTATTTTTTTAAATCTTTGTCATTTTTGTTGATGTCGCAGAAAGACTCTGGGACTGTCTGGGGTTTTCTCGCACACAGTACCAAATGACAACAATATTCTCCAACGATCTTATGTTTCTTTGATGTGCACGCACTGCTTCATCGATCACAGATCCGGTTGTCTCAAATTTATGCATTGTGGACGGCCATGAATGTCATAAATTGGACGCAACGCACGGAACTTGGAATATGGCGAACATAGCACTGATTTTGATAATAAATTTTAACAATTTCAACACATTGTTGAAGCGTGTAGCGTTCCATGGTGAAATGTCAAGACTAAATAAGTATTCTTGTAAAATTTGACAGCTATCGCTTTAACAAAATGGCCGCTACCAAAGCTCTATCAAAGTTCAAGCATCCCTTTTGAAAAACTCTTAATATTGATAATGAAAGATTAATTGTATCTCAATAGAGACGAAGATGCAAATTGGAAACAGAATAAGAAGGGCGGAATGGGGAATGTTGTATTACATAAAGCGTACGCTTAACTCAACCAATGACAGGTCATAAGTCCTGTAAACGCCTCGACCACCATATTCTGTTTCCAATTTGCATCTTCGTATCTATTGAGATACAATTAATCCTTAAAAATGATAACCCGCAATGGGTAAAAACCAGTATTTGCCTACAAGTATTTGTATACATTCAAAATGTTGATAATTAAAATTTGTAGCTTATTACCAAAACAATATATTCATTACTTAAAAGCAATAAAAATGAAATATTATATATAAAACATATTTCATAAAATAAATAAATAATTTATTGTAGTTTCTGTTATGTTTTAATGTTTTATTTACATAAAAATATACAATAAATTTAAAATGTTTTTTACATAAATATATATTATTATGTACATAGTAAATTAATGTTTACTTAAAATATATTGATTACTCTGAAAAATAAGCAAATAAAATGAATTCTAATAGCTTATTTTTATATCTAAAATTATACTTTAAAAAAGCTTGGCACAATGGTGTTCTTGTATCAACCCTTGTGTATGGCAGTGAGATATCTAAGACGAATGTGTGGTGTATTTTTAAATGATGGAGTGCCAAATGCAGATATAAGAAGTGAATTCAGTGTCAATGAAAATATTATTAACCAAATTTAAGAATGGTTCATTATGATAATTAATATGGATGAAAATTTATATTTTTCAGGTAGCTTTGTTTTATTTTATGGGAATGTGGTATAGCAATGTAAAACATGTCATTCCCATAATAGAAATGAAATATCTAGAAAACAAATGTTTACATATGGAGTTTTACATCATTTTTCAAGAAACAATTAATAAGTTCATTGAGATGGTTATAACACACGGAAAGAATGGTGAAAAGATTATATATTAATGATGTAAATGGAGCAGGAAATACATGAATACTTGGGAAAGCGTGGTGTCATTAAATCAAACTCGTTTTAGATTTCAAGAAATCAACATGCTTGGATTATACGTTGTATGAATATTGACCAAGCGAGAGAAGTGTGTTATGACTGTTATCCTTTCTGCCTACCTCTTCAGAGAAACAACGTGATGGTTATTTCATTCATATATGAATTTGTCCAATTTGTCTTTTTATAATTTTTTCATTGTACTCCGATACTATCTGAATTAAAACTAAGTAATTAACCATCACGCCATTTCACCGGAAGAGTAGGCAGAGAGGATGAACCGTTATACTGCTCTGTCTTGACACAACTCTCTAGATTCCTCTACATTCATACATCGTAACATGCACGCTCGTTGATTTTTCCGAATTTATGCAGCCAATTTTAAGTATTTTATTAATTTGGTCATGCCATGCTTTCCTTGGTCTTCCACGGCTTCTCTTTCCACTCATACTGCTTTTATTATTATTATTTTGTTGAATTGCTCTTCACATCAAATGGTAATAAAGGGTATAGCTATCATATTGATTCTCGTGACACGTGATAGGCAGCTAATCTATCGCCATTTTATTGCCACGTGAATTCTACACCAGACCAAAGACGGTGTTGCTGGGAATCGAACCCGGAACCTTTGGTGTGACAGTCAAAGCAATTACCACTCGGCCATGAAGATCGTCGAAGATGCTTGTAAACAACATTTTAACCATTCTTCTCTTGTCCATTTGTCAAACCATCTCAGGGATCCTTTTTAAATTTAAATTAAAAATTTATGTATTAACATTTGTAAAGATATCACATTTCCGTTGCGTTATTTTACAGTTCCATGCTTAAAAGTTGGTACGAGTATTACATCGTAATAAAAAAACAAAAACGTCAGTTTGAGTTTCAACTATTTCACGTTTTGAATTTTGGATTTGTTCTTATATAAATTAAAAAAAAATCTTTTTTATATACTTTGTATATACAACAGTAATTAAATTTTTTTTTATTTACATATCAGACATGTTTCGGACAACCGGTCCTTCTTCAGTGATACATATTATAAAGATAGATATTTAAAATATTATAAAATTGTATACAAATATGATCAGTTATGACATATGTTTTAAAGATTTATTTTAGAACGTTTATGCTTTTGTTATAACAAAATTATGAATAAATTATAATTTTAAAAAGCAATTAAAAATAATGAAAATATCATAAATAATCAAATAAATGTAACGTCAAGATCTTTGATTTATTTCCTTTGTTGTAAGTAATTACCTGAACCCCAATAAGAACTTTAAAATTTAAATTGATTCATAATATTTGTTATAACAAAAGCATAAACGTTCCAAAATAAATCTTTATAACATCTGTCAAAACTGATCATATTTGTAAACATTTATAATATTTTAAATATATATCTTTATAATACCTTATGTATGGAAGCGAAGCATGGAACTGGCAAAAGAAGGATGAAAGCAGAATAAATGCAGTAGAAATGAGATCTCTTAGACGAATGTGTTGATACTCTGTGTATGATAGAGTGTCGAATGAAAATATAAGAAGTGAATGCGGTGCGAATGATGGTATTATAAACAAAATAATGAAAGGATCATTAAGATGGTTTGGACATATGGAAAGAATGAATGAAGAAATAGTGGTAAAAAAATTATATGTTAACGATGTAAATGGAACCAGAAATAGAGGAAGACCGAGGAAAACGTGGCACGATCAAATAAATCAAATATTGAATGTCGGCCATGTGAGGAGTCAGAGAAATCGACGCGCGTGCATGACACGATGTATGAATGTTGAGGAAGCGAGAGAAATATGTCAGGAAAGAAAGTGTGGCAGTCCATTCTTTCTGCCTACCCCTTCGGGGAGACGGCGTGATGGTTAGTTAGTTAGTTAGTTACAAAAGCATAAACGTTCCAAAATAAATCTTTATAACATCTGTCAAAACAGATCATATTTGTAAACAATTTTATAATATTTTAAATATGTATCTTTATAATATGTATCGCTGAAGAAGGACCGGTTGTCCGAAACATGTCTGATATGTAATATTATTTTTTTTAAAAGTAAGTGTTGTATATACAAAGTATATAAAAGAAGAATGCAAATAAAACATCTACAACGCAAAGTATGGCGAACATAGAAGAAATAAATAAAAAAATAGTTCATTTGTTATAAATTTTTTGGCATGTATATATAATAACAATTACAATATTTAGAATTATCTACACAAATTGTGCAATTAATAATCATGTGTAATAAATTTTAATAAATGTACATACGATAATTCAAACTTATATGTATTAGTTAAGTTTAAAGTAAAAGGAACGCATTGTATAAATGTATATACAAAATAATAAATTATAATATTTTTTCTCAAAATAAAAACGCATTTTTTTTAACCTTTGGGTACGAAAATTAAACAAACTAACTATCCATCACGCCGTCTCTCTGAAGGGGTAGTTCTGTGCGTTCAAGACACGATGCGTGGCAGGAAAGAAAAGTGTGGCAGTCCAATATTTCTGTGTACCCCTTCGGGAAAATAGCGAGATGGTTAATTAGTTAGCTAGTTTAATTGATATAAAATAATCGATACATTACGGCACGGGACACATTGTAACCTCACGGATTCCAATACTGAAATGCCGTACATACGGCCCCATAAATCGCCATATTACAAATATTGTTTATGGTACTTACGGCCCGGTAAATACTTTTAACCCTTACCACTCCATTATTTTTTGATATTGTTTGTCAGCCAACCCTAATTTAAATAATGTCAAAATATTTTTATTGATAGGTAGTTACAAAAAATCGTTAAATTTCATTTGTAATGATTTATTCTTCAGATAAAAAACAATTTACAAAAAACATTATGGATTACTTATAGTTTTGCATTATGGTACTTTTTAAAACAATCTCCAGGACGGAGACCAGGTTTTCTGGAACAGGTCTCACAAAACCACACTGTTTCCCGTCTTCCCCCTGGAATCTTACTGTTACTGCACACAGTACAGTCTTTAGAACCGTTGTCCAGTTTCACAATGAAGTGGGGCTTGTACTCTAATTGCTCCTCTGCATGACGTATCACGCGAAGTTTTCGCCATTTTAGGTTTTGTTAATTTGCAAGGATTATTTTAAAGTAAAATAAAAACGGTAAACTGGAAAAATCTTATTAAAAACGGGAAATTAAATGTTTTTTAACGAATAATCACAAGAAACAACGACACGTGTCAAGTTTTGCGCGCTAAATGCACCGCACGCAAGTCTTATCTTGTCGGCCGCCAGCCGACAACTGAGTTGTAGCGTACATTTAGCGATGTCGGCTGGCATTCGACAAAGGAGTGGTAAGGGTTAAAACGGCATTTGTATCGAGCTGCGTTCTACAGCACACGTCATAATAGGTTACAAAAATTATGATATTGCTGTCAATACGCACTTGCTTGTTCTTCCAGACTTGAATAAATGGTGAGTTTATGTTAAATTACAAAATATTTCGAGATCGTCTTCTTCCACACAGTATAGTCCTGAATGCTCGCCTCATCTCTCGACTGCTGCAGGCATATATGAACGGGTTGATGCAGCTGTTGAAGTACCCCAGCCAAAATGCCAGGGTGAAGGCGGTTCCAACGTCACAAGAGGAGCACGCAGCATCTAAAATAATTCAAAATGATTTCAATATTAGTAACATTCATTAATTTTAATTAATAACAAACTAACTAACTAACCATCACGCCGTCTCCCGGAGGGGTAGGCAGAAAAAATAAACAGCTTGCTGCCGAAACCGGTCGAACATAAACACAAGTGAAAGCACACTAAATATTATACATAGTAATAAAGAAATTTTGTATCAACATTTTTTTGTTTTCATTATTTCAAATCAAATCAAATCAAATCAGTTTATTAACTCAAAAGACATTACAAACTGAAAAATGTTTAAGGCATCTATTTAGTAAAGGTGAAATATCATAAAGATACAACAAAGTACCAGGAACGCATTAGAGATGGTTCGACATTAGGAAGACAAGATATTTTCTAAAGTCAATAGTATTTGCCCCCTGAACGTACTTTCACTAACATGAAAGATGTCGATCTCCGAGGAGACCGCGTTCAGCAGACTAATTGCTCTTCCCACCGGTGTCACCAGTGGCAGATTGGTTCTGGCGGCCGGTAGGTAAAACAATCTGTGCTGTCGCTGTCGGAGATATCTATCGGGGACAAAAAGACCAACATCCTCCAGTACGGCCGAGTTCTCGAAGTATCCCCTAATTAATCTGAAGAAATGGGTTATTAGACGTCCATCTCTTCGAAGCTGTAAAGAATTGGTTCCGAGCATTCCCAGAAGAAATGCCGTGGGATAGGGCCACGGATAGCTACCATACTCTCTCATGTAGAGATACCTCAGAATTTTTTTCTGAACCCTCTCCAGCATAACGGAATATCTCGCCTCGTGAGGACTCCTTATCACAGAACCACTTTCGAGCCTGCTCCGAACCAATGCGTTGTATAGGACTCTGAGCACATTGGGATCCCTGAAAACTCTTCCGGTCCGGACGATGAACCCCAACATCCTCAGTGCAATGCCACAAATCCTCTCGATATGTGCAATAGTAATAAGTATTTATTAATATCCTTGAAATAATCAGCCGCAAGGATCATTACATTTCGAAACCAATAAAGAAAAAAAATAAGTACCTAAATGTGTCTGCTTTGTAAATATATGTATATCTAACATAACAAACTAACTAACTAACCAACAATCACGCCGTCTCCCCGAAGGGGTAGGCAGAAAGAATGGACTGCCACACTTTTCTTTCCTGACATATTTCTCTCGCTTCCTCAACATTCATAAATCGTGTCATGCACGCGCGTCGATTTCTCTGACTCCTTACATGGCCGACATTCAATATTTGATTTATTTGATCGTGCCACGTTTTCCTCGGTCTTTCTCTATTTCTGGTTCCATTTACATCATTAACATATAATTTTTTTAACCATTCATTCTTCATTCATTCTTTCCATATGTCCAAACCATCTTAATGATCCTTTCATTATTTTGTTCATGACACCATCATTCGCACCGCATTCACTTCTTATATTTTCATTCGACACTATCATACACAGAGTATCAACACATTCGTCTAAGAGATCTCATTTGTACTACATTTATTCTACTTTCATCCTTCTTTTGCCAGTTCCATGCTTCGCTTCCATACATAAGGGTCGGTAGAAGAACACCATTGTGCACTGCCATTCTAACTGTGCACAATGTACGAGTATATATCTAACATACTTTAAACAATTCGTAATATAAATAGACAAAAAAAAGATGTCGTCAAGAAAGAGTACGAGAATATTTTGAATATAACGAAACGAGATAGGAATACTTCGATTCTCTCCTAAAGTAATTTGAAAAATTAGGTATGCATACGATGCGCACGCCCGAGAACGTTTCAGGATTATATGAAATTTGTTCTGATATTGTTTTATATTCTGATGTTGTCTTTCCTTTCTCCTCCTCCTCTCTGCGACGTCGTCACTGCGCTGTGCTTCAAAGTCTTGTGTGCCTCTATGTACTGCTGTTCTCCACCTAGGTCTGTCCTCTGCAGTCTTTTCCCAGCAATCACAGTCGATGCCAGTCTTTTGTAGGTTTCCTTTAAGGAAGTCCTTAAAGCGTTTCCTCTGGCCACCGTGTGAGGTTTTCCTTGGGTAAGCTAAGAGTACATAATCTTCTTTAGGAGTATTGTCTCAGGCATTCTGACGATGTGACCATCCCAGCGCTGTTGTCTCTGAATAATGGCAGCCTCAATACTGGGAGACGGTGACGGCTCCATTACAAGCGCCTTCCCCTGCCCCAGATGCCCCAGAATATGTGGGTCCAGGATAGGGCTCTTCAGTCACATGCGGACCCACAACCGTGAAGGACAGTCTTCCTCGGAAACGAGGGACAGCCGATGATGATGGTGATACTCTGAAGTTGTATATACACAATATAGGGTAAGGTAAAGTAATTTGGCAGTATAGGTAATTTGGCAGTACTTTCTGAAACACAATTGTACTGAATAACCTATCGCTATGTAATCTTCGAAAACTCACCAATAGATGGCAAAATATCTATAATTAGACGAATAAACTTCAAAACACAGTTATCACAAGCGCCTCCGCTGGTACAAAACATTCATGTGCGAGTCATGTTAAAACACATACTGCCAAATTACCTTACCTTACCCTATAAACAAAAAATTAATTTATTGTCTTCTCTTTTCGACATTTCACAGTCAAATTATTATTATGAATGTTTCTTTTCTATCTCATGTACGTAATTTCTATTTTCTATTATGTTATCCTTATTCTTGTTTTTGTGTTTTGCCGCTATATGTTAGTTGTCTGTTTATGTGGGATATATTAATGACCTTTGTTGACTAAACATATCGTTTTTATAAAAGCCCTTGCGGCGTTTATGTCAAAAATAAAGTAAAATAATATATTGTTGTATAACAGTAGTGTAGAAAACAAAGGGGAACAATTTGGTGTTGTTAATTGTGTCATTTTTAACCTGTTTGAAAAAATATCTAGAAATAGATCATCTAGAAAGAGTACGATAATATTTTGAGTACAAGAGAGCGAGAGAGGAATACATCTTTGAATTTTGTTCTGATTATTGTTGTATGACAGTAATGTAGAAAACAAATGGAAAACAATTTGGTATTGTTAATTGTGAAATTTTTAATGTGTGTGATTTCTTTTTACATTAAAACATATTACTGATCCGTGGCTCTATCCCACGGCATTTCTTTTGGGAATGCTCGGAACCAATTCCTACAGCTTCGAAGAGATGGACATCTAATTACCCATTTCTGTAGATTAATTAGGGGATACTTCGAGAACTCGGCTGTACTGGAGGGTGTTCGGTGTCTCCGACAGCGACAGCACAGATTGTTTTACCTACCAGCCGCCAGAACCAATCTGCCTCTGGTGACACCGGTGGGAAGAGCAATTAGTCTGCTGAACGCGGTCTCCTCGGAGATCGACGAAAGTACGTTCAGAAGGCAAACACTCTTAATTCTGGAGAGTATCCTGTCTTCTTAATGTTGAACCATCTCTCATGCGTTTCTGGTAGTATACTATACACAATATATTATTTTACCTGTTCTCAATAGATGCCTTAAAAATATTTTTTGTAATGTCTGTTGATGAAATAAACTGATTTGATTTGATTTGATTTGATTACGATTGTATAATGAACCAAGTTTTTGAAGTGTAGAAGATCTTTATTCCTGTGAATATTTCACGGGTTGCAACTAGGGTGAAAGCACCAATGAATGACCGTTTAAGGTTCAGCTTGTACTGAAATCCACATTAAAGGCATTAATTTCATTATTTCAGGGTACAAAATAAAAGAAAACAATAAAAAACACATTGACTTCTCTAAATTCTCTAACTTTTTTTATTGAAATATGAGTATTACTGTTAAAATTAATATTTCTCTAAAAAATAGCACAATCACCAGTAATTGACCACTTCAAGTTATATTGATACAATACATAGATTTTGTTAAATTGTTATATTATGAAACACCCTAATATATAAAAATATGTAAATATTAAAATAATTGCATAAGAAATAACATTGTAAAAAACACTTACCACACTTTTCCTTATAAAAAAAAAACTACTAACAATCTCAAAACAACAACGGGAAGACCCAATTTTACCGTTTGACAAGGCACAGTTCAAAACTGATAGTTTTGTTTCTTACCAACAGTTGTCTCTGCCTACCTCTTTTGTCATAGTTTCTTGGGATTAAAGTTTTTTGACTGGACACATAGTGCAATTCTTATTATATTTTGTTTTATTAACCAACGGTCATTAACGGGGGGGCGGTCAAATACTGGTGCTTCGACCCTAATTACATTTTTATTTATTTATTTATTTGACACATTCACCATGGAGTGTTATGTGTTTATGTTATAAATTAATTACGCTATAAAATCGTGAAATTCCTATAATTTTAAATTATTAACAGAGAGAAAAGGATTTAATGATATAATTACAAGTTTTGATTGCGATGATAGTTACATAAATAATTGAAAAATCATTGCAACGCATGCCGGAAAATAGCTCGTTTAAATTAAGAACAGTTTGAAATTGCCATTAGAACAGAAATTTAAAGTTCCTAACTATACGAATTGAATTTTAAAGCGATACGTATCTATCGAACGGCGCTTCTCAAACATTTTTACGCGGCGCCGCATGTGTAACAATATTTTTTTTCTATGCACAATTTTCACTTGTGTAATAGCGTGCATTAAACAACACGTGGTGAAATTAGATTGTGCATTCATAATGATTTGAAATTAACAGTATTTTATAGTGTTTTGAGATTTTTAGATCGTTAACTTATGTAAATGAAGAATTCTGTGTTTGTGTTTGCTTTGAAATAATATAATGTAAGGAGTGAATATATTGTGTAATGTTTTTTTCCGCGCTTTCGTCTGCAAATTTAGTAATCAGTTTCAAAGTTAGTTTAAATAAATCAAATAAAACCATTAAACATTCTCGTTTATTATTATAATAATTATAATGGAGTTTTACAAAACAAAAACCTCAACAATCAATCAAAGTAAGTTTTTTTATTCCTTTTTCTCTTGTATTCTATCTTCTTTTTATTCTAATTTGTTGTTTTATCGAAATATATTTATTTATTTATTGACCATTTACCAAGCACATGGTTTTAATAATTTCCAATTGGGGTAACCCGTTCTAGGGAGGCATTTTTTTGCACTATATAATCACAACAGGAAGAAACTCATTGAAAGTTAAGGCATTAACACTGTGGAATTCCATAGTAATCTACTTTGGGAATTAAAAAAACATTGTTTAAACCACTTTTTAATAAGAATGATGAGAGATGCCTATTGGTGGCGATGAGGTTCGCAACCCACCACACCGCGTCTCCCGCGGAGCGAAAAGAGAAGGATGGAGTGCCGCATCAGTAAAAGTGTGACAGTCCATTCTTTCTGCCTACCCTTTCGGGGAGACGGCGTGATGGTTAGTTAGTTAGTTAGTTAATAAGAAAATATTAAAATACACGACATTTTTCAGAATATACCTCCATCTTTAGGTGTAAAAATATAACAAAAACTAAACAAAGCAAGACTAATAAAAAACGCATTTAAAATTCGATATAAAAATTCTTCAAAAATTTAAAAATTAAGTTGGGCTATTTGTTATAAGTGGGTACTAACATTTTTTTAACAGTAAAATAATAAATAATAATAACATGATGATAATATAATTTAGAAAAAACATACATTTGAAAATATATAATTTATATAGAAATTAATAAATGATTAATTTGCATTTGATTGGGAATGGGAGCTTGGGACTTGTTTAGTTTTTGTTATATTTTTACACCTGAAGATGGAGGTATTCTCTGAAACATGTCTTGTATTTTAATAAAAAGTGGTTTAAACAATGTTTTTTTTAATTCCCAAAGTACAATAGGAAGAATATAAAAATAGGGAAAGAGATTTTTTTTAAAATTCTACTTTTAATATGTAGATCTAACGATCTGTGACACAGAAATCATGTCTCTTCGGATAATGAGGTCCAGCTGTCCCTCCATCTCTTAGGCGGTCTTCCAGGTGGGCGGTGTCCGGAGGGGATTTCATAAGCGGCTGTATATGCAAGGTCGATTCGGGCTACATGGTCCATCCAGTATCTTCTTCTGGATCTACTCCACTGAGCGATATACTCTATTTCGCAAGTTTTTCTTATGTCTACGTTGCGAACACGATCTCGGAGAGTTTTTCCAGTAATTGATCTTAGGACCTTCATCTCAGATGTTCTTAGTAGTCCCTTGGTTCGCACAGCATACGTCATGATAGGTCGCACGCATGTCTTATAATTTCTAATTCTTAAGAGATTATTCTGGTTTATACTTTTTTTTTATATACCGTTTTCGAAAGTATATATATCTAAGAGTATTGTGTTAAGTTGAGGGTGATCGGAGCAATCTAACTATATTATTTCACAACCTTTACGATGCTCAAAAACCGAAAAAATCAAAAGATACGACTTTCGATATGCACATTGATCAAACGGCTGGTTATAGCATTATAAGTTTTTTTCCTAGTTTTCTCAATGCTATCGAAATATTTCAAGTGCAAAGATTGTAAAGGGGAAGTTTCCGTCACAAAATATGGACAGAGAGGTTTAGGTTATTTGAGCTGAAGGGATTTTGTATGGTGCAGGCAGCGCTGATTGACTGTAGGTAAAACTTTTTCGCCAAAAAAACTTAAACGAGTTTTTCTCAAAACTATATGTTTTCGGTCGGCGGCGGTGATTTCTCTTAAAATTTTAACCACATATTCTTCACAGTAATAGCTTCAGCGCAAACTACAATCAAATGTCGACCTTCGTGGCAGAGTGGTAAGAGCTCCGACTTCCATACCGAAGGTCCCAGGTTCGATTCCCGGCGATGGGAGTGTGATTGTCACACTGTCTTGGGTCTGGTGTAGAATTCTCGTGACAATAAAATGGCGATAGATTGGCTACCTATCACTTGTCACAAGAATCAATATAATAGCTAAAAAAAATTGCATACAGTAATTGGGTTCAAACGACCTGATGTATACAAGGAAAAAAAATAACAAAAATTTTTACTATTATTTTTGTACCAAAATCAATGAAAAAAAACGTATTTTTTTAGTTTTTTCTTTCTTAAAATGTCCGCCATTCTGTTATTTATTCATAAATATTAATTTCCGTAGTTCGCGCTAGACCCACTGATATACTGAAGCTAAAAATATATATTTTTTCTTTTAGATTAACCTTAATTGAGTTATCACCGTCGCCAGCGACATACAAACTTTTTAAGGCATTCCGTTCGCCGGTTGTTAATGTTTATAAAAAAAAAAAAAAATACAGAAAAGTAACAGTGTAACCGTTGAGCTCAATAACCCATCAGCATTTGAAATGTGGCTCCATCGCCGAATGCTCAGAGTTCCCTGGACAGACATGGTTACCAATACTGAAGTCCTGAGGGGAGCTAGAGTTGACGAGGAATTGTTATCAACTATCAAGGTTCGAAAGATCTCACATCTGGGTCATATACTGCGTGGGAAAAGTACCGCCTTTTCCAACTGATATATTGGAGGGGAAAACTGAGGGACGCCGAGGGCCCGGAAGGAGACAAATGTCCTGGCTGCGAAATGTGAGGGAGTGGACCGGCATCCGAAGTGTGGAGGAACTGTTCCGAGCGGCGCAAGACAGGGACAGGTTCGCCGAGGTCATCGCCAACGTTGGGGGGAACCGACACGGCACCGAAAGAAAAAGATTAATTAAATTATAAAAGTCGGATGAATCGACGATCGTGTATGACTCACTGTATGAATGTGGAGGTGTGTCAGGATAGAAAAGTGTGGCAGTCCATCCTCTCTGCCTATCCCTCCTAAGAAACGGCGTGATGGTTAGTTAGTTGGAGCATTAAAACATAATTAACAAGCGTTATGGTGTTATACGTACAAATTTGTTTGCAATTGGCTTATTTACATTTTGTGAAATATTAGACTTGTGCTAATGTAGGTGCATATGTGGTTAGATGAGCTGTTTACTAATTGGTCCCTAATTAGATTCTAAATGTACAGTCTATATCACAGGATGTTCCATTTGTGGGGAAGGAATTCACATATACCAAACCAACAGTTGGTCTGAGAGCATATCCGTAGTAATTTCCGCTACTTGGAAATTAGAAACTGTTCGTTGGCATAATGGAAAATAAAATATGCCTTCTTACCGGAAGACGTACTAAGATATTACGTTTGCGTTCTGTCTTACGTCAGATGGTCGTACAACTATTGAAGAGTTTTAGCCTTGAATGAAAGAGCTGAAAGTGTTGGATGCAGGTGCCAAAATGAGCGGAGTGTCAGTAAGCTGTCTCTTGTATGCCAATGACGCTGTCCTACTTGCAGACAACGAGCATGAACTATAAGTCCTGGTGAATAGTGTGTATGAGGTATGCATGCGAAATGATCTGATGATGAATGTGAATAAGTCCAAGGTATATTTTTGAAAAAGAAGAAACAGAAAGAATTGACTGCCACACTTTTCTTTCCTGACATATTTCTGTTGCTTCCTCAACATTCATACAACGTGTCATGCAAGCGCGTCGATTTCTCTGACTCCTCACGTGGCCGACATTAAATATTCAATTTATTTGATCGCGCACCGTTTTCCTCGCTCTTCCTCTATTTCTAGTTCCATTTACATCGTTAACATATATTTTTTTACCATTCTTTCTTCATTCCTTCTTTCCATATGTCCAAACCATCGTAATGATCTTTTCATTATTTTGTTCATAACACCATCATTCGCACCGCATTCACTTCTTATATTTTCATTCGACACTCTATCATACACAGAATATTGACACATTCGTCTGCTGGGAGCAAAAGGCGCAGGACAGAGGAGCTTGGAATGACATCATCAAGAAGGCTAAAGCTCTTTGAAATACAGTAAGTAGTTCCTCCTTCACTGTACTGCTTTTTTTTTTATTCTGAGTCTTTTTATGCTTCCGTCCGTGGTGTTTAGGGCCTCAAGGAACTTTCTTCACTCTACTCTATCGCATGCCTGATGCCTAACATCATCCCGAGTGAGGCCTGCTGCCTTAACCTCGTCCTGCAGGGCTCTTCTCCAGGTGGTTCTAGGTCTGCCTCGATTCCTCTTTCCCCCTATAGGGGACCAGTCTAGTGCACCCTGAGCGATACAGGCTGGGTTCCGTCTCAGAGTGTGACCGATCCACTGCCATTTGCGTCTAGCGACTTGTTCTCTAATTGGCTTTTCGCCTGCCCTGCTTATAATGATTACTTTATGTTATTTTTTGATACTGAAAGTGTGCATACATTTAAACCAGTGGTTCCCAAACTTTTTTGTCCCGTAGACCCTCTGCTTATTTTTTTTTGTGCAGACTTTCGAAATATATATATATTTTTACGAATTCACCTTTAATTATAAAATGAGTTTTTGAAGCTACATAATTCGTTTCCTACCTTTTTTTTGCTTATTCGTGATCCGAATTTCACAAATGAGCAAAAAATTGGTCGACAACGAAAAAGATCGGTTGTTAAACTTCCTTAATAATAAAAATGTGTCACAATTTTTTATTTTCTATTTAACCTTTCTAAATTACAAGTCTTGGTGTCGAGAATGTATGAGGTATGCAAGTTAAATGATTTAATGATGAATGTCGGAAAGTCAAAGCGCTTTAAAAATAGTTATTGGAAACAAGAATTTATCAATGAAAGCAAAAACGGCCGTTCACAATGGAGTTATGGTCCCAACCCTAATGTATGGAAGCGAAGCAGAGAACTGGCAGAAGAAGGACGAGAGTAGAATAAATGCGGTAGAGATGAGGTCCCTAAGACGTATGTGTGGTAGAACGATATACGACAGAATCTCTAATGCTGATATAAGAAAGGAATGTAGAGCGGAAGAAGGTATTATGAAAGGATTGCTGCGTTGGTTCGGACATATGGAGCGCATGGATGGAGAAAGAATGGTTAAGAACTAACTAACTAACTAAATAACCATCACGCCGTTTCTCCGAAGGGGTAGGCAGAAATAATGGACTGCCACACTTTTCTTTGCTAACATATTTCTCTCGCTTCCTCAACATTCATACATCGTGTCATGCACGAAGACACGATGTATGAATGTTGAGATTTAACACAGTCTACCATGCATGCACACTTTCAGTATCAAATGTCTTCTCTCTTCTTCTTCTCCTCACATGGCCGACATTCAATATTTGATTTATTTGATCGTGCCACGTGATGGTTAAGAAAATATACGTTAGTGATGTAAATGGAGTACGGAGTCGAGGCAGACCAAGGAAAACATGGCATGACTAAATTAATAAAATTTTAAAGGTTGGTCATGTCAGAAATCGGAAGAATCGACGTGCGTGTATGATTCGCTGTATGAATGTGGAGGAAGCTAGAGAGGTGTGCCAGGATAGAGTTGTGTGGCGGTTCATTCTCTCTGCCTACCCCTGTGGGGAAACGGCGTGATGGTTTGTTGTTGTTGTTTAAATTTGTTTACATTGATAAAGGTTATGTTATTACCGAAACATGTCTGCGTTATGTGAAATAAAAAAAACTAACTAACTAACTAACCATTACGCCATTTCCGGAGGGGTAGGCAGAGAGGATAGATCGCCACAATGCCCTGTCCTGGCATACCTCTCGGGCTTCCTCTACATTCACACATCGTACCATGCACGCACGTCGATTATTCCGACTTCGAATGTGTTTTAGTTATTGATTAATTTGGTCATGCCATGTTTTCCTCGGTCGTCCTCGGCTTCTTTTCCCACTCACGCTGCTTGTGTACAACTTTTTTAACCATTCTACTCTCATCTATTCGTTCCATATGTCCAAACCATCTCAGGGATCATTTTTTAATTTTATTCATGATGCAGTCATCTGCCTTACATTTCTATCATATTTCATCGTTCGGTATTCTATTCTATCATACAACGTTATCCCGCACATTCTTCTTAGTGATCTCATTTCTACGGCGTTTATCCGGCTTTCATCCTTCGTTTGCCAGCTCCAGGCTTCACTTCCATACATGAGAATAGGCACTAGAACTCCATTGTGTACATCTTTGCTTCTGTGGATATATTTCTATTTGCAGTATTGACTTTGAATGCGCCATTTATTTTATTCCCAGCACCAACCCTTCTTTCGATATCTTTCTCCGTTTTTCCGTCTCTTGTAAACATGCTTCCCAGATACGTAAATTCCGTAGCTTGCTCCAATTGGTGATGAATGTGTCTAAATCTAAATCTGACTTGGTGATGAATGTGTCTAAATCTAAAATGAAATAAAGTGTTGTTATACTTGTTGGGGTTAAATGCATATTTCATGATGAAATATATTTCACGAATAACCGGAAACGCCTGACTTAGGACCTACTTATCGAAATGCTGAATCAGGACCCAGATTTAGTCACACCGGTCACTAGGTCAGTACAGCAGAGCATCGTGTGCAATGGGAAGCAAAGCATATAAAAGCGGTACTTCCGACCACCCAATACGTCAGTCAGTATTACGACTTCTAACAGACACGAGTCTACATTAATAAGTGTACGCCACGAGGGATCTCGGACTCCCTCCAGCCGACCTACGAAGCCACGTCATTCCTTCTTGCGACGTCTAACCGACTCTCTCACCGAGCCACGCTACTGTTTACATTGCTACGCCACGTAACTTCCGACGAGTCTTCGCTCCCGCCAACCGACGCTACTGCCCAGTGAGCCATCAGCCCCAGCTGCTATCGACGTCCAGGCGCACGCTCCATCACGAGTACATAATACTTTTAACGTATGATTACTTGTGATCTGCAATAAACGCTGAAACCTCCACTGCCTTTAACTCTCACCACATCCCTCAAAGTGGTGACCTCGACGTTCACCCCAAATACTAAATGTAATTATATTTATTGAAATGTGTGAGACTTTCATTGAATTGTCGCGACACTATACGACACGACACGACAGACGTGCCAGTGTGGCAACGGCCTTTACCGGAAACCTCCCCTTATTTAGACAGTAATTATTAACCCATTTAGTGCGGGGTAATTTATTTAGCAAAGTCGGTTATCTTTTAATAGCTGCCTCAGTTTGAGGCCCTCTCTTCATTTCTCCTTCTCCGACCCTTACTTCAAAGGAAAATTTTCTAACTAACTAACTAACTTACCATCACACCGTCTCCCCGGAGGGGTAGGCAGAAAGAATGGACTGCCACACTTTTCTTTCCTGACATATTTCTCTCGCTTCCTCAACATTCATACATCTTGTCATGCACGTACGTCGATTTCTCCGACTCCTCACGTGACCGACATTCAATATTTGATTGATTTGATCGTGCCACGTTTTCCTCGGCCTTCCTCTATTTCTAGCTCCGTTCACGCCGTTTACATATATCTTCTTTACCATTCTGTCTTCACTCATTCTTTCCATGTGTCCAAACCATCTTAATGATTCTTTCATTATTTTGTTCATAACACCATCATTCGCACTGCATTCACTTCTTATATTTTCATTCGACACTCTACCATACACAGAGTATCCACACATTCGTCTAAGAGATCTCATTTCTACTGCATTTATTCTACTTTCATACTTCTTTTGCCAGTTTCATGCTTCGCTTCCATACATAAGGGTCGGTAGAAGAACACCTTTAGCGCCCTTGAGGTGAGCTATTCACGAAAACGGCGCTATACAAATTAGCCTAATTATTATTATTATTATTATTGTGCATATACCTTAATGACCCTTTCCTTATTTTGTTCATAACACTTTCATTCGCACTACATTCACTTCTTATACTTGCATTTGTCACTCTATCATATACGGATTTGCCACACATTCGTCTTAGAGATTTCATTTCTATTGCATTTATTCTACTTTCATCCTTCTTTTGCCAGTTCCATGCTTCACTTCCATACATAAGGGTTAGCACAAGAGCAAGGAAAATTTTCAATTTGTAAAACAATTTTATAATCCATGAAAATCCGTCTACGAACATGTTCATTTGTAGTAGGCAGAAAGAATGCACCGCCATATGCTTCTCTCCCTTCCTCAATATTTATATAGCGTGTTTTTTTTAGAGGTTTGGTTTTCAAACTTGCAACATTGTTCTTACAGACTGTCAATTTTAGCGTTGACAGTTGATTTGTATTCAATACGTTGTGCCATTTCACTATAAATAGACCGATGTCAGAACAGCGCTTGCAAATTGTGCAAATTTATTTTGAATTGTTCGTTTCGGCAAACTTATCGTGCACTACGTCCATTTTACGGTCGACATAATCGTCCATCCGAACAAGTTATTCGAAAGACCATGGATCGTTTTTTGAACTACTTCCGATATTTTTGAACTACTTCCACTTTTGTATATATTCCGACAGCGACCGGTTTCGCCAGACTCGTCTAAAACCGTCTGTTCTTCGAGGATAATCAAACAGAACTTAAGGATGGATACCTTCCAAAACGAATCGCTTTCAATAAAGGAGAGTTTTAAAGTGATTTCGTGTGACAATTTAGTGTATAAAATAAGATAAATTAATTTGTTTGGTTGTAGCTTGAAGGAAAGTGTATATTTAGGTATCTCAGTATTTTTGGATTATCCAATCAACTGAAGAGTCATTGAAAAAATCAATCGCAATACTTATACTAAAATAAATTTTCTTAAAAATTATACTTTTTCAAAAGTTAGTCATATTAATATTATTTATCGGATAAGTCATATGTCTTGTGAATTTGTCATTCTGGAATGAAAATTGTTAAGCGTATTGTACACCAAAAATAAGCGTACTGTATTTCCGCTAGTGTATTTAAATATAATATGTTAGGAGAATATTCTCTGGTGCTCTAAAATCCATTATATGGAAAAACAAAGACATGGCCATTAAAAGTAAGATGAGAATCTATAAAGCATGCGTGAGACCAATAATAACATATGGCGTCAAAGCAAGAGCAGACACAGTAAGGACCAGACAAGTTTTGAGGACTTCCGAAATGAAAACACTGAGGACGATAGAAGGCAAGACACTGAGAGATTGCGTGAGGAACATCAGAATAAGATAGATATGTGAGGTTGAGGATATTATAAGATGGAGCAGACAGCGAACAAGGGACTGGTACGGTTATGTTGAAAGAATGGATACCACCAGACTCCCCTATATTGCATTGCATAATCAGCCTCATGGGACTCGTCCTCGTGGAAGACCTCCTAAAAGATGGAAGCACAGCTGGGAATCTACCTCACAAGAGGAGCAACACTATGGAGAACAGACCACATAAGTCAACAACACGGAAGAAGAAGAAATAATTTCAGATAGGTTATGAATGATTAGATAATTAATGCAATGTTTTTTACCGATCGGAAGAATGATGAAGAAAGGACACCAGCAGAGTAGGAACCCACCCACCACAAGGGCCATAGTTCTAGCAGCTCTGCTTTGACTTCCGATTTTTGCCTGAAAAAGAAAGATTAATGAGGACATTAATAACATCAAGACCCATCAAAGGTGTTCCAAGAAAGTCCCACATAACACAACATCTCAAAGAACGATGGAGAGGCTTACGTCCAACAGTGGATGGAGACAA
This sequence comes from Lepidostoma basale, assembly GCA_022606425.2. Classification (NCBI taxonomy): domain Eukaryota; kingdom Metazoa; phylum Arthropoda; class Insecta; order Trichoptera; family Lepidostomatidae; genus Lepidostoma; species Lepidostoma basale. The sequence continues at coordinate 116,424 of JAHDVF020000400.1, read as the reverse complement.
GCGGACGAAGAGATATGTTGAATTACCAAACAATACAAAGCGTATTAAATGCTACTCGATTTATTGTGGACCCACATAAATACTGTCATATCACACCACTCTTGAACTTCACTGGCTTCATACTCCATACCGAACCGACGCACACTGGATCCATTTGGCAAAAACATGTACATAGGGGTCGAACTCCGAATTTTGCCCTGATTTTTTTAAATTAGGTCCTCTGTGTGATTCCTTACCAATTTTGTCTTTTAATTTTTTTTGATATAACTGCTAATTTCCAAGAAAAAAAATGTTGTTGTTTTTTTTTGTATGAAGCAAAACTGATTTTTGCAATTATTTCGGAATCAGGTGGATACGTCAAAACCAAACTTAGTAAGGATTATAGAGGGCATAATCTTCTACATTACTTATTACGACATCTACTTCATATCTCTGCCCGTTTAAAAGCAGCAGACATTATAAATCTTAATTAATTGTTACGAGTATAAAGTGGTTGCGGATTTTTGTTAGATGCATAAATGACTATCAGGTTCCTTTACAAAATAATGGAGTGATTTTAGCATAATTGTTATCATTTATGCATCTAACAAAAAATCCGAAACCACTTTATACTCGTAACAATTAATTAAGATTTATAATGTCTGCTGCTTTTAAACGGGCAGATATATGAAGTAGATGTCGTAACAAGTAATGTAGAAGATTATGCCCTCTACAATCCTTACTAAGTTTGGTTTTGACGTATCCACCTGATTCCGAAATAATTGCAAAAATCAGTTTTGCTTCATAAAAATAACAATTTTTTTTTTGTTTTGGAATCATACAGAGGACCTAGTTTTAAAAAAATCATAGCAAAATTCTGAGTTCGACCCCTACGTTCATGTTTTTGCCAAATGGATCCAGTGTGCGACGTAGTGACCAGCTCAACATCACTTCCTTATATCAGCATTTAAAATAATGTCGGACATCATTCCACCACACATACGTCTTTCATTCTACCAGTTCCATGCTTTGCTTCCATATATAAAGGGTGACATCGGAACTTCATTGTGAACGGCCTTTTGTGGATTTTATTATTAATATTTATTGATGCTTTTAATTATATTGTCCTTGTACCGATATCTTTCAAATTCTCATTTATTATGATAAAATTGAATTGATTTATGATTTAATATTTACTAATTTATGGTGGAAGCTTTAGAAAGCTTTTTGCATTTATTAAAATTTCAAGATTCCTGAAATAAATTTTGTATAAACAAATTACTGCCTTAAATTATTAAGTGTTTCGTTGATTTACAAGGTGTTTAAAAAATCTTTTTTATTACAATTATTGGTGTCGAGAATGTATGAGATATGTAAGTCAAATGATTTAATGATGAATGCCGGAAAGTCAAAGGTGATGATTTTTGAAAGTAAAGAGCAAATGACAGTTTGTAACATGAGTGTGAACGAAGAGAATTTGGAGCAGGTGAGTGAATTTGTGTATTTAGGTAGCATGTTCACAGCGGATGGCCGAACGGATAGTGACGTCGAAAGAAGGGTTGGTGCGGGTAACAAAGTGAATGGAGCTTTAAAAATAGTTATTGGAAACACGAATTTATCAATGAAAGCAAAAATGGCCGTTCACAATGGAGTTCTGATCCCAACACTTATATGTATAGAAGCAAAGCATAGAACTTACAGAAGAAATATGAGAGCAGAATAAATGCGATAGAAATGTACGACAGAATCTCAAATGCTGATACTCGTATAAGAAAGGAATGTAGAGCGAAATAAGGTATTATGAAAGGATCGCTGCGTTGGTTCGGACGTATGGAGCGCATGGCTGAAAAATAATAGTTAAAAAAATATACCCTAACGATGTAAATGGAGTACTGAGTCGAGGCAGACCGAGGCATGTCAGAAGCCGGAAGAATCGACGTGCTGTATGGATGTGGAGGATCTAGAGAGGTATGTCAGGATAGAGTAGTGTGGCGGTCCATTCTCTCTGCTAATTCCTGCGGGGAAACGGCGTGATGGTTTGTTGTTGTTGTTGTTGTTCTGTCACTCCCGACCTTCTACGTATTTCAGTATTTCTTATCCGGTCTGACAGTCTTACGTGTGGCATGGCTCTTTTATGTTTCCTCCGTGCTATACGGAGTCTCCTTATGGTCGACTTGGTGAGGGTTAGCGTTTCTGCTCAATATGTCAGTACTGAAAGTACGCATTGATTTTGTGTTTCTTGCGTATTATATTTGCGTATGAGAATATTCCACCGTTTAAGGGGTTAGGGGTAGTCAGAGGTATGAAAAAACAAGTATTTAAATTTTTTTTTTCAGTTATTAAATTTATTTGATTAAACCCACATTATTAAATCGTTATATTATGTTTTACTTGATTTGACCAAGAACGAAACACATAAATTATATATGAATGTATATTTGTAGGACCCTGTTCCATAATTGGTCCATTTCTTTGACCATTTACTTCTTACCGGTTAGTCTAAAATCATTCATTAAAAAAATATAATAGTTAACCTAGTGCCTGATCGAAGCTTTTTATTTTATTTTGAAAATAAACGAAATGCCGGCCTCTGATAAATTATTTAGAGATTTTCAAAGGAAAAATGCAAAAATTAATTGTTTATAAAAAATAGAAGTTTTTAAAAAGAAAAAAAAATATTCCATATAGTAGAACAGACCATACGAGTATATAACATTTAATCATTCTTTGTCGGAGTTTCAAGTTAAGATTATCGTTGCTAAATAATGTTCTATTTTTTTTTTCATTTTATATAATACGATAATTTTATTTTGATGGTTTTATAAAATAAATTAATTTACTGTCATTTTTAATTTATTTAAATACTAGTTTTTTTCGTACCTCTGACTACCCCTAACCCCTTAATATAATTCTTATTTCCGCCGAATTTATTTTACTTTGATCCTTGTTTTGCCAGTTGCATGCTTTACTCCAATACCCAGTATTAACACACGTAATATTCGTGTAGTTTTTACCATTTTTCTATCCCTTTGTCTAATAATGGCGGAACTATGAATATGTATATTTTATCGATTCTATTGTAATGTCTTCTTGTAGGGATATTCTCATGAATTATTTATGTCCAATTATTCTGTTATTTTTGTACAATGAAATACTTTTAATTCTCTGAATTGAATCAACTTTTTATTATTATATTGTTCTTTGTGTCGAATACCATTTTCGATCATAGCTAATCCATCTCTATTATTGGGAAAGAGGGATTGAAAGGTCAGTTATCAGTCGTATTCCTCATGATTGAGGGTCGAAATCAACGTGGACGGCAACAGAATTGAGAATATCCAAGAATATACATACCTGGGACACAATATTCGATTGGGTCGAGATAACCAACCGCAGAGCTAAAAAGAAGAATTGGACTAAGCTGGGCAGCATTCGGAAACATAAGTTACATCCTTGAAAACCGGAAAATACTGATCAACCTGAAACGAAAAGTCGAAAAAGCGGGAAACTACCGCCTTAGTGGCATTCCAAGAACCAGCAAAAATGTTACCCTTTGCTGCAAACAATCTATTGGATTAAAACTAGCAATTAGTACCTCCAGTTTTTAAGGTTTTTAAGACCTTAAAAATCGGAAAATACCGATCAACCTAAAACGAAAATTCTATGAAGCCTGCGTTCTGCCAGTTGGTACTTATGGTCTTGAAACTGTTACATTGTCCAAACAAAGTGCCGAGAAACTACGAGTGACCCAAAGAGCCATGGAAAGAGCCATGTTAGGAATAAGCCTACGAGACGGAGTCAGAAACGATACGGTGAGATAAAAAACAAAGGTCACTGATATCTTCCACCGGGTGGTGACTCTAAAATAGCAATGGGCAGGTCACGTAGTCAGAAGCTCAGATGAAAAGTGGACAAGAAGACTGCTGACCTGGAGACCGTGGACGGCGAAGAGAAGTGCAGGGCAACCGCAACTATTGTGGAAGGAGGATCTGAACAGACACGTCGGAATAACCTGGATGCAGTCTGCACAGGACAGACTAACATGGAAGCGAATGGAAGAGGCCTTTGTCCAGGAGTGGACGGAGATAGGCTGAAGAAAGAAGAAGAAGAGGATCGTGTCCCTCATGTAAACCATTGATCATGGCACTCCATGCGTTTCTGTCACCCGTCAGTCTCCAGGCTGCAGCTAATGAGATACCAGTCAACTCCCTAATCAACTGATCGGACCAGCGGCTCGGTGGTCGTCCTTGTGGTCGCTTTCCTTCGTTTATCTCTCGGGGCTAAATGTCCAAAATATTTCAGCACTCTCTGAAAGCACATACGTGAGAGTCTTGCCCTGATACCAGTGGCGCGTCGTATCGGTATTTTGACATTGGCTTAGCGCTTGTACGGTTATAATGTTCATATTGACGCATAGCGTGTTTATAAAAACATATCTTTATTTCTATTTTATTGTATTTTACTTTAACCACCTCAACAGACCGGAATACCCAATTACAGAGAGGAATTACATCACAATCACCCAGGCTTCAGAAAAAAACACTTTTTTAATAATTATTGATTTCACCGAGAATCGAACCTTTAGGTTAGAGTTAGTTTTAAAAAAAATAATACATCCCACATCCCCTATCTACTCATCAAACGCTAAAAACTTGTTTAACAAAATCCCTAATTTATTTGTGTTCAAATAAATAAATAAATTCACGATAAAACAAAGTCACAATAATTTTCATCGTAATTTATTTTACAAAATACATGAAATCCGGGCGGAGCGTTGCAGTGGTAAAAATTATAACTAAATTAAAACACTAAAACTAATGGCCTAGTCACTTCATTGAATGCCGCCATTTCATTATCAGCCTAGCCGTTCAATTGAGCGGCGTATTTAACTAGGTGGCGGCGACATATACACGTCATGCGTACCCATAGTATTGACAGGATTGAACTTGCGCGTCACCGACACTCGGATTTCATCACGTACGTCTGCCGTTAAATAATACACAATCTTACCTGTCTGGATTGCTCGGATCTTATTGAAGAGGACTGCCTGAAGGACCAGCTTAACCGAGTGCTCCTCAAACTAGACCCGCTCTTGGACATCCCCAAGACCTGCGAATCGCTTCTGCAGCTGTGCGTCCTCCTAGGCAACTTGGCGCTCTTCGAGAACCTTCTCTGGTCGACGCAGTTCAAAGTCCTTAAAACATCTTGGCTTTCGAATTCCAGGCTGCCATTTTGTGTGTCGCTCGAAACCTTACGAGCATTCGATGAACAGTTTTGACAAAACTTTGAACATTTCACAACGTGTATAACTTTGGTTTGATTATTTTTAGTGATTATCTGTCTTTCGCTTCCTCCACGGATCAAAGAATTACATCTATTAACCATTTGACACTGTTCTAATTCACATTCAAGTGTCTGTTTTCTTTTTTTGATTTTTCTGCAACCGAAACAATTGAAGTTTGTTTTGTGGGTTTCGTTTATTTCTGAATTTGATTTTAAACTTATTTTTGATCCGTTTGTTCGCGCGGAATTAATTTTAAGGCTATCGTTGTGCTTTGCACGAGAGTTTTGGCAACTTTTTGATGAGTTTGTCAACTTTTGTGGTCCGTCTTCGTGTTTTGAATTAGTTAATGCTTCGCTCGGAGAACTACAGCTTCTAGAGAGTCTTCCCCTGAAACAAAATAGAGAAAATCGAATTTTAAGTAATTATTTTGAAATAGGAATTAAAATGAATTTTTCCACATGTCGCAAAATTTGGTTATTATCAAATGCAGAATAGAAGCAACTCGTGCTGCCTTTAATAAGATGAGAACTATTTTCTGCGATGATAATATTAATTTGAAATTACGACAAAGAATGGTCAGATGCTATGTTTGGTCAGTGCTGTTATACTGGGTGGAGTCATGGACCCTTAAATTCAATGTTATGAACCGATTATAGGCCTTTGAGATGTGGATACACTGAATAATGTTACGCATCCCCTGGACTGACATGGTCAGCAACACAAACGTTCTTCATAGAGCCAAAGTTGACAGAGTTGCTGACCAACATCAAAGTCCGTGAGGTGTCCTACTTGGGCCATGTCCTGAGAGGCGAAAAGTACGCACTGTTACATCTGATCTTGGAGGGTAAGATTGAGGGTCGACGAGGTGTTGGGAGAAGGCGGGTTTCCTGGCTGAGGAACATCCGAGAGTGGATGGGGCTGAGGACCGTGGGGGAGCTGCTCCAATATATGATTGATTTGATATATAACTAACTAACTAACTAACCATCACGCCGTCTCCCCGAAGCGGTAGGCAGAAAGAATGGACTGCCACACTTTTCTTTCCTGACATATTTCTCTCGCTTCCTCAACATTCATACATCGTGTCATGCACGCGCGTCGATTTCTCTAACTCCTCACATGGCCGATATTCAATATTTGATTTATTTGATCGTGCCACGTTTTCCTCGGTCTTCCTCTATTTCTGGTTCCATTTACATCATTCACTTTGCACTCCTATTGGATTTCATCGTGACTACTACTCTACTCTGGGGTAGAAAAAAATATCGAATAATTTTTTTTTACTAAAATTTCAGAAATTACAATAATTAATCATACATATAATCAAATAAATAACTCAATTTTATCAGAAATCAGGTTTAAAACATCAATTCAAAACAAAATATTACTCTCAATCTTTTGGGACAACCTGTTTGTTCCATAGAGTGACCAAAGTAACATGGTATATATTCGAAAAATATTTTGCGATTAAAGTCACTAAACACATCTCTTTTAAATCACAATATTTACTTAACTATTTTTAATTATACGGCACGTATTTCCCGACAGTTTAAATAAGCTTATTTTGTAAAATATGCGACCTTTAATACCAGAAACATTAAAAATATATTGGTAACAATGTTTTCTTGACCACGCTATTGTGAGTGCAGCAATTTGGGTCCGGTGTCGTAAATCTATTGTCTACTTGCTCTTTGTATTTCATGAATTTCTACCCTGCAAAGAATATATTGGCTGTAGTGTTTGTTTTTATTACTTATTATCATATTTTCTATTCGTCACTTACTTGAAGGTGGCATCGAAAACAATAGTTGGGTCGTCCTAGAAGGCGGAGCAGCAAATGTGAATCTTTTCCAGATACACGGTGTTTTTGAAGAAACAAGCTTATGTATAATAGTTTCGCACATTTTTTTAAAAATTGTTGTAATATATACTCGTGTATATATATACACACACATACACACAAACACTTAACTCTATAAATCTGTACTCATTTGGCAAAAACCCCAAATGCAAATATGCATTTGGGATCTTTTGCCAAAAAGTACCGAAATGTATATTGTCATATTAAAACTAATCACTTATATATTTTTAATGTATGATAATTTTTGTAACACATTCCAACGCACAAAGCAGGTTTATTGTCACAAGTTTCACAAAAATATATTGTCCTTTTTCGTCGATTTTTAACAGAACACACTATACAATCACGACATTTTTTTTCATTCTGAGGCATAAGTACATGCATTTTACCATCCAACCTCTGTTCCGGATCGAGAGAGTGTCTGCCTTTTACACAATCTGATCCTCCTCTATGATTACCCACTAATTCCATTATAAGTTTATCAACGAATTCAAGATGTGTTATTGTTTTTTGATTTAATTGTTTTTGTTTTTCATTATAAAGGATAAAAGAATTGACCACAGAAACTTCGAGACCCCAAAAGAATAATTTCCGCCACCATTTCAAACTTTTTCTTTTAAATGGATAAGCTGCAGTATACTGGTCTGCAGTATCCACGCCTCCCATGTATCTAGTGTAATTTATTATCATATTTGGTTTTGCTATCGTTTCTTCTTGGCCACCTTTTATTATTCTTCTGACAATTTTATTGTCATTTGAATAATAATTTGAATAAATTGTGACGTTTCTCTTGTCTTTCCAAGACACAAGCAATTCGTTGTTTCTAACACACGTAATTGTTTCACCTAACTTTAATTTGGCATTTTTTATAGCTAATGGGATATGTTTCCTATTAGTCATTACTGTACCAGTTAAATGAGTTTTTAACTTCATTAGTTCTTCACCCAGCAGTGGGCTTGTATATAATCTGTCAGTAAACATATGATAACCTTCAGCTTCAGGAAGAGAATTTGATAAATTGTTGTACAAGTGCAAAACAATTCTTGAAGTAAACGGTAGATCGGGTCTAATTAACCTATTGGTGGTTAAGGCTCCATAATACGGAATAAATGAATAAATATAACCAGAACCTGAATCTGCCAAAATGTATATCCTGATCCCCCATTTATTTGGTTTGTTTGGATTATATGTTTTGAAAGAAATCCTGCCTTTAAAACTAACAACGGATTCATCTACTACAATTTCTTTACGGGGTATCATATATTCTCTACACTTTTTATCTAAATGTTGCATAAATCCATTTACTTTTTCAACTCTTCTTTCAAGTATTTCGCTGGCATCTGCTTCATTGAGATGCAGCATCCAAAATATTTGTAAAAAACGATCTCTTTTAAATACACTTCTAAAAAAAGGCGAGTAAGCAACAAAAGCGGTGGAAAAGAAATCTTGGAGATTGGGATGTGGTCTCGCTCCCATATTTAAAATGACTCCCAAGAAAGCCCTAAATTCTTCTTCAACCAAATCTGTCCAAGAATTCCAAATAGAGTTTTTACTTAAATTTACGGTTTTTATTATAACGTCATTGGCGTATTTATTTGTATTTCTGACTATGGATTTTATAAGATCACCACTAAAAAACAAATTGAAAAAATCAAGCGGCTCATTACAATTTAGTGGAATATTAGGGCCAACACGTCTACTGCCAACAGAAAAATTAAAAATTTCCGGTTGAAAAATATTATTTGAAATTTCCCAATTATCACCGTTTCTTTCACTTTCAGAAAAAACAGTGCGCCTTCTTTTACTTGGTCGGAGTTGAATATTACTTCCACTATCTGAATCATTTTCACTTAACAATGAATTATTTATATTATCATATAATAAAGGGCCATCATCACAGTCAGGTTGGATGTCTTCTATATTTTCGATAGCACTATTTAACGAGAATTCAATATTATTTACACTTTGATTTATGAAATCACCATGTTCGTTAATATTATCAAAAACACTGTTATCATTACGATCCATGATGATAAAAGAATGTAATTGTAGTATCCGTTCACTTGACAAAATAATGGTCACAAGACTGAAAGGAGCTCCGCAGCGTACAATGTAACAACAGATACCGACTGACCAAACAAAAATATGCACGCATAACTAAAAATCAGGTACAAAATGTAAATATTCTTTCAAACAATATTGAGGCTAATCCTTTGACCATTAATACATTATATAGAGCATTTAATCTTTTAAGTACACAATTGTGAAATAAAAAGTCCAGAATATCGTCGGTAAATGGGAAAAACATAGGTTCAAAGATGCCGCTCGCCAAAGCCAATATATTGGCGATCGGAGCTAGCAACCAAAAATCTTAAAGCCATTATATTGGCTTTCGGAGTTCTACACGTTAACATATAATTTTTTTACCATTCTTTCTTCATTCATTCTTTCCATATGTCCAAACCATCTTAATGATCCTTTCAGTATTTTGTTCATGACACCATCATTCGCACCGCATTCACTTCTTATATTTTCATTCGACACTCTTTCATACACAGAGTATCCACACATTCGTCTAAGAGATCTAATTTCTAATGCATTTATTCTACTTTCATCCTTCTTTTGCCAGTTCCATGCTTCGCTTCCATACATAAGGGAATTTGATATATTATGGAGGAATACCTAAAATCTTAACCTTGTATTAATTATATTTATAGAGATATTGATGGTTATTAGAAGAAACGTGTAAAAGTTACCCATCATAGGGAAGGGAGAGTTTATTAACTACAGGGGCTACAACTCCCACAAAAATAAAGAGAAATCCTGTCCCAACCTGCAAGGTGTGTGCAAAGCACAAAAAAAGAAGACCCGGTATGTGCAAACGTTGCAATGCGGCTCTCCATAAAGGCCAATGTTCGCAAATCTACTCGGTATTTTCATAATTATAACACTTTTAAGAAACCCTTCACAAAACGTGAAAAAAGGGAGGTTATTCGGCCGGGGGTCAAAATGTTAACAAGGGTTTTGTTTATTTCGTATTCAGAAATAATTCAATCATGAAAATCAATCGTTGCCTTTTAAGTGTAAATAACCAATTTAATTAAGCGTATAATGGAACGGTAATTGATTTTATTACCCGGAGTACCTCTGTTCTTTTATGCCATTGTGCAAAGTGTCTGGGCAATTTATATGAACCATAAATAAAACATTGCCTTGTCAAAGGAGGCAAATTTATTCTTGGAGCGATTCTGTCTATTTTACACTCTTAAATATATTTTTATTGTAGGTTAGGTTAGGTAAGGTAAAGTTTGGTTAAAACATATTTCCTTCTTCTGCTTTATTTAGGACTATGTCCTGTTTTTTCTCGGAGTCTGTTCCTGGGATACAGATGTCCAACTGTCTCGTCATCTTTAAGGTGGTCTTCCTGCCGGTCGACTTTCAGAACATGCTCTTTCCACATGATCTCTCCAGTAGCGTCTTCTCAGTCTTCCCCATCGCACGACATCTTCCACATTGCAGATCTTTTTTATTACAGAATTTCTTATTCTGTCTCGGAGTATCGTTCCCGCAACGGATCGGAGAGTCTTCATTTCTGTGGTTCTTATGAGACTTTTTGTTCTCCGCAGGTGTAGGCAGAGAGAAAATGGACCGCCACACTACTCTATCCTGGCATAACTCTCTAGCTGCCTGCACATTCATACAGCGAGACATACGCGCACGTCGATTCTTCCGACTTCTAACACGACCAACCTTTAAAATTTGATTAATTAGGTCATGCCATGTTTTCCTCGGTCTGCCTCGACTCCGTACTATATTTATATCACTAACGTATACTTTCTTAACCATTCTTTCTTCATCCATATGTCCGAACCAACGCAGCAATCCTTTCATAATTTTGTTCATAATTATTATTATTATTATTTCGACAGCAAGAGTCAAATCGACGTAAAGGGTATTATAGCTATCATAGTGATTCTCGTGACATGTAATAGGTAGCTAATCTATCGCCATTTTATTGTCACGTAAATTCTACACAAGATAGTGTGACAATCACACTGCTCTCACCGGGCTCAATGCATTTACCACTCGGCCTCGAAGGTTGTCAATGCGGCCGGGTCGCCAATAAAACCTTCTTCCGCTCTACATTCCTTTCTTATATCAGCATTTGAGATTCTGTCGTATATCGTTCTATCACACATACGTCTTAGGGACCTCATCTCTACCGCATTCATTCTGCTCTCATCCTTCTTCTGCTAGTTTCATGCTTCGCTTCCATACATTAGGGTTGGGACCAGAACTCCAAATGGTTCTAAATTAACTCGTGTGAAATGGACAGGAGATTTGTGTCAGACATTATTAGTTTCAAATCAAATCAAACCAGTTTATTAACTCAACAGACATTACAAGCAGCATAAATGTTTCGGGCATCTATTGAGTACAGGTTTGGGAGATGTGGTGAGAGTTAAAAGCAGTGGAGGTTTCAGCGTTTATTGCAGGTCACAAGTAATCATACGTTGTAGTATTATGTACTCGTAATGGAGCGTGGCTGGATGTCGATAGCAGCGGGGCGAAGTCCGGGTGGTGAGCAGTAGAGGATGATGGCTCGCTGGGTCGGCTGGAGCGAAGACTCGTCGAAAGTTCTTTGTACGTAGACTTGACAGCGTAGACTCGTGTCGGTTAGAAGTCGCAAGAAGGAATGACGTAGTAGCGTGGCTTCGTAGGTCGGCGAGGGAGGGATTCCGAAATCCCTCGTGGCGTAGACTTATTAACGTAGACTCGTGTATGTTAGAAGCTGTAATACTGACTGACGTATTGGGTGGTTGGAAGTACCGCTTTTATATGCTTTGCTTCCCTATTCACACGATGCTCTGCTCTAGTAGTGACCTAGTGACCGGTGTGAATAAATCTGGGCCCTGATTCAGCGTTTCGATAAGTAGTTCCTAAATCAGGCGTTTTCGGTTATTCGTGTAATATATTTCATCATGAAATATGCTGGTTCAGCCGTCGACGTCCACTTATGTAGGTCATGCATTTAACCTACACAGGTAAAATATAACATAGACATATAATATAAAACATCCTCTAATATATACCATTATCCCTTTGTGTAACAATGTATATAAGGGTGTTTTTTTAGAGGTATACAATACATATTCAAAATGAAAAAAAAAACACAAAACAATGTTAATGTCTATGACATTGGCTTAATTAAATAGATAATTTAATGCCATTTTTTATTGAAATATGATTTCGGGCATATGAGCGCCACGGCTAGCTCGAATGAAGCGTAATCGTGAAGTCCAATTTTTGACAATTGTCGTCTTTGATGCGTATTATCCACTAGAGTGTACGTGGTGTAAAAAGATCCAAGATCTTCCGACTAACTTGCTCGGATAAACGATTATGTCGACCGTAAAATGGACGTAGTGTACGATTAGTTTGGCAAACCGAACCAAAACTAACTAACTAACCATCACGCCATCTCCCCGAATGGGTAGGCAGAAAGAATGGACTGCCACACTTTTCTTTCCTGACATATTTCTCTAGATTCCTCAACATTCATACATCGTGTCATACACGCAAGTCGATTTCTCTGACTCCTCACATGGCCGACATTCAATATTTGATTTATTTGATCGTGCCACGTTTTCCTCGGTCTTCCTCTATTTCTAGTTCCATTTACATCATTAACATACAATTTTTTTTACCATTCTTTCTTCATTCATTCTTTCCATATGTCCAAACCATCTTCTAAGTTCATAAACCTTCATTCGCACCGTCTTCACTTCTTATATTTTCATTTGACACTCTATCATACACAGAGTATCTACACGTTCGTCTAAGAGATCTCATTTCTACTACATTTATTCTACTTTCATCCTTCTTTTGCCAGTTTCATGCTTCGCATCCATACATAAGGGTCAGTAGAAGAACACCATTGTGCACTGCCGTTCTAGCGAACCGAACCATGATTTTCAAAATAAATTTGCACACTTTGCAAGCGCTGTTCTGACGTCAGTCTATTTATGGTATTATAAAATGGCAAAACACACTGACTACAAATCAACTGTCAACTGTCAAATTGACAGTCTGTAGAAACAATGTTGCCAGTTTTAAAACCAAACCTCTAAAAAAACACCCCATAAATAAATTATTATTATTATTATTTTTTAAAAAGACTAACACCAGAGATTTAAATCAATGATATTAGAATTTGTTTTACAATCTTCAATGTGAGCAGAAAATAGCTCATTATTATGAAGAATCTGGTCGTGCCCAGGCTCGAACCCAAGTCCCCTTGATCAGAAGACAAGCGTTCTATCCCCTAGACCACCACTTAATGTAAAAGGATAATCAATAGCGTGGCATTTTTCAAATAAAATAATTTGACAACGCTGTAAAATCAGTCTCTGTCATTTTCGGACAGACAGCAAGCGAGTCTTCTACCGAAACACTTAGGTATGGCTGTATCCTAATGAAAGCGGTGATATGCCAGCTTAAGCCAGAGCGAAGTTACAAGTACTCGAGGCTTATTCCAACATTTCGTAAGCCATATTTATCCAAGATTAATAATTTTTGTTCCCAGCCGCCGTACAAGTCCTTTTGATGAATTACTCCGTCAAATGTGATTTATGAAACAAAATTTGTTACGCTCTCAAAGTTTCGCTTTTAAATATTAATTTCTTGATTTTGTCTGAACTTTAAATGCCGCACGTAAAACAAAACTAACGTCTGCGAAGAAGTTAATTCCTTTTGTTTAAATAGCTCCATTCCAAATTCAAATCAAATTGATCTACCAAGAGATAGAAAAAATAATTAATTAATTCAAAATGTTGTAAAAACAAAAACTGGTCAAAAAATTATAGCATATAGATGGAAGTGACATCTACAGGCGGTTTCTAGCAATGCGCTAAATGGCGGTAGCCTTTCACATTGCGTTAAAAAGATATTCTGCTTAATGCTTAAAAAAATACAATCTTCATAGATGGCGTTAGTGTGTAGATTGCAAAAACTACCATGTAAAGGGCGGTCTTACAGATTAACATATATACAACATCCAAAAATTTGTCAGACATGCTGGTCATAAGAAAAAAATGTGGAATGGAGAATGTTGTATTACACAGAGCGTGCGCTTAACCCAACCAATGACAGGTCATAAGTCCTGTAAACACCTTGATCTACCATATTCTGTTTCCAATTTGCATCTTCGTCTCTATTGAGATACAATTGATTCTTGAATTAATTAAATACATACGGTGATTGATGTGGCTTAATACAATAAGGGATAAACCAGAAAACTGGATTTTCTCCCCTGGAATTAGTGAAAGAATGTTATGACTATTTATGAATACAATGTTTTCGTGCATGAAAACAACAACGCGTTTGACTTTCGCTACATTTGATAATAATGCTTCAGAAAGGCGTAACATGTCATTCCCATAAACTGTAATAAAACTATATTTTCGTAATAAGCACTTAATTTATGATAATATTAACACACTCTTAGTATTTTTTACATCACCTTTTTTGCTAAAACCAACCGGTTTCGCTCCCGCCGGAGCTTCGCCAGGGTTACAAAAATATAAATTTTATATTTGTAGCCCTTCTTTGTAACCATAACGAAGCTCCGGCATGAGCGAAACCGGTTGATTTGTATAAAAAAAATAGTGGTGTAAAATGTAATAAAAGTGTATTAATAGTATTAATTTATAATAAAACTTCAAGAAAACAGACGTTTTCATTGGTATTAATAAGAATTTTTTTTTCCAGAAAATCGAAATTACATTGCTATCATTAAACAATTAATGTCGGCTCTGATATCCATAAAAATAATAATCACTTTATCTTCACCGTTGGTTTGTTTTCGATTTCCTCTTAAATTACTGAACCGATTTCGCTGAAAATATCGCAGTTTTTTCCTATAACTCCCAGGAAGATTTTGAGGGTAGTTTGAATGAAATGCAATATATAAAACGGTTTACGTTTTACGTTATAAAATTAGTATGATAAACATTATACCTGTCAAGTTGTATTGACTTAGCCCGTAGATATACCACTCTGGTATATTATAGAGTGTATGATAGAGTGTGCAATGAAAATATAAGAAGTGAATGCGGTGCGAATGATGGTGTCATGAACAAAATAATGAAAGGTATATAAGATGGTTTGGACATATGGAAAGAATGAATGAAGAAAGAATGGTAAAAAAATTATATGTTAATGATGTAAATGGAACCAGAAATAGAGGAAGACCGAGGAAAACGTGGCACGATCAAATAAATCAAATATTGAATGTCGGCCATGTGAGGAGTCAGAGAAATCGACGCGGGTGCATGACACGATGTATGAATGTCGAGGAAGCGAGAGAAATATGTCAGGAAAGAAAAGTGTGCCAGTCCATTTTTCTGCCTACCTCTTCGGGGAGACGGCGTGATGGTTAGTTAGTTAGTTAGTATATTATAAAACATTACTAAAACAGTTTTAACATATGCCTCGGACACTTATCAAACGTGATGAAATGAAATGAAATTAGACTGCATTGAAAGGAAAATCCTCCGCAAAACCCTCGAATCCATTAAGGATGATCAGACACGGTGAAAAGGATAAGATTCCGTCTCAGAGTGTGACCGATCCACAGCCATTTGCGTCTAGCGACTTGTTCTCTGACGACTTTTCGTCCATGGTCCAGAGAACGGCATTTGACACTGTTTATTGGGGCCAATAGATCTTGAATATTGAGGGAACAATTAAATTTCTACTGTACTTATTTCGTGGTTTTGTGGCGATCTCACTGATTTATCTATAATATTTGTTGTAAACTAAAAGTTAAGAGGATATATGGAATAGATTTTCCAACCAGGATTTCATAAAATACTTCATCATAAATAAGCACCGCCATTATTTTCACAGATAGGAAATTGATTTTGCATTTCATTCTGTCAGAAACAGAAATCAGATCATTTTTATTTAACTGCCTATTTTTCGCGCGGAACGTAAATCGTATAGGGAAGACTATGACATTTATAACTAATTGTTTCATAGAATTATTGTCTTGTGTTTTCATGCGTTCCTAGCTATAAAACGTTACGATGCATTATAAAGACCTCCCTGGCAGAGTGACAAGAGCTATGACTTCCGTACCAAAGGTCCCGAGTTAATTCTTACACTGTCTTTGGTCTGGTGTAGTATTCACGGGACAATAAAATGGCGATAGATTTGCTACCTTTCACAAATCAATATTAATGGTGTTCTTCTACCGACCCTTATGAATGGAAGCGAAGCATGGAACTGGCAAAAGAAGGATGAAAGTAGAATAAATGCAGTAGAAATGAGATCTCTTAGACAAATGTGTTGATTATCTGTGTACTCGTATAATAGAGTGTCGAATGAAAATATAAGAAGTGAATGCGGTGTGAATGATGGTGTTATGAACAAAATATTGAAAGGACCATTAAGATGGTTTGGACATATGAAAAGAATGATTGAAGAAAAAACGGTAAAAAAAAATTATGGTAACGATGTAAATGGAATAAGAATTAGAGGTAGACCGAGGAAAACGTAACACGATCAAATCGATCAAAAATATTGAGGAGTCAGAGAAATCGACGCGAGTGCATGACACGATCTATGAATGTTGAGGAAGCAAGAGACGTATGTCAGGAAAGAAAAGTGTGGCAGTCTATTATTTCTGCCTACCCTTTCGGAGAGACGGCGTGATGGTAAGTTAGTTAGTTAGTTAGTTATTATTTTGTTGAATCGCTCTTTACATCATGACAGCATGAGCCAAATCGATGTAAAGGGTATTATAGCTATCATAGTGATTCTCGTGACATGCCATCGGTCTACTAATCTATCGCCATTTTATTGTCACGTGAATTCTACACCAGACCAAAGACAGTGAGAAAATCACACTGTCCTCGCCGGGAATCGAACCCGGAATCTTCGGGGTGGCAGTCAATGCACTACCACTCGGCCACGAAGGCCTTTAATGTGATAGTTTCACGCTGTTTTCCACACTTGTGTACATCAGATTATTTTAACCCAATTAATATATACAACTTTTTATCTATTGATTCTGATGACATGCGATGAAAGGATCGCTGCGTTGGTTCGGACATGTAGAGCGCATGGATGGAAAAATAATGGTTAAGAAACTATACATTAACGATGTAAATGGATTACGAAGTCGAGGTAGGCCGAGAAAAACATGGCATGACCAAATTATTACATTTTTAAGGTTGGTCGTGTTAGAAGTCGAAAGAATCGACGTGCGTATATGACTCGTTGTATGAATGTGGAGGTAGCTAGAGAGGTGTGTTAGGATAAAGTAGTGTGGCGGTCTATTCTCTCTGTCGACCCCTGTGGGGAATCGGCGTTATAGAAAATTCTGACGGTCCGCCCATGGTTACTTTGACCTCCGAAATGAGAAATTAAAAATGTATTATATAAAATAATATTTACCCCGTCACTGCGATTACGAACATGCTTATTTTTGGTTTCAAAGCTAATAAATTAGAATGGAGTTATAGCGTAAACTTTTCTGACGTTCCGAGAGCAAAAATAATTTACTCTCCCGCCAGATTCATGATCACCTCCATCCAGGATTAAGCTGGGAATAATATCCTTGCTGGGAGCTGTAAATTTATCCTTAAGTCCTACTCGTAGGATCCTAAGCCCAGCCGCCCACCTAGAAGTCGGATTTTGAATAACGATTTTTCAATTAAGGAAAACGAGGCAGGCATTTCAAATTGGGTAGTATTTATAAAAATGCTTTTAAGATGATATAGCATTAACTTTCAAATCAAAACAAATCAGTTTATTAACTCAAAAGACATTACAAACAGAAAAATGATTAAGGCATCTATTGAGTACAGGTAAAATATTATAAAAATACAACATAATACCAGGAACTCATTAGAGATGGTTCGACATTAGGAAGACAGTATACGTTCTAAAGTCGAGAGTATTTGTCTCCTGAAAGTACCTTCACTAATATGAAAGACGTCGATCTCCGAGGAGACCGCGTTCAGCAGATTGCTCTTCCCACCGGTGTCACCAGAGGCAGATTGGTCCTGGTGGCCCGTAGGTAAAACAATCTGTTCTGTCGCTGTCGGAGAAAGTTATCAGGGACAAAAAGACCAACACCCTCTAGCACGGCCAAGTTCTCGAAATATCCCCTGATTAATTTATAGAAATGGTATGTTATATATAATACAAACTTTGATATAAATAGTTTATTTACACTCAAAGTCATCACTGCAAATACAAATATTTCATAGTCCATTGTTTTGGCCGAAACACTATGATACTTCAAATTAAACCGTTCTTTAAATTAAAATATTTAGGTTACTAACTCAATTTCAGCAAGAACTTCAAAATTATATCAAATAAATTATTCAAATTGACTTAGGAACAAATACACAAAGATTCGAAATATTACGAAAATTTGACATTTGATATATATTTTAGTAACACCTGATGATGTCAACATTGGTTGATGAAACAGCTGTCGTAAAGTAAAATAAATACAATTTGTGATATAAAACAAAGTTTTTGAATTTACAGTTATAAAATGTTAAAATATCATAGTGTTTCGGCCAAAACAATGGACTATTTTATTTTAATGTTTTTTTTTTTCATTTTGAATGTGTATTGTATACCTCTAAAAAAACATTCTATATTTGTACAGCCAGGTTAATGCGCTACGTCTTACTGAGAGATATTTAGTCTTTGAATACTACCATCATTCATACAACGTGTTAATTAAAATACCGTTGTATTGCGAACCCAGCCTTAACCGCCGTCACAATTCTTACTTTCGACTGTGCGAACCCCCCCTCGGTATATTAATAAGCGAGTCACAATGTCTGCCGCAGTCAGTTGAAATGTATTATCTAAAGCCGGAATAAAATGGAAATGGGACTCTCTCCTCAGGGAAATCTCTACGTGTTATTGTAAACATCTCTCTAAGTGAAAATTCTTTTTTAAAATGACCAAGGAAACGATCGATAATTGAATTAAATAAATAATTATTTATAAATGTCAAACAGGGTTGCGTAATATCTCCGTGGTTATTTAACCACCCTACTTTGAACGTGCGTGCATTCAGCGCTATCCCGTATCACGTACGCGCTTGAGAAAAAGTAATGTACCTAAAATGTACCAACTGTCAGGGATACGCGCGTGTGCCAACAACACTTGAGTACAAGTCTTCATAAATATGATAGTTTTACAAGGGGCAGGCCAAGTGTGCGGCCGAGTATTTGACGTTTCGTAATTGGAAATTGGAATATATAAGAATGAAGAAAATTTGGAAAACCGAGAAAAACGCAGCGCAATCAAATAAATCAAATATTGAATGTCGGTCACGTGAGGAGTCGGAAAAATCGACGTGCGTGCATGACACGATGTATGAATGTTGAGGAAAGAACAGTGTGGTGGTCCATTCTTTCTGCCTACCCCTTCAGGGAGACAGCGTAATTGTTAGAAAGTAAGTTTAATCTGAAAATTTGATTTCGCCAGAATTGTTTATACCTTGAGGGAAGGTAAGAAATAGGTGATAATCTCCAAGACAATTGACTAATTCAATCAGAAATACCTCCGCAACCCTCGTTCTATTTGAGGGTGGGTTCTACTGAATTCTCAGGGGTACATCGACCTATATCACTTCATCTTATCCCGATTGTTTTGAGACGTTAACTCACATATTCAAGGCCAAACGGAACCCCTTTTCGAGTTTACCTGTTTTTTCATAAAATAAAACGAAGAAACCTCATGCATCGTCCATGCATAAAGCGAACAAACTTAAAAATTAATAGATAAATAAATTTCGCGAAGATTTCATTTCCTTGTTATAAAGATGACTTCACAAAGATATCCAAATAAAGAAACATTTTCATTTATCAGAATGGAAGTGGCCATTGATAGAAGACATGATCATTAAGAGTAAGATGAGAATCTATAAAGCATGTGTAAGACCAATGATAACATATGGCGTCGAAGCAAGGGCAGACACAGTAAGGACCAAACAAGTTTTGAGGACTTCCGAGATGAAGACACTGAGGACGATAGCAGGCAAGACACTGAGAGATCGCGTGAGGAACACCAGAATAAGAGAGATATGTGAGGTTGAGGATATTATAAGATGGAGCAGACAGCAACCTACAGTAAAACACTCCACAGCAATGTTTTTATAAGTTGTTTTTATAAATAAAGTGATGTTAATACAAATTACTAAAGGTGTATTATTATTTTATTTAATAATGTCACACCACAAATTAAGAGCTTCATACAAAAGTTTAAAAAATACTGTTTCAATATATTTAAAACATCGAAAACAGAAACAAAGCATTTTGTCATGATAAAATGGTATTTCTTGAATCCTAAAAAAGGATATTTGAGAGTTTTATTTGTTTGAGTTTTACGTACGTCTTTGGTATTAAGCACTTCATGCAAATGGTTTTATTTGTTCAATGTAAATTTTCCATTACTTTGCATAATAGATTGGTAAGGATGTATGCTTTAGGTACTAAACAATGTGTGCTGAGCGTCTTTTGTTTTCACGCCTCTTGGGCGTTCGACTCTTTCTGGAATCGATATTATTTGTTTGAAATAGGGCCGGTTTCACTACAGGTTCTTAATATTTGAAGTAACACAGGGCGCTGAGAAATAATAAAAATATATAGGTACTAATTCTTCTCTTCTTCTAGGACCTCCAGGAAAACCTGGATTACCAGGACACGGGGACAGATGGTGCCCCAGGGAACCCGGGAGCAACTGGATCCAATGGACCCAAAGGCGAACAAGGACAGCCAGGGCAACAGGTATTTTCTATTTTTTTTCATTTATCAACCAATAGATGGCGATTTTGCGGTTAATTTTCGTCTTCTTCCTCCTCAGCTTATTCCCGTCCACTCCTGGACAAAGGCCTCTTTCATTCGCTTCCATGTCACTCTGTCTCGTGCAGACTGCATCCAGGTTATTCCGACGTGTCTGTTCAGATCATCCTTCCACCGTAGTTGCGGTCGCCCTGCACTTTTCTTTGCCGTCCACGGCCTCCAAGTCAGCAGTCTTCTTGTCCACTCTGAGTTCCTGGCTACGTGACCTGCCCATTGCCATTTTAGAGTCGCCACCCGGTAGATGATGTCCGTGACCTTTGTTTTTTCTCTCACCGTATCGTTTCTGACTCTGTCTCTTAGGCTTATTCCTAACATGGCACTTTGGGTCACTCGTAGTTTCTCGGCACTTTGTTTGGACAATGTAACAGTTTCAAGACCACAAATACCACATGTCAGAACGCAGGCTTCATAGACATTTCGTTTCAGGTTGATCGGTATTTTACGATTTTTAAGGTCTTAAAAACCTTAAAAACTGGAGGTATTAGTTGCTAGTTTAAATCCAATAGATTGTTTGCAGCAAAGGGTAACATTTTTGCTGGTTCTTGGAATGCCACTAAGGCCATTAATGTGGTAGTTTCACGCTGTTTTCCACATTTGTATACATCAGATTATTCGAACCCAATTACTATATACAACTTTTTAGCTATTGATTCTCGTGATTAAATTATGAAAGGATCGCTGCGTTGGTTTGGACATATGGATCGCATATATGGTTAAGAAAGTATACGTTAACGATGTATATGGAGTACGGAGTCGAGGTGGATTGAGAAAAACATACTTCTTCTTCTTCTTCTTCTTCCTTGTTGTAGACTGATGTGGTCTGTTCTCCAGAGTGTTGCTCCTACTGTGAGGTAGACTCCCAAGCTGTCCTTCCATTTTTTAGGAGGTCTTCCACGAGGACGAGTCCCATGAGGCTGATTATGCAATGCAATTTAGGGGAGTCTGGTGGTGTCCATTCTTTGAACATGACCGTACCAATCCGTTTTCGCTGTCTGTTCCATCTTATAATATCCTCAACCTCACATATCTCTCTTATTCTGGTGTTCCAGAATAAGAGAGATATGTGAGGTTGTGGAAAACATGACATGAACAAATTAATTAAATTTTTTAGGTTGGTCATGTAAGAAGTCGGAAGAATTTACGTGCGTGTATGACTCGTTGTATGAATGTGGAGGAAACTAGAGAGGTCTGTCAAGATAGAGTGGTGTGGCGGTCTATTCTCTCTTTCTAGCCCTGTGGGGAAACGTCATGATGGTTTGTTGTTATTGTTGTAGACATGCGAAAGATAGCTAATATATTGCAATTTCTTCTATATTCGCCATTAATTTGTGTTGTGGATTCGCATTTGAAGAACTTTTTGGTAACGTTCAATTATCACAAATATAAATGTTGTGATAATACAATGTCACGTGAATTCTATACCAGACCAAAGACAGTGTGACAATCACTCTGCCATCGTTGAGAATCGAACCCGGTTAGAACGGGGAACTAGCCTAGAAAGTGCATGAGCGAGGCTGACGAAAGGGCACCGCCGCGCCCTATAACAGCTTCGAGTATGAGGTAGGAAACCTTCTATATTCTATGTTATTCCAAAAAGACTTCCCAGGAAATCACACAGTGATCGCCGACGTCAGGCGCCGTACGTGGAAGGTGCTGCCCTGTTCGAAGGATAGAGAGGAAAGGAAATAAGTTTGTTTACAAATCAATTGAAAACGCGTCTTTGAAGTGTTTTCGCAGATGAACAATGTCAGGGAATTTGATGTTGGAAAATGTTCATTTATAATTCAACGAAGTAGTGCCCTCTACGTTTAAAATTAAGGAACTAGTTGAGATTTGTTAGATTTGGATAAACTAGCTTTATATTATATAAGTTTCAACAACCGAAATCAGCGTAATTACCTTATAGCTATCCACACAAACACCATGTAGGGTTTTTCATTAAGAGCGCTCGAACTTTGAAATGTAATAAAATAACCTGTCTAAGTGATATTGCGACAATATTTATTTCTATTCTAGAGGACATTATATATGAAATTGCAAATTCCGAAAAATTATTATTTGAAAGGCATGTAATATGTTCTTTCATTCTTATATTAGAATAACGCGTTGTTTATCCTATATAAAATGACGTGCAATCGTTTCATTTTAATTTATAGGCTTACTTACTTACTTGCTTATTTTCTATGGCCATACAACTCTTGAAGAGTTAAAGCCTCTTTGATGAATTTTCACCAAGCTCCTCGATCCTGCGCCTTTTCCTCCCAGCAGTCCGATTCGCCCAACCTAGCCAGATCAGCCAGAACGTTGTCTAGAGGTCTTACTCCAGTTGGTCTAGACGCGTACAGGGTCTTGATTGCTCTGATCTCTTCGGCTCGGCATACGTGCCCAATCCATGCTAGGCGACCAGCTCTCACGGTGCTCGTTATAAGGGGCTGCTGGGTCATCGTACGGATCTCTTGGTTGGTCCTATGCCTTCAAGTTCCCGCTGCAACACCGGGTCTGGGTCCCAGGATTATTCTAAGTATTTTATTATCAAACCAGTAGATTCTTTGTTGTTCTTTTAGAGTCATTGTCCACGACTCAGAGCCATATCGTCGCCCCAGAGCAATAGTGAGATAAATCAAATCAAATCAAATCAAATCATTTTATTTCATCAACAGACATTACAAAATTTATTTTTAAAGCATCTATTGAGAACAGGTTAAATAATATATTATATATAGTATACTACCAGAAACGCATAAGAGATGGTTCAACATTAGGAAGACAGGATACTCTCCAGAATTAAGAGTATTTGCCTTCTGAACGTACTTTCACTAACATGAAAGACGTCGATCTCCGAGGAGACCGCGTTCAGCAGACTAATTGCTCTTCCCACCGGTGTCACCAGAGGCAGATTGGTTCTGGCGGCCGGTAGGTAAAACAATCTGTGCTGTCGCTGTCGGAGATATCTATCGGGGACAAAAAGCCGAACACCCTCCAGTACGGCCGAGTTCTCGAAGTATCCCCTAATTAATCTAAAGAAATGGGTAATTAGATGTCCATCTCTTCGAAGCTGTAGAGAATTGGTTCCGAGCATTCCCAAAAGAAATGCCGTGGGATAGAGCCAAGGATAGCTACCATACTCCCTCATGTAGAGATACCTCAGAAATTTTTTCTGAACCCTCTCCAGCATAATGGAATATCTCGCCTCGTGAGGACTCCATATCACAGAACCACTTTCGAGTCTGCTCCGAACCAATGTTGTATAGGACTCTGAGCACATTGGGATCCCTGAAAACTCTGCCGGTCCGGACGATGAAGCCCAACATCTTCAGTGCAGTGCCACAAATCCTCTCAACATGTGCACGAAAAGTCAGCCTACTCTCATAGATGATCCCGAGATCTCTCATCGAAGATACATGTGCTAGTTGCTGGTTGTTCATTGTGTATCTATAATACACAGTTTTCAATGCTCTAGTAAAAGATAGCATAACTGTAATAAGTGCAAGGCCTCCACCAAGTCAAACCATAAACAATATGAAAGGAACATTACGGCTTGTTATATTGTCAAGATGGCACTGGTTTATCTCACTATTGCTCTGGGGCGACGATATGTAACCACTGGCTTGATGATGGTGTTATAAATACGCAGCTTAGTGTTTTTGGATAAAAACTTTGACTTTAGGAAAGTTCTCAAGGAGGCTGCAGCTTGTACGTTTTTTTGAACTCTGTGTTTCAACTCTGCGTGCATATCGTTGGCTTCCGTCATGATCGTACCGAGATACGTGGACTCTCTGACTTGCTCAATTCTATCTACCTCTTATAGAGTACCGGCTGAATTAATTTGTTTTCTTTGTCTTTATTATTAGTAGTAATTTGGGCTTTTCTCTTCACTTGCATACCTTTATTTTTCTATATTATTCTTACTCAAGCATTATTTTATACAAACGAACCGTTCGCCACCTAACTTTTCACTTATTCAAGAACATCACTCTGACTCAATACATTGACACCAAGATATTTAAATTCCATCACCAGTTCAATGGGTGTATTTCAATTGGTATTTTTTTATAGATGATTAATTCAATTATTGATTTTGTTCGAATCATTAAATCCGTTTCCGTATTAAATTTAAAAAAATCCCTAATAATACCTCGTTATCGAAGGTCGCCGTCAATTTGAAGGGATTTTGACAGTAACGACTTCATTATTCGTTTTCAATTTAAACGAATCGTAAAATAATCTGCCGAAATCCTTCATCTTTCCTATTTTGGTTGAAAACAATTCATAATGATAACAGTGGGTTGTGTTCGCATTGAAATAGTTTCGGAATAACTTAAGAACAAAATGGAGGGTTCTAATGCCTATTGTTAGATAGAAAAGCTTGTTCAAGGACAAAAGTATAATCAATTCTTTGGAGATTACATTATATAGATGAATTCCTAGAAGGACGATGTGAGAAAAATACGGTCAAATCGGGTATGTTGGGACAAGGGTAACTAAGATATTATGTATATTTAAATAGTCCGTTGTTTTGGCCAAAACACTACGTAACTTCAACAGTTAAATTTACAACACTGTTATAATATCACAATTTCTTATTATGCACTTTTTGAGAATGTCACGACAGCTTTTTCGCCTTGACATTATTACTTTTCAAATATATTTGAATTTAAAACTATTCAGATATATTTGAATTGTATCAAGGATAAATTCAGACACGGGTGAATTGGGACGTGAACAATTTTAAATGATGAATTTGAACAGGGGTAAATTTGGACATTATTTTGGATGCGGGTAATTTAGAACATGGGTTATTTTGGATGCAAGTGAATTGGGATATAAAAAATTCAGAAGCGGGTTAATCGAATGAAGGGTAAATACAGATGTGGATGAATTACGAATGCGGGCGAATTGGAATATGTATAAATTCAAGCGTGGGTGAATAGGAATATAGGCAATGTCGGTCATGGGCGAATTGGAAAAATGATATATTTGGAGATGGCTGAATTGGAAAAAGGGTGAATTGGAAAATTCTTATGTGGGTGGATCAATACTAGCATAATTTCACGAATTGGGATACGTATAAATTCAAGTGTGGGTGAATTGGATAAATGATATATTTGGAGATGGGTAAATAGGAAAAAGGGTAAATTTGGAGATAGGTGAGTTGGAAAATGCGTGAATTCGGAGATTGGTGAATTGGAAAAGGGTAAATTCGGAGACGGGTGAAATGGAAAATTCTGATATGGGTGAATTAATGCTAGCATAATTTCGGATGCGAGCGAATTGGGATATGTATAAATAAAAGTGTGGGTGAATTGGAAAAATGATATATTTGGAGATGGGTGAATTGGAAAAAGGGTAAATTTGGAGATAGGTGAATCGGAAAAAGGTTGATTCGGAGAAAGGTGAGTTGAAAAATGCGTGAATTCAGAGATGGGTGAATTGGAAAAACGATCGATTTCGGAGATGGGTGATTGGAAAAATGATAAATTTCGCTGATCGGTGAATTGGAAAAAGGGTAAATTCGGAGATGGGTGAATTGGAAAAAGATTAAATTCGGAGATTGGTGAATTAGAAAAAGGGTACATTCAGAAATTGGTTAATTGGTTAAGTGTATCGGAAAAAGGGTAAATTCGGAGATGAGCAATTTGGGAAAAAGGTAATTCAGCCTAGATCAATTTTGATAAAAAAATGAAATAATAATTTTTGTGTACGTAATGAAATATTTTTTTTCCAATATATGTTCTAAGAAAATATTCTATTGGCATACCTGGTTAGATTTTTCATGTGTATAGAAGATTGATCGAATTCTGTGGAATTCCATCCGCTGGATCGCCTAGATCGTCTGCTGGAGAACTCCCTGCATATCTGAGACTGTAAGAAAAAGAAAACTTCATAAGTTATAAAGAAGGAACTTTAAAAAAATCACCTTCAACTTAGACCGTTATCAAATAGTAATGTAGACCTAATAATATAGTTAATACCATCACGCCGTTTCTCCGCAGGGGTAGGCAGAAAGAATGGACCGCCACACTACTCTATCCTGACATTCCTCTCTAGATTCCTCCACATTCATACATCGAGTCATACACGCACGTCGATTCTTCTGGCTTCTGACATGACCAACCTTTAATATTTCATTAATTCGGTCATGCCATGTTTTCCTCATTCTTCCCACATCCATTCGTTCCATATGTCCAAACCACCTTGGTGACCCTTTCTTAATATTATTTAGGACGCATTCATCCCCATTACAATCATTTCTAACTTCTTTCTTGTGTATTCTATCATACATTGTTTTTCCGCAATTTTTCTAAGTGATCAAATCAAATCAAATCAGTTTATTTTCTCAAAAGATATTACAAAAAATAATTATAGTTTAAGGACATCTATTGAGAACCGATAACATATAAATATAATACCAGGAACGTATGAGAGATGGTTCGACTTAGGAATACAAGATACTCTCCAAAGTCAAGAGTATTTATAAGGATTAATTTTATCTCAATAGAGACGAAGATGTAAATTGTTTTTTTTTTTGGAAACAGAATATTGTGGTCGAGGCGTTTACAGGAATTATGACCTGTCATTGGTTGGGTTAAGCGATCGCTTTATGTAATACAACATTCCCCATTCCGTCTTTCTTACGACCACCACGTCTGACAAATTTTTGAAAGATGTAAAAAACTAACTAACTAACTAACCATCACGCCATCTCCCTGAAAGAGTAGGCAGAAAGAATGGACTGTCACACTTTTACTGATGCGGCACTCCATCCTTCTCTTTTCGCTCCGCGGGAGACGCGGTGTGATGGGTTGCGAACCTCATCGCCACCAATAGGCATCTCCCGCGCACACTTTGATCGTGCAACACCCACAAAATAAATCTAAAATAAATAATATAAAATACAATAATATAAAATAAAATAACAAAATAAAAATAATTTAACACAAAATGTTCTTTTTAGATGGTGCACATATTGTCTATTTAATTTATGTTCCACGAATCCGTCGTTTTTTTTAATTTAGCACATAATGTAATAACACATAATGTTTTTTTCGATGTTGCACACGTTGACATGGACGATCCGGACTTTTGTGTTTATTTAATTTATTATACGTTACACGTATTCACCGTTTTTTAAATTAGCTGTAATTAGGCACTTAACCAGCAAGAACTTTGAAATAATATTGAAGGAATTATTCAAATTGTCATTGGAACAAACATTGAAAGATGTATATATGCTAATATGTTGAGGAACACTTCATATATTTTTGTTCAATCTACACTAGCGCCATTAATTAAGATTAGTGTTAATATGAGGCAGAAATCTTTATTAATGTTTGAGTATTTGTCTTCTGAACGTACTTTCACTAATATGAAAGACGTCGATCGTTGAAGCGATCATACTCAGCAGTTTGGTTGCTCTACCCACCGGCATCTACGGGATTTATTCTACTTCCATCCTTCTTCTGCCGACTCTAAGCCCCAATCATACATAAGGGATTGGGGGGCAAAAAAGGGTTGAGAAATACAATATTTTTCAAAAGTTACTGAAACAATTATTATCGATGAAAAGGTTTTTAGAAAGGATACATCCTCCATTATGGCGATCATTTTTTATTTATTTCAACTTCCATTTTCATTTCGCCAAAAATAATCTCGAACATCAAACTTCAATAATTTTCCACGCGTTTCCCAAGGAAAATCACCCTCTTATTGGAGGTAATCAAAGTCGGGATAGAAGCAAAGGAATTTCTTGAATAAATTGTTGAACTTATATATAATGCGATATCAGTGGTGTTACGAACGCTTTTTCTCAAATAATAATCTTCAAATCTTCATAGATGGCGCATTGAAACTGACATGTGAAATCTGGTGTAGGACTTTAACATACATACAACTTCCAAAAATTTATCAAACATGGTCATAAGAAAGGTGGAATGGGGAATGTTGTAATTACATAAAGCGTGCGCTTAACCCAACCAATGACAGGTCATAAGTCCAGTAAACACCTTGATCAACCATATTCAGTCTCCAATTTGCATCTTCGTCTCTATTGAGATACAATTAAATCATGAATCGAAACCCGCAATGGGTGCAATCCAGTATTCGTATACAAGTATATGTATACATTCAAAAAAATAAAATAATAATCAACTAATTTTACAGAAACCTCTTGGTGGAAGTTTAATTTAGACAATAATATAAAATTCCAGTATTAATTGTATCTCAATAGAGACGAAGATGCGAATTGTAAACAGAATATGGTGATAGAGGTGTTTACAGGACTTATGACCTGTCAATGGTTAGGTTAAGCGCACGTTTTATGTTATACAACATTCCCCATTCCACTCTTCTTACGACCACCATGTCTGACAAATTTTTGGAAGTTGTAAACTAACTAACTATCTAACCATCACACCGTCTCCCCGAAGGGGTAGGCAGAAATAATGGACGCCACACTTTTCTTTCCTGACATATTTCTCTCGCTTCCTCAACATTCAAATATCGTGTCATGCACGCGCGTCGATTTCTCTGACTCCTCACATGGCCGACATTCAATATTTTATTTATTTGATCGTGCCATGTTTTCCTCGGTCTTCCTCTATTTCTGGTTCCATTTACATAATTAACATAGAATTTTTTTACCATTCTTTCTTCATTCATTCTTTCCATATGTCCAAACCATCTTAATGATCCTTTCATTATTTTGTTCATGACACCATCATTCGCACCGCATTCACTTCTTATATTTTCATTCGACACACTATCACACACAAGTATCCACACACTACATTTATTCTACTTTCATCCTTAGGAAGTTGTTCATATAATAGATAAATCATATAGAATATGTTCATATGTAACACCAAACTTCACATGTTCATTTCAATCTACACACTAGCGCCATCTATGAAGATTGGATTTAAGCATTAAGCAGAAGATCTTTTTATTAACGCAATGTGAAAGGCTTCCGCCATTAACGTGTTGCTAGATAACGCCTCGAGATGTCACTCCAATTTATATGCTTACTTGGACCAGTTTTTGTTTATTTAATTAATCCTTGAATTGATAACCCGCAATGGGTAAAATCCAGTATTTGAATACATTAAAATGTAAAATTCCAGTATTTGTCTACAAGTATTTGTATACATTCAAAGTGTTGTATGAAAACTGGTCCAAGTTAAAGCATAAAAATTAGAGAGCCATCTCCAGGCGTTATCTAACAGTATTATATAGGCATAGCCTTTCGCTTTGCATTAATAAAGATTTTCTGCTTAATGCTTACACCTAATCTTAATGGATGGCGCTAGTGTAGATTGAACTAAAAAAATGTGAAGTGTTTCTCAACATAGGTAACATATGTTTACATCTTTTAAAAATTTGTCAGACGTGGTAGTCGTAAGAAGGGTGGAATGGAGAATGTTGTTAACATAAAGCGATCGCTTAACCTAACCAATGACAGGTCATAAGTCCTGTAAGCGCCTGGACCACCATATTCAGTTTCCAGAAAACAATTTACATCTCCGTCTCTATTGAGATACAATTAATCCTTATAAAAAAAAAGTTTTTAATTTTGACTACTTTCACTCTTTGTCTTTATTTCAATAGCGACCGGATCCAATAGACTAGTTTTTTTTCCAGAGACCTTTTATACCAGTCTGTTGATGCCATCTAGCCTGGCGAAACCTGTCGCTGATCTATGAGCCGGTTAATACAACTGGTTACACATATTTTTTTATATACTTCTACTAACTACTTCCACTCTTTGCCTTTATTTCTTTGTCGCCAGATATAAAAAATATTTAAATCTAAAATTATTTTAAGATTATTTTTGTATATAATCATGTTAACTACCCCTGATCTGTATTTACATAAAGGACTCAGTTTGCAATAGTGTCACCAGTCTGTCGATGCCAGCGAGCCTCGCGAAACCGGTCGCTGGCATCGACGCTGGCGCTGAATATAGAAGAAATCGTTTTTTTAACTAATTAATTTTCTTTTTAATGTTTTGATCTATCACCCGCGTGATACAGCTAGTTATACACATAATATTTTAAGTTAAGCCACTGATGAGACTATATATAATAATCACTCACTACTCACTCCCCATCCCTTGAATCTGGGGATACTTGGGTAGGAATGGGGAGAACTTGGTTTTATATTCTACAGAGGCGGCTGCGGGTACCTTTAGAAATAGGCATTTTGTCCTTTGTCATTGAAAACAGTTGATTTCAAGTAATTATTTACTTCACAATTTGCTGGTATTAATTTCTTCATTGAATTAATTTTCCCTTCTTAGTGACGGTTACAATTCTTCAATGTCCATTTCTAACTACTCGAATTTCTAGGCTGTTTGCGTATTGTTTTGAATTTAGATGGAATGTCAATAGATAGCCAATAGCAGTAGACATAATGAGGCATAATAAAGAAATCTTCTTCTTCTTCTTCTTTGTTAGCCCTTATCGGTCCACTGCTGGACATAGGCCTCCTCCCTTCCCTTCCACTCGTCTCTATCTTCTGCCAGCCGTAGCCACATTTCCCCCCCCCACGGCAGCAATGTCGTCAGCCCACCTTTTTTGCGGCCTGCCGACGTTTCTCCTATTCTCCCATGGTCTCCACCTTATTATTTTCTGGGTCCATCTATCCTCACTCTGTCTCGCCACATGACCCGTCCATTGCCACTTCAGTCTCGTATAGTCGTTCTAGATGTCCGTTATTTTTGTTCGGCGTCTAATCTCCTCATTTCTGATTCTATCTCGGAGACTGACGCCGAGCAAATGTCTTTCCATGAAACGCTGCGTGACTCTCAATCTTTCTACATTTCTCTTAAAGAAATACAATGTCTCAAAAGAAAGTTTATATGTAGTAGACAGATTAAAAAAAATTAAGCCATTTATCTACAAAATGCTTACCTATAAATAGTCAAAGTACAAAATTTGGGAATTTAATTATTATAAATAAATGTTAACTCTCGTGTTCGCGGCACTCATTTAGTCGAGCAGTAAAATTTCTTATGACGGCTCGGTTGACTGACAATCGAGATTAATTCACGTTTTCTACCATTTTTAATAATCTTGGTCGCCCAGATTTTGGTTTCTCCAGTGTTGCACCGGTCTCTTCGAACATTTTGACCCATTTTCGAATGAGAAGTATGCTTGTAGAATCTTTTACGCGCTACAGTCACTCCATCACAGTTTTTATACAACACTCGCATGCACAACACATTGTCTGCTTCAGAGAAACGCTCCATAGTGACTAAATTCCCAAAAGCCAGGCTACTGATTAATTCTTCTTCTAAGTTTGACCAGG
The DNA here is from genome assembly GCA_022606425.2 of Lepidostoma basale. Taxonomy (NCBI): domain Eukaryota; kingdom Metazoa; phylum Arthropoda; class Insecta; order Trichoptera; family Lepidostomatidae; genus Lepidostoma; species Lepidostoma basale. Next base: position 84,098 of record JAHDVF020000400.1, on the reverse strand, counting down.
AATTAGCAAAATTTATGATAACAATGCTAAAATGATATATATATATATAAATTTAGGTTCCGTATGTTTCTGCGCGTAAATCTCGGAAAGCAATCGATGGATTGACTTAAAAATTTTTACAGAATATTTCATTTTAGAAGAAGAGTGTTAATGTGTACTTTTTATTAGGAAATTTCTAAGCGTTTTAATTTGTCATAATTCCTCGACAATAATGTAAGACTTAATTACAAACCCTAAATCCCCCCTCGCCCCTCTTTCGGAGGGACACTCCGGGCCATACATCTAGCCCCATCATAAAACAACTACCAAATCACATTCCAACAATGTTTCCTACAGACGTAAGAGGAATTGCCATTAGAGCTGAACCTCTGTAAGCCAGAAGATCTAAGTCCAAGTCCAAGTTAACAAGTACTAAATGATAGTTCTATGTGCACAGTGTTGCCATTTTATCAATTTTAGCCAAAGTTAAAATAATTTTCCCGACAATTAAAAAATCAAAAGAATTTAACCTGTCCAGGAGTGAGTTTCTGCGGACAAAACTGCATCAGGGGAGTGGGATTTTTTTTCCTTTTAATAATTTTATATCATAGTCAATGCTATACGTGGATATACCGCAAATTGCTGCGTATACCGTGGACCGATTGGGTCAGTAATGCAGGCGTGCTGCAGAGAGCCAGAGCCAATATACGAGTAGAGCTGTTGTCAAGTTTAAAAATTAGAAAGGTCTCATATTTAGGTCATTTGCTAAGGGGAGAAAAATACCACCTCCTTCGACTGATATCAATGGATAAAATGGAAGGACGTCGGGGAGTTGGTAGAAGGCAGCTCTCCTGGCTGAAGAACATCAAAGATTTGACAGGAATAATAAGAGTTCAGAACCTGTTCCAAGTAGCGCAGGATAGAGATGCTTTTACTGTAGTAATTGCCAACGTTGAGGGACCTGACACGGCACCGAAAAAAGAAGAAGTCAATGCTATAAGCAACTTATATTATGGAATAAAAATATATTTACACCAGTAAACATGATTTATAACAAAATTCTTGATATTTTTTATCATGGGTTAGTACAAGTGATAATTTACAAACAAAATGTCACCGGGTTTTAATTATAAGCGCGGACGCTCATGTACGCCCATACTCCTTTGAGGATTTTTTCTGGACGACCATGTACGGCCATACTCCCGGACAGGTTAATCGAATTAAATCTGACAAATGATAATACTATTTACACTCGTTTGTTTTTACTGTGCGTTTTAAATTGACTGAATGACAGTTCGTAACTTTACAAAACCTACAAAAATCAAATTTAAAATTTTTCCAAATAAACCGCACTAATCAAGAACGTTTAGGCGATAATAAAGTGTAAGAGTCACAACTATTCAGAAGCGAGCAAAGAACTGGCAAATCAGCGGGAAGAAAGACTTAAAATCTTACGAGTAGAAGCGCGAAGAAGAAAAGCAGCACATTCATCTCAGCAACGTCAATAAGAAATAGATCAACGCCGATGACGAATGCAAATTCAACATTTGAATAACCAAGCTTCATACCATCAAATCAGGAAAAGTTCTTTAGGCGTGCAAAATTATTGTATGGGATGAGTCTACAATGGCTCACAAAAAGTCATTGGAAGCACTAGACCACATATTGAAAGATTTCGTGTATTTAGCTAGTGGAGAGGGTTATTGAAAGAAGGGTTGGGGCAGGCAACAAAGTGAATGGTGCACTTAAAGTTGTCATCGCAAACAAAAACCTATCCAAAAAAGCTAGAATGGCAATGCACAATGGTGTTCTTCTACCGACCCTTATGTATAGAAGCGAAGCATGGAATTGGCAAAAGAAGGATGAAAGTAGAATAAATGCAGTAGAAATGAGATCTCTTAGACGAATGTGTGGATACTCTGTGTATGATAGAGTGTCGAATGAAAATATAAGAAGTGAATGCGGTGCGAATGATGGTGTCATGAACAAAATAATGAAAGGATGATTTAGATGGTTTGGACATATGGAAAGAATGAATGAAGAAAGAATGGTAAAAAATTATATGTTAATGATGTAAATGGAACCAGAAATAGAGGAAGACCGAGCAAAACGTGGCACGATCAAATAAATCAAATATTGAATGTCGGCCATGTTAGGAGTCAGAGAAATCGACGCGCGTGCATGACACGATGTATGAATGTTGAGGAAGCGAGAGAAATATGTCAGGAAAGAAAAGTGTGGCAGTTCATTCTTTCTGCCTACCCCTTCAGGGAGACGGCATGATGGTTAGTTAGTTAGTTAGTTATTGAAAGATTTGCGAAATAATCCAGTTCCATTGTGTTACTCTCAGCTTACCCAAGGAAAAAGCTCACACGGTGGCCAGAGGAAGCGCTTTAGGGACTCCCTTAAAGGAAACATACAAAAGACTGGCATCGACTGTGATTGCTGGGAAAAGACCGCAGAGGACAGACCTAGGTGGAGAACAGCAGAACATAAAGGCACACAAGACTCTGAAGCACAGCGCAGAGACGACGCCGCTGAGAGGAGGAGGAGCAGAAAGGAGAGACCACTGGGAGACGGTGACGGCTCCATTACAAGCGCTCCCCCTGTCCCAGATGCCCCAGAATATGTGGGTCCAGGATAGGGCTCTTCAGTCACATGCGGACCCACAACCGTGAAGGACAGTCTTCCTCGGACGGACAGCCAGCAAACGCTTCGAGTCATACCTCGCTCAACACCAGCTGATGAATTGAATGCCTGCTAGAAATATTCAACTTTTTGGAGACCTGTGAAAAAAAAAAATTTAACCACGAATGTGAGAGTCCAACTTCAGAATGATCCAACAGCTCCAATATTTTCTAGACAATTACTCGAAGTCGGTAACGGCACTGTCCCTGAAAATCCAGATACAGGAAAAATCAGTTTCCCATCTAATTTCTGTATTTTTTTAATGTAGTGTAGAGTGAACTAAAAAATGTAAAGATAAGCGCAGAATGCTAGCATATATACAAATTCCAAAAATTTGTCAGATGTGGTGGTCATAAGAAGGGCGGAATGGGGAATGTTGTTAAAACATAAAGCGATCGCTCAACCCAACCAATAATCATAAGACAGGTCTAAGCGCCTCGGCCACCACATTCTGTTCCCAGAAAAACAATTTACATCTTCGTCTCTATTGAGATACAATTAATCCTTATTAAAAAAAAATTATCCGCAATGGGTAAAATCCTGTCTACAAGAATTTGTATACATTCAAAATGTTGTATAAAATAACTGGTCCAAGTAGGCATAAAAATTGTAGCGACATCTCCAGGCGTAATCTAGTACTGAATGATTTGCAGAGACTTTCACAGTGCATTAATAAAGATTTTCTGCTTAATGCTTCCCAATCTTAATAGATGACGCTGGTGTAGAGTGAACTAAAATATGTAAAGATAAGCGCAGGATGCTAGCATATATACAAGTTCCAAAAAATTGTCAGGTGTGGTGGTCATAAGAAGGGCGGAATGGGGAATGTAGTTAAACTTAAAGCGATCGCTCAACCCAACCAATGACAGGTCATAAGTTCTGTTCCCATTTACATCTTCGTCTATATTGAGATACAATTAATCCTTATAAAAAAATATAAAAAATGGGTAAAATCCAGTATTGGTCTACAAGAATTTGTAACACCATCATTCGCACCGCATTCAATTCTTATATTTGTTATCCCTCCTTTCATCTTCCAGTTGCAGGGCTTTGAGGACAATGCAGTCGTAGTCCCTCCTGCTCACATGGCCATATCACCGCAGATGCCCTTTCCGCTATGGGAGATATATTGTATTTTATATTATTTGTTTAAGATTTATTTTGTGGGTGTTGGACGATCGAAGTGTGTGCGGAAGATGCCTATTGGTGGCGACGAGGTTCGCAACCCATCACATCGCGTCTCCCGCGGGGCGAAAAGCGAAGGATGAAGTGCCGCATCAGTAAAAGTGTGACAGTTCATTCTTTCTGCCTACCCTTTCGGGGAGACGGCGTGATGGTTAGTTAGTTAGTTAGTTAAAATTTGTATACATTCAAAATGATGTAATTTCTGTAACATCGTAAATTCAAAAGAAGAATCAGTAGACAAGGTATTTCAAAGCATAGAAACAAATTACCAAAATCATGCATGGTTGAGCGAAAGACCCATTCAAAAAGCGAAAAATGTCGACGTACACGATACGAACAACATTATTCTAAACAAAATCGCAGGTGAAACAATGACATACAAATCAATAGACTCGGCGATAAACCAAAGTGAAGTGGTGAATTTTTAATGGAATTTCTCAATTCACCCGATGTTCCCGGATTACCGTCACACATAAATAATAAAGAGCCTCATAAAGGTGAAGACGTAGGTACTACTTCCACGAATACCACTTATTCCGACAGATATCGCGTTCGAGTTTACACGACTTCAATTTCCAATACGCCTTGCCTTCGCTATGACTATCAATAAAGTGCGAGGACAATCTATATGTACAAGTTTTTGGTTTGAATTTAGAAAACGACTGCTTTTCTCATGGGTAATTATATGTCGCGTGCTCCAGAGTTGGTAAACCATCTGATGTTTATGCTGAAAACGGACAAACAAAAAATGTAGTCCATCCACACTAGCTTTACAATAAAAATCAATTTTAAATTAAGATATTAAATTATGCTATGTATAGTTGTAATGGTAAATGTATAGTTGCAAGACTATTTTTATTTACCCCCCTAATAATTAATATCAGACAAAGCCACAGCGAAGCCTGCCCGGTTTAGCTAGTTATTATATATTAGATTTCTTATAAAATATTGAAAACGTATGTTTTCTGGAAGTTTCATTACATTTTATAGGAATGACATGCTTCAACTTGCAATGTCATTATCAGATTTGATAATGCGAGAAATAACATGACACAATCCTAAAGAAAAGAGAAGACGATGATATTTGACAAGGCTGTAGAAAGGGAAAAAATTTCTATTTATTATTCCCTTGAACGATAATGTAACTCAAGGATTAATTGTATCTCAATAGAGACGAAGATGCAAATTGGAAACAGAATGATGATCGAGGTGTTTACAGGACTTATGACCTGTATGTAATAAAACATTCCCCTTTCCACCTTTTCTTATGACCACCATGTCTGACAAATTTTTGGAAGTTGTATATCTGTTAATCTGTAACACCACACTTCACATGGTAGTTTCAATCTACACACTATGTAACTAACTAACCATCACGCCATCTCTTCGGAAGGGTAGACAGAAAAAATGGACCGCCATATTCTTCTGTCCTGACATACTTCTATCACATCCTCTACACACATACAACAAACCATACACGCACGTCGATTTTTTCGACTCCCGGAGTGGCCGACATTTAATATTTGATTAATTTTATCGAATCACATTTTCTCTATTCCTAATACCGTTTACGTTGTTTACATATACTTCACCATTCTATCTACATAATTCTTTCCATATGCCCATACCATCTTAATGACTTCAGTATTTTGTTTATTTTTATTCTACATGTATTATGTAGTCTTTGAATTATATGTAATAAAAATAATAATATGGTGTTGAAGCAAGGGCAGACAGTCAGGATCAAAAAAGTTCTGATAACATCCGAGATGAAGACACTTAGGATGATAGCAGGAAAGACACTTAAAGAACGCACGAGGAACATCAGAATTAGAGAGATATGTGAGGCTGAGGATATTTTAAGATGGAGTAGATAGCAAAGGAGGGACTGGTACGGTCATGTCCAAAGAATGGACATCACCAAACTCCCCTATATTGCACTACATAATCAGCCTCACGGGATTCGTCCTCGTGGAAGACCTCCTAAAAGATGAAAGGATAGCTGGGAGTCTACCTCACAGGAGGAGCAACACTCTGGAGAACAGACCACATAGGTCTATAGCAAAGAAGAAAAAAATGAGCTATTCCTCCTTTGTAATATCGTGTGTTCGTATATTTTAAGTGAAATAAAAACTACCCATATTGTATTTCGCTAAAGTGTGATAACCCACACGTGAAAACAAACACCCTTAACCTTTCTGTATTCCATTAACTACAGAATTTTCCTGCCGGAGTTTACATAACACAATTTTCCGGGAAAATACGCCATCTGCTATATGGAAAATAAAACAGACCTTAAAGGAAACCGTGCGAATCAAATTCAAATATATTGTTAATAAAATATTAATACATATTATAAATAACTGCTCTCCTTTTAATATAATACGGTAGAACTGCAATTATCAGAATCAATTTAGACCTGTGATATCCGTCACCAAAACAAAATGTCTAACAATATCCAGATAGCCTTTCAGATACAAACTGGTTGTAAACGATAAACCCATAGAACAGGTCATGAAGTTCCGATATCTGGGTGTGGAGATATCTAGTTGCAGCGATCTATATAATGAAGTTAAAAAACAGACTGATAAAGCTGCAGTTATCTCCGGATGTCTAAGGGACACTGTCTGGGACAATAAGCATATGCTAGTAGAAAGCAAAGTTAAAATTTATCAAACATGCATCAGGCCCGTAATGACATACGGAATCGAAGCAAGAGTAGACACTGTCAGAACCAAACATCTCTTAAGAGAAGCAGAAATGAGAACATTGCGACCTTTTGTGGGGAGAACTCTTAGAGATAGGATAATCAATGAAGAAATTCGCAAATCCTGCAAAATTGAAGACATAGTGAGATGGAGTAGGCAGAGACGACGATTCTGGAGGGACCACATCAAAATAATGGATCCAGCAAGAATTCTTTTGATGCACGTGACTCCAGAGGGCCGTCGACCACCAGGGTGACATCGAAGAGATGGAAAGAAAGACCTTAAGTGACAAGTCATCCTTATCTTCTCCTGTCTCTTCTTTTCCCTTTCTTGAGCTTCTATGCCTTTCAACTTGTTCCACGCATTTTTTAACACGACTGCCTTAACCATTTATGAATCATTATTTTGCGATCGCAGTACGTTTCCTCGGATAATCAGCGATTCGGATAGTCGAAGTTAGAATAATTGGTGTTCTACTGAACATAGAAAAGGGTTATTAAGTACTACGTATTTGATTTTTTTTAATAGCTTACTAATTATCATGTCGTCTCCCCAAGGAGTAGGGGTAAAAAAATTACCGCTACACTATTCTTTCCAGACATACTCATCTCGATTCCTCAACATTAATACATCGTGTCGTGCATGCACTTCGATTTCTCCGATTCCATACGTGACCAACATTTAATATTTGATTGTACCACGTTTTCCTCAGCCTTCCTCTATTTCTAGCTCCATTCACGTTGTTTACATATATATTCTTTATTATCATCTTTCATTATTTTTTCCATGTTTTCAAATGATTCTTTCATTATTTTGTTCATAACACTTTCATTCGTACCGAGTTCACTTCTTATATTTGCATTTGACATTCAATCATATACCGATTTATTCTACAAAATTTGATTGAATTGATGGTACCACGTTTTCCTCGATCTTCTGCTATTTCTAGCTCCGTTCACGTCGTTTAAATATAACCTCTTTACCATCATTGCTTCATTAATTTTGTTCACTTATTATCTTTACATTTGACACTCTATCATTTACAGATTAACCGCACGTTTATCTAAGAAATCTTATATCGACTGAATTTATTCTACTTTCATCATTCATTTGAGCGTTCCAAGCTCCACTTCCATGTATGATACCAAAGGATCGGCACAATAACACTATTGTGAACTGCCATCGTAGCTTTTTTCATTTGTTTGCAATTCGTATTTTAGATATACAGATATTATTTGCTCTTATTCGTATCTTTATCAAGGGTAGAAAAGTTTCTAATATTTATACGCTTTCATATTTTTAGTTCAAAGAGTTTCATTTTATTATTTGTTTTTTTGTCAGTATACCCGAATCTCGATCAAAGCGGAATTCATTAAGACGCGCGCCCGTTGGAAGGTCTAAACCCTTTTGATTTGGGACCCCCAGCATCAATGGATCGCTTTCACCCTTGTCAACGGGGTACATAATATCGGCCCTAAATCATTCGTCAATCAACCGACAGATGGCCGAGAGAAGAGAAATCTTTTCGCTACCTACGTGAAACATGTTTACGTGGCGTAGATCGGTTACTGTAATTTTTAAGTTATTTTCTTTTAGCCGGCGAAAATTCACCCTGTAAGATTTTTGAGACGTTTTATTTTTATCGTTGAAAGTAAAGACGACGTAAGTGACGACCTTCGTTTCAGAGTGTTCCGAGCTCTGACTGCCATAACAATGGTCCCGGGTTCGATTCCAGGCGATGGCAGTGGGAATGTCACTCTGTCTTTGGTCTCTTGCTTCGATTCCGTACGTCATTATGGAGCCTGATGCATGTTTTATAAATTCTAACTTTGTTTTTCCACTAGCATATGCTTATTGTCCTAGACAGTGTCTCTAAAGGCATCCGGAGATAACTGCAGCTTTATCAGTCTGTTTTTTAATTTCATTATATAGATCGCTGCAACTAGATATCTCCACACCCAGATATCTTAACTTCATGGCCTGTTCTATGGGTTTATCGTCTACAACCAATTTGCATCTAACTTCTATTAATTCTAATGGTTCAAACAAGAGAAGATGATTTAAATATTTTTCTTAAACATTTATTGACAACACTTTATTCGCTTCGGGCTATAGATCCTTAGTGTTGAATATTCTAATTTTGAAATAAATATTTTACATATTAACTGTTTCTTGAACAATGATGTAATACTACATTCTCTCTCTCTTCATCTTCTTTTTCAGCTATTACCGTCCACTCCTAGACAAAGGCCTCCTCCATTCGCTTCCACGCAACTCTGCATCCAGGTCCAGACCTGTTCAGATCATCCTTCCACCTTAATTGCGGTCGCCCTGCACTTCTCTTTGCCGTCCACGGTCTCCAAGTCAGCAGTCTTGTTGTCCTCTTTTTGTCTAAGATTCTGGCTACGTGACCCGCCCATTGCCATTTTAGAGTCGCCACCCGGTGGATGATGTCAGTGACCTTGCTTTTTTCTCTCACAGTATCGTTTCTGACTCTGTCTCTTTGGCAGTATAGACAGGAATTATCCTAACATGGCTCTTTTCACGACTCTTTGGGTCACTCGTAGTTTCTCGGCACTTTGTTTGGATAATGAGGCACTTTGTTTCGATAATGAGGTCATAATCCATTATCGGTAATTTTTAATATGTCGCTGAAAAAAGGTGTATTTCCTGAACTCTGGAAAACTTCGAAAATTTCCCCAGTTTTCAAAAAAGGTGTCAAATCATCTGTGGAAACTACAGACCAGTTGCAATATTGTCAGCTCCTGCTAAGGCATTCGAATCATTAATCCATTCACTTATTAATCCAAAAATTGAACCCTTCGTGATTAATGAGCAACATGGTTTTAGACCGGCACGTTCAACCAATACAAATCTTATGGTGTTCACAAACTACGTCTAAAAATCCCTGGATAAAGGTTTTCAAGTTGACTCTGCATACAGTGATTTTTCAAAAGCTTTTGACAAAGTTGATCATTCAATTCTTTTAGTAAAACTTCGTAAAATTGGTCTAAGTGACACCTTAGTCCAATTTTTTAATAGCTATCTTTCCAAAAGACAACAGTTCGTAACTTATGGACTCTTCCAATCCAGTAAGTTCTTCACACCATCTGGAGTTCCTCAGGGTTCCATCCTAGGGCCGTTATTATTTACAATTTTTATAAATGATATTACTAAAAATATCAAATATTCCAATAGTCTCTTGTTTGCCGACGATTTGAAAATTTTTCGAGAAATTAAATCTGTCGCCGATTGTTTAAAACTCCAAGATGACATACACAGTGTCTTGGAATGGAGTAAAATAAATAAATTGCATTTTAATATATCGAAGTGTTTCATCATGTCCTTTACTAGGGCTCGCACAACGATCTATCACAGTTATACAATGGATGATATACTACTGGATAGGACTGTTTCTTCGAAAGATTTGGGAGTTACATTCGATCCCAAATTATCTTTCAGTCTTCATATTACATCAGTATGTAATAGCTCCCAAAAGATTTTGGGATTTGTTCTTAGGAATGGAAAGGATTTTAAAAATTCAAAAGTCCTGAAGTTATTGTATAATTCCTTGGTAAGAAGTCGGTTGGAATTTAGTACACTGGTGTGGGCACCGCATGAAACAAAATATTGTCTGTTAATCGAGAAGGTACAGAAAAAATTCTTACGATTTCTGTACCTTAAAGAGAACGGTTACTATCCCTGGCTGTACCCAACTGATTTCTTGCTGGGTATGCTGGACTACCAATCATTGGAAATTAGACGAACCATCCACCTGGGTGTTCACTTTTTTCAACTGATTCGTGGTCGAATACATAACTCTGATATTTTGAATGACTTGACTTTGTTTGTCCCCGACAATTATCTGCGACAAAGGCAACATAGATTATTTCACCTGCCACTGTGTAGAACCAATCTACCTAAGGTAATGCCCGTGGGCAGGGCAATAATACTATTAAACCGCATCTCCTCGGATGTGGACATTTTTCACGATAGTGAGGCTACCCTCAGAAAGCATCTATCTCTTATGTATTAAATTACTATTTGCTTCTCTACTTATTGTACAAAAATGTTAATCTTTACCAAACTGTTCTCGAATATATATTTTTTAAATTGTCTTCTGTTTTTCTTTTTTCTGACTTACTCTTATTTGTTTTCTTGTTATATTATTTGTAAATATGTTTTTTTTTAAATTGTTAATTTTATTTTTGTGATTATAAACGATTTGGATGTGTTTCTGTAATGTTTATAATTTTTTTGAATAAATTGAAATTGAAATTGAAATTGAAGTAGGATCTGGCAGCACACACGTTTCATAAACTATTCTCTTTAGGTCGGTCTGTTTAACTCTTTACTGCAGTATGCGGGTTGTCCCTATATATCTTGAACTGTCCTCGTATATTTAATAGTACACTATATAATATGTTTTTGGGAAGCCTGTTATCGTTCAAGAAACAATTCTGACTTTAATTATAACCTGTTTTAGCTGCTTGCTTCCACCATTTGGTCGATCGGCCATGGTGCAGACTCATAGCGGCATACTCTTGTAAGTGTTTTTCAATAATATTCTAAAGTGATATACCTGGGGTGTTCCTCCTCTGTGTGCCCTGAGTCCCTCTTTAGGCAGACGACCCCCAGACAGCCTGATAGACCTTCTGACTGCAGCACGATACACCTTCCACCAGAGAAACAGCATAGCTGCAGCAGGGATATAGAAAGATCCACAGGCTGAGAAAATCACGTATCTGAAACAGAAAACACGATAAAATAATTTATTGTTTCTTGAACAATGATGTAAAACTCTATATTGAATAATTAATACGAATGAAAACCTCCCAAGAATTTTTAAGGAAGATAAAAAGTAACCAACGTGAACATCAATATGAAACAAGAAAGAAAAATAAACTAAGACTCCCATTCAGAAAAAAGAAAAGAAATCTCAGAATTGTCTTATGTATAAAGCATTTAAAATTTATGAAGATATACCGGAAGATGTCAAAAGTGTGCAGAGCATAATTTTTTTTAGAATAGAATTAAATAAATATGTGAACAAAATGTAACCTTATTATTATAATATAATTTAATGTTTAATTGTTTTTATTAGAGCATGTGTATTATTTCAAGTAAATAAATAAATAAATTAAAACGTCAGTTTTCTAGAAGTTTTATTATATTTTATGGGAATGACATGTTTCGCCCTTCTAAGGCATTATCAAATGTGACGAAACTTCAACTCGTTGCAGTTTATATACACTATATAGTAAATGGAGCAGAATATCGCACGCTTAATAGTAAACTGACCGATTATGGTTTAGGTCATAATTGAGTTAACATTAGACAAGCTTGTGTTAACGCTATCCATCTATTTTTCACAGTGTTAACGCTATCCATTCGTACGTACGATAATCGTTTACAATGTTAACGCTATCCATTCGTACGTGTTTTTCGACTGTTTTTGTTAAAACACCGAATCATGTCAGATTGAGCAAAACTTGCTTTTTTGAGTTATGCCAGTGTTCTATTAAGCGTGCGATATGGTAATTAACGATTTATTTTATTTTATATGTAATACTTAGAATCATAAGTCACCTTGAAATATGGAAAATCATTTATAAACAATTTGTAAAAAGATGTTCTTATAAGAAACACTTTCTTTCGTCCCACCTCAAATAACTTATTTTTGTTTTAAATAATATCATTAAGTATCCCCTAACTATGTAACCATTGTCATTAAATTTCTTAACGAGTTCCAAGAAACAATTTCCAATATTTCTGGACCTATCCAAATAATTCTTTGTTAAAAATGTATAAACTCAACCATTTTCGTTAATTAACATATTCTGCTCCATTTACTAGTGTATTCTCGTATAAATTGCAACGAGTTGAAGTTTCATCACATTTGATAATTCCTTAGAAGGGCGAAACATGTCATTCCCATAAAATATACTAAAACATTTTAACGATAAAATAATTTAATTTTTTTCAATCCTAGTCTATTTACACCATTATTTGTTCTTGGGATGCCACTTGGACATTTTTAATGTGGTAGTTTCCAGTTGCTTTCCATACGTTTATATACGATGGGACTTTTTGAACCCAATTACTGTGTACGATTATTTTGCTAATTTATACAAATGAAAACGTCTGTTTTCAAGAACTTTTATGCTAATTTCAAGCATGATATGTTTAGCCTATCCAAGGCATTATCCAAGCCTTCTTCTTCTTCTTCTTCCTCAGCCTATTCCCGTCCACTCCTGGACAAAGGCCTCCTCCATTTGCTTCCATGTCATTCTGTCCTGTGCAAACTGCATCCAGGTTATTCCGACGTGTCTGTTTAGATAATCTTTCCACCGTAGTTGCGGTCGCCCTGCACTTCTCTACGCCGTCCACGGTCTCCAAGTCAGCAGCCTTCTTGTCCACTTTTCATCTGAGCTTCTGGCTACGTGACCTGCCCATTGGCATTTTTGAGTCGCCACCCGGTGGATGATGTCAGTGACCTTTGTTTTTTCTCTCACCGTATCGTTTCTGACTCTGTCTTTTAGGCTTATTCCTAACATGGCTCTTTGGGTCACACGTAGTTTCTCGGCCTTATCCAAGCCTATCAAATGGCAAAGAGCTTGTAATAAAATTAACTCTTCAAGAGTTGTATAGCCAAAGGAGGTCTTCTTCGTCTACTTCTTCATCTCTTTCAGCCTTCTTCCTTACACAACAACAACAACAAACCATCTCGCCGTTTCTCCGGGGGATAGGCAGAGAGGGTGGACCGCCACATTTCTCGACCCTGACAAACTTCTCAAGCTTCTTCCAAATTAATACAGCGAGTCATTCGCGCACGTCAATTGATTGCTACTTCAATTTAGCTGTACGATACCTTGGAAGTAAGTTAGAATACAATTATCTTATCTGGAAAGCCAAGCACACGCGTTTAGACAGCAAGGTCAGAATTTATAAGACATGCGTGTGACCTATCATGATGTATGATGTAGAGACGACACGGCCGACACTGTAAGAACCAAAGCTCTGCTAAAAACATAAATGATTAAGGTCCTTAGATCCATTACTGGAAAAACTCTCTGAGTTCGTGTCCGTATGGCGGTCCAAAAAAAAACTTGTGAAATAAAGGACATCTTTCGGTGGGGTAGATCCAGAAGAAGATATTGGAGGGACCATATAGCCAGAATGGATAGTGACAGACTCGCAATAACAGACGCTTACGGAATCCCCTCCGGACACCTTCCATCTGGAAGACCACTTAAGATATGGAGGGATAGCTGGACCAAATCATCCCAGGAGACATGTTATCTGTGCCACAGATCATCAGATCTATTAAAAAGAGAAGAAGACAATTATTACAAACCCAAGATGTTTATTGACGGTGCATGCTCCTTCCGACCCTGGCCAAGCTAGAGGGGCGGCTAGGGCAATGAGGGCGGCTGCGGCCCAGGGGGCGGCAAGCAGCCCAGCGCGCGCCCTCGGGCCACCCAGGACACGAGCCCTTCTCAAGGGCCGAGATACCCCTAAATATCGCTCTCCAGCCAGAGCGCAGAGAGACAATATGCTGGCTGTGCAGCATAGAACGTCCAGCGATGACCACACCGAACATAGGATAGGATCTGAAACAAAAATCACATAATTATTACTAATAAAACCTGGACTCTGAAAGTGAATGTAATGAACCGGTTGGAAGCGTTCGAGATGTGGATAGACTACAGAATGCTCCGCATACCGTGGATCGACAGGGTCAGTAATGCAGACGTACTACAGAGAGCCAGAGCCAATAGAGAGTTGTTGTCGAGTGTGAAAATTAGTAAGGTCTCATATTTGGTTCATGTGCTAAGGGGAGAAAAATACCACCTCCTTCGACTGATATTAATGGGTAAAGTGGAGGAACGTCGGGGAGTAGGTAGAAGGCAGCTGTCCTGGTTGCGAAACATCAAAGAGTGAACAGGAATAACAAGAGTTCAGAACCTGTTCCAAGCGGCGCAGGATATAGATGCCTTTGCTGCAGTGATCACCAACGTTGGGGGGGACCTGACACGGCACCGAAAGAAGAAGAAGAAAAACGTATTTTTCCTTGGAGTTTAATAATATACAATCATTGCAACATAAGTTTTCATAAAATTGATGAAAAATAATTTAAGAGACTTGTACTCGTATACTTTGTTTTGGCACCGCATATTTTTTTTAACTCTACAGTTGGTTTATTAGTTCAAATATAATACAGACAAATATTCTTGACTTTCTCTCATGCGTTCCTGGTATTCATCATCATCAACATCGGCCCATATCCGTCCACTCTTGGATATAGGCCTCCTCCATCTGTTTCCATGTCTGTCGATCCTGAGCAACACGCATCCACGTCGTACCAGCGGTTTCTCTAATGTCGTCCCTCTATCAAAGTTGAAGACGTCCTGGTTTTCGGGATGCAGTTCTAGGACACCAGCAAAGGAGGTGTTTTGTCCGTCTATCGTCAGAGCTGCGAGCGACATGGGCTTCATCATTCGGACCGGAAGAATTTTCAGAGATCCCAATGTGCTCAGAGCAGCAGATACAACGGGGTGGTTCGGAGCAGACTTGAAAGTGGTTCTGTAATATGGAGTCCTCACGAGGCGAGATATTCCGTTATGCTGGAGAGGGTTCAGAAAAAAATTGTGAGGTATCCCTACATGAAAGAGTATGGTAGTTATCTGTGGTTCTTTTCCACGGTATTTCTTTTAGGAATGCTCGGAAACAATTATTTACAGCTTCGAAGAGATGGGCATCTCATGACCCATTTCTTTAAATTGATCAGGGGATATTTCGAGAACTCGGCCGTGCTGGACGGTGTTCGGCTTTTTGTCCCTGATAGATTTCTTCGACAGCGACAGCACAGATTGTTTTACCTACCGGCCACCAGAACCAATCTGCCTCTGGTGACACCGGTGGGAAGAGCAATTAGTCTACTGAACGCGGTCTCCTCGAAGATCGACGTCTTTCATATTAGTGAAGGTACGTTCAGGAGACAAATACTCTTGACTTTAGAAAGTATCTTGTCTTCCTAATGTCGAACCATCTCTAATGTGTTCCTGGTATTATGTTTTATTTTTATAATATTTTCTTCTTCTTCTTCGTCAGCCCTTATCGGTCCACTGCTGGACATAGGCGTCCTCTCTTCCCTTCCACTCGTCTCTATCTCCTGCCAGCCGTAGCCACATTTTCTCCCCCACGGCAGCAATGTCGTCGGCCCACCTTTTTTGCGGCCTACCGACGTTTCTCCTATTTTCCCAAGGTCTCCACCTTATTATTTTCTGGGTCCATCTATCCTCACTCTGTCTCGCCACATGACCCGCCCATTACCACTTCAGTCTCGCTAGTCGTTCCATGATGTCCGTTATTTTTGTTCGGCGTCTAATCTTCTTATTTCTGATTCTATCTCGGAGACTGACGCCGAGCATATGTCTTTCCATGGAACGCTGCGTGACTCTCAATCTTTCAACATTTCTCTTGGTGAGGGTCACAGTTTTCATCCCATACGTATGGGATAATATTTTACTTGTAGTCAAAAGATGCCTTAAACATTTTGCTGTTTGTAATGTCTTTTGAGTTAATAAACTGATTTGATTTGATAATGTTAAAGTATCATAGTGTTTCGCTCAAACCAATGGACTATTTAAAAGTAGCTATTACAAATAACGTTTTTTAAATATTTTACTCAATTTCAAACACCCCGTTTTTAGTATAAATACGAGTACTAGTACATTAATTATTAGGAATGTTCCCAAAACGCTTGATAACATTTTCCTTTCAACCACAATCGTTTTAAAGTTCAGAAGTTCTTGAAACATCTTCAATTATATGATCCATTATCCTATTTTTAGACTTCGGGACATTCGCACGTTCGTAAATGGAGATTTTAGTTCGGCTCAAGTACACATAAGGAAACCACTAGCCCTTAATGCGTATCCCTTTTCGGAATAAGCTGCTATTAAGCCTTTCTTACACACATCCTGTAGCCCGCAGATTCCCAATTTTTTTTTAACCTAACACCCCTTTCCATAAACGTTAACTCACCCTTTTCAAAAGATAATTTAATAAAAATTATTACTGTTAAAATTTAAAACACTGTTATAATATCACAATTTAAAATAAACAAAAGTTGTTTAAAAATAGAAGAATTCTAAAAATGAAAATGTTCACGACACGTGTTTCGTCTTATGAGGACATCTTCAAGTGGAAACACGTGTCGTGAACATTTCATTTCCTTAATAGAATTTTTAGTTCTTCTATTTTTAAACATTTTTTGTTTATTTGAATATGGAATTCTATACACTTAATCATACATCGATTAATATCACAATTTTTTTTTTTTTTTTCACAACAACATTTTGAATATACAAATTCTTGTAGACAAATACTGGATTTCACCCATTGCGGATAAATTATTTTTATTTTATAAGGATAATTGTATCTCAATAGAGACGAAGATGTAAATTGTTTTCTGGGAACAGAAGGTGGTGGCCGAGGCGCTTACAGGACTTTTGACCTGTCATTGGTTGGGTTGAGCGATCGCTTTATGTTTAACAACATTCCCCATTCCGCCTTTTGACCACCACGTCTGACAATTTTTTGGAACTTGTATATATGGTAGGATTCCACGCCTATCTTTACATTTTTAGTTCACTCTACACTAGCGTCATCTATTAAGATTGGAAAGCATTAAGCAGAAAACTTTTATTAATGTACAATTTCTTTTTATTTACTGAGTGCCGCGACAGCTGTTTCGCCAACCGATGTTGGCATCATCAGGTGTTACAATAAACTTGAGTTTATTGTATGTAAGATATTTTATTGTAACAGCCTATGATGCCAACATCGGTTGGCGAAACAGCTGTTGCGACACTCGGTAAAAAAAAGAAATTGTGATACTATAGCAGTGTTTTAAATTTAAACAATAATAATGTTTAAGTATCATTGTGTTTCGGCCAAAACAATGGACTATTTAATTAATAAAAATTGTTTATTTCTTTTTAAACAATACTTTATTAAAAATTTAAATTAAATGAACACAAACGTATTTAGATAATCCATTGCTGTGGCGGATGTGATATTTCAACATTATTAACTGTTTAATAATTTAATTGTTAAAATATTTTGGTATAAATATCACAATTGGTTATATTTTGTCGCGACAGCAGTTTTGCTAACCAATGTTAGCATCGTCAGGTCTTACAATCAAATTAAAGATACATCAGAAAGACTAAGTTCATATACAAAGTTATTAGGAAGGGAAGAAACTACACAAAATATTGTAAACAATTATAATAAAGATGGGAAAAAAAACAGTAATTAGGTTCAACAGAAACAGAAATTCTTCCCGACAATTTTCTATATAAACTAAGTTTTTCTGATGTATCTTTTAGTTGATTGTAAGACCTGACGATGCTGACATCGGTAAGCGAAACTGCTGTCGCGACATACGAGTATAATCAAATGTGCCAGAACCAGTCTGCCTCTGGTGACACCGGTGGGAAGAGCAATTAGTTTGCTGAACGCGGTCTCCTCGGAGATCGACGTCTTTCATATTAGTGAAGGTACATTCAGGGGCCAAATACTCTTGACTTTAGAAAGTATCTTGTCTTCCTAATGTCGAACCATCTCTAATGTATTCCTGGTATTATGTTGTATTTTTATAATATTTTACCTGTACTCAATAGATGTATTAAACATTTTGCTGTTTCTAATGTCTTTTGGATGAACTGGATCTTTTGGATTAACATTAATAGGACTAAGCTGGGCAGCTTTCGGAAACATGAGTTACACCCTTAAAACCGGAAAAAACCGATCAACCTGAAACGAAAAGTCTATGAAGCCTGCGTTCTGCCAGTTGGTTCTTATGGTCTTGAAACTGTTACATTGTCCAAGCAAAGTGCCGGGAAACTACGAGTGACCCAAAGAGCCATGGAATGAGCCATGTTAGGAATAAGCCTAAGAGATAGAGTCAGAAACGATACGGTGAGAGAAAAAACAAAGGTCACTGATATCATCCACCGGGTGGCGACTCTAAAAAGGCAATGGGCAGGTCACTTAGCCAGAAGCTCAGATGAAAAGTGGACAAGAAGACTGGTGACTTGGAGATCGTGGACGGCAAAGAGAAGTGCAGGGCGACCGCAACTACGGTGGAAGGATGACCTGAGCAGACATGTCGGAATAATCTGGATGCAGTCTGCACAAGACAGAGTGACATGGAAGCGAATGGAGGAGGCCTTTGTCCAGGAGTGGACGGGAATAGGCTGAGGAAGAAGAAGAAGAAGAAACAGAATGTCTTTTGATAAACAGATTTTTTTAAACAGTTAACAAAAATGTTTCAGAAACACACAAGGAAACCATATTCATGAAAAATATTCGTTATAAAGGTAAATGAATATATGGAGAAAATCATAAACTAAAATGTCAACGAAAATTTCCTCGTTACATCCGAGATCTCGCTATTTCCGTGATCGTAATAACAGATTTCGACTGTATTTTGTGAGTAAGAATTGAATCTTTTGAATGAATAGACCCCTTCAACGCTCATTGGTGGGTGGTACCGACCCTTTTGGGAACCTCTGCTATAGTCCATTACTTTATATTTTTGTATCACACATTATCCCCATTGAAAAGATTTCTAAATCTTTCTTAACAATATAGCAATTCTAGTACATTAAACACTATCGTAAAACCATATATTTTCATAAAAACTCGTGGTTATATTATTGTTACATACTTGTTATATACTTTCAGAAGTTATTGATACAATCAGAGATTTATTTCTTTTCATTTATTTAGTTTAAATATATCTTAAGCATTACAGAAATTCTTCCAATACACAAAAGATACAAGTTAGTGACACACAATAATAAGTAATACATAATAAAATAATAATAATAAATATATCATACAATTATAATAAAGATGATCTTCAGATGACTTCCCTCAGATGACCCAAACTATCACAAAATACGTCAAACTCCGAGGTGATACGATCAAGCAAAGATATTGCTCTACCTACCGGCATAACCATTGGAATGTTGGTTCTGCATCGTGGGAGACAAAACAATCTATGGCCCCTTTGTCGAAGATAGTTATCAGGGACGAATTGACCTACATCACTCAGGATTTCTGAGTTGTGTATACAACCGTCTATCAGTCGAAAGAAATGAATGTCTCTTATTCTCTCGAGTGACTGATAGCGTAGCATTCCTAGCAAGAAATCAGTCGAAAAGAGCCACGGGTAATATCCATACTCCCTAAGATAGAGGGTATCGCAGAAATTTTTCTGCACCTTCTCATACGGCGCCCAGGTAATGGAACTAAATTCCAACCGACTTCTCACCATACAGCAGCTTCAGCACCTGAATATTACGAAAGATCTTAGCCTTTCTAATGACAAAACAAAACTAAAATGAGAATTAAATACCTATACGGCTTAACCGCATCAGGACTTTACGTACCAAACCTTATGTAGTATGAAAAAAAAGCGTGGTGCTCTCATAAAATAGAAGAGAGTTCATTAAATATGACAAATATTTTATACAATGAAGAAAAACCAGAATAAGATGCGATTATGAACTGAGTAAAATTATAACAGTACTGACAGGTATACGACAAGCAGACAGCCTAAGCCCATTTCTGCTCAATCTGATAATGGACAAACTTATACAGGAGACCCAATCGCTACAACTGTGATATAGGATAGGAGAGCAAATTGTCAATGTGGTATGTTATGTTGACTCTGCTATAATCATAGTTGAGAACAATAATGACTTACAAAAAATGCTAGACAGACTACAACACGCCTGTAAGAAATACAACATGACGATCTCTACCGAAAAAAACAAAAAGTATGACTTTTTCCAAAACACCCAAAACATGCAACCTGGTTATAGAAAATCAACCCATAGAACAGGTAAGGACCTTCAAGTATCTAGGCATAGATCTGGTGGGGAGAGCTGATCTGCGGGATGAAATACAAGCCCAAGTAAACAAGGCAGCTGCTATTTCTGTTTTTTTTAAATCCACAATATGAAAAAACCAAGACATGGCCATTGAGAGTAAGATGAGAATCTATAAAGCATGTGTAAGATTAATAATAATATATAGCGTCGAAGCAAAGCCACACAGTAAGGACCAAATAAGTGTTGAGGACTTCCGAGATGAAGACACTGAGGACGATAGCAGGCACTGAGAGATCGCGTGAGAAACACCATAATTAGAAAGATATATGAGGTTGAGGATATTATTAATGATGGAGCAGACAGTAAAGAAGAGACCGGTATGATCATGTTCAAAGAATGGACACCACCAGACTTAATAATCAGCCTCATGGGACTCGTTCTCGTGGAAGACCTCCTAAAAGATGGAAGGACAGCTGGGAGACCTCTCAGGAGGAGCAACACTCTGGAGAACAGACCACATAGGTCTACAACAAGAAAGAAGGAAAATAAAAAGTTGTAAAAGTTACCTCATGACCAGTTCCGGGTATTTTACATGTTCTTAAATTGAATCAAAATTGTCGAAATCTGCCTTAATGTTTCAAGTATGATAATTTTTTGTCGATAGAAGTAATTTCTTCGTTCTTTCTAAGTTCATTTAAGGATTTCGACAAATTAACCTTTTGGTATTATTTAGATACTTTTATTCTTTACAACCATCAACTGGTTTCGCTCTACCATTCTATTTGTCCTCGTGCACATTTTCTCGCACTCCTCTACAGGGGAGAACCCCTCCATTTTATGTATATTTTTTATAAAAGTGGTTTATGCACAAAATTCAAAAGTGTATTAGTATTTCATTTAATAATGTCACAACATAAATTGATTGCTTCATATGAAATCTAATGGGATGAAGCCACGGATAGCTATACTAGCTACCAAACTCTCTCATGTAGAGATATCTCAGAAATCTTTTCTGAACTCTCTCTAACATGAGCGAGTATCTCGCCTCGTGGGGACTCCATATCATCGAACCAACAACATAATGCGATATTTATTCTACTTTTTGTCTTTCAGGAACCGAGAACATCTTTAACAAGTACAGCAATACTGTTATGACCAACATTGACGTGGAATATGACTATGGAAGTGTCCAGCATTACTCCGAGTACGGGTTCAGTATCGATGGAAGCAAAACTATTGAGACTATCAAGGTAAACTACATATTCTAATTATATGCTTCAGATTCTTTATTGTGTAACTCCTCCTAAACTGCTAGACTGATTTTGATGACTTTTAATGTGTGTTTGAGTGTGTCCCTGGATGGTTTAGATTCACAATTGCCCCCGGTAATTGACAATTAAAATTTTCTGGGATGTTCATGAATAATTGACTTTCTGAAAATAATTAAGAGTTATATTTTTTTAAATTTTTTTTATGCATACAACACGTCGTTTGAACCCAATTACTGAATACATTTTTTTAGCTATAATATTGATTCTCGTGACATGTGATAGGTAGCCAATCTATCGCCATTTTATTGTCACGAGAATTCTACACCAGACCAAAGACAGTGTGAAAATCACACTGCCATCGCCGGGAATCGATTCCGTGACCTTCGGTATGGAAGTCAGAGCTCTTACCACTCTGCCACGAAGGTCGTCCATAGATAAATATAGGTACCACAGATGGCGCTGATGTCGAATTCTGTGTTATAGCATGCGCAAATCACTTGCGTTGTAGCGTGGTGTAGATTTAAAATTCAGTTCGCTGTATTTTGATATTATATGTATGGCATATATCAAAATTGCGTACATATTGAGTGTATTCATGGACAAACATATTAAAATAACGTATTAAATCATGAATAAACAAATAACTAACTAACTAACTAACTAACCATCACGCCATTTCCCCGGAGAGGTAGGCAGAGAAGATGGATCGCCACAAAGCTCTGTCCTGGCATACCTCTCGGGCTTCCTCTACATTCATACATCGTACCATGCACGCACGTCGATTATTCCGACTTCAAATGTGGCCGCCTTTTAGTAATTGATTAATTTGGTCATGCCATGTTTTCCTTGGTCGTTCTCGGCTTCTTTTTCCACTCACGCTGCTTGTGTACAACGTTTTCCAGCACATTCTTCTTAGTTATCTTATTTCTACGGCGTTTATCCCGCTTTCATCCTTTTTTTGCCAGCTCCAAGCTTCACTTCCATACATGAGGGTTGGCACTAGAACTCCGTTGTGTACTGCCATTTTTGCTTCTGTAAATATATTTCTATTACACGTACGTAATTAAATACATACGTAGTGCAAATGTGTAAGGTGCAATGTTTAAGTGGATATTTTACATAATCTTACGTGAAATACGAATACTGAAAAAACGTTTGTTGTTTTTAGAACGCGTGAGTCCACTTTTAAAAATGTTGTTTTTAAATTTTGAATCACGCACCAACGGAATCAAAAAGCTCTCGGATTGGGGCGGTATTTTTCATCCCCCTCACGTACCCAAGTATATGGGTCACGTTTGTTTATGTTGTCATGAATAGAAATGTTTTTTTCATGCCCTTGATTTGGCATCGCATAATTTTACGTTATGACCGGGATTTCGCTGTGTTAATGTAAGAAATGAAATGGGTGAGGTCTGTGGCACGTGCTGGATGAAATGCTAGTTATAACGATATTTCGTTTCATCTCGAGGACATTTATCTCAATCAATCGATGTTTGATACGAGTACTATGGATTGGTTTGCAGTAAAGTCTAGAGAAACGTGCAAAAAACAAGCAGGTTTTTTATTAATGAAATTTAATTATATATCAAAAAAGCTAGAAGGGCAGTGCACAATGGTGTTCTTCTACCGACCCTTATGTATGGAAGCGAAGCATGGAACTGGCAAAAGAAGGATGAAAGTAGAATAAATGCAGTTGAAATGAGATCTCTTAGAAGAATGTGTGGATACTCTGTGTATGATAGACTGCCGAATGAAAATATAAGAAGTGAATGCGGTGCGAATGATGGTGTCATGATCAAAATAATGAAAGGATCATTAAGATGGTTTGGACATATTGAAAGAATGAATGAAGAAAGAATGGTAAAAAAATTATATATTGATGATGTAAATGGAACTAGAAATAGAGGAAGACCGAGGAAAACGTGGCACGATAAAATAAATCAAATATTGAATGTCGGCCATGTGAGGAGTTAGAGAAATCGACGCGCGTGCATGACACGATGCATGATTGTTGAGGAAGCGAGAGAAATATGTCAGGAGAAAGAAAAGTGTGGCAGTTCATTCTTTCTGCCTACCCCTTCGGGGAGACGGCGTGATGGTTAGTTAGTTAGCTGTTATTAATTTTATTTTTTTAAATTACGAAACGTCAAATACTCGGCCTCACACTTTGCCTGCCCCTTGTAAAACTATCGTATTTATGAAGACTTGTGCCCAAGTTTTGATGGCACACGCGCGTATCCCTAAAACTTTGTAAATTTTAGTTATATTACTTTTTATCAAGCCCGTACTTGATACGGGATATCGTAGAATGGTACAGACAAAGTGAACGCATCACGTACGTTCAAATAGGTAGGGTGGTTAATATCTCTACATGAGGGAGTATGGTAGTTATCCGTGGCTCTATCCCACGGCATTTCTTTTGGGAATGCTCGGAAACATTTCTCTACAGCTTCAAAGAAATGGACATCTAATAACCCATTTCTTTAGATTAATTAGGGGATACTTCGAGAACTCGGCCTTACTGGAGGATGTTGGTCTTTTTGTCCCCGATAGGTATCTCCGACAGCGACAGCACAGACAGCCACCAGAACTAATCTGCCTCTGGTGACACCGGTGGGAAGAGCAATTAGTCTGTTCTCCTCGGAGATCTACGTCTTTCATATTAGAGAAGGTACGTTCAGGGGACACTCTTGACAGAAAGTATCTTGTCTTCCTAATGTCAAACCATCACTAATGCGTTCCTGGTATTATGTTGTATGTGTATAATATCTTACCTGTACTCAATAGATGCCTTAAACATTTATGCTGTTTGTAATGTCTTTTGAGTAAATAAACTGATTTGATTTCATCTGTGGTGGTTCTTGTCCGCTCACTATGGAATTCTAGTACAAACCATGATGTATGGAAGTGAAGCAAGGAACTGACAGAAGAACATTCTTTCTGTCTACCCCTTCGGGAACACGGTGTGATGGTTAGTTAGTTAGTCAGTTACAATTATTAAAACCTTCGACCTTCGTGGCAGAGTGGTAAAAAGCTCTGACTTCCATACCAAAGGTTCGATTCCCGGCGATGGTAGTGTGATTGTCACACTGTCGTTTGGTCTGGTGTAGAATTCACGTGACAATTAAATGGGGATAGATTGGCTACCTATCACATGCCACGAGAATCAATATAATAACTAAAAAATAAATTATATACAGTAATAGGGTTCAAACGACCTGTTATATACATTAAAAAAATGCTTAAGGTAGTGTTTTCTATAAGTTCAATTATTCTTATGTAATTTTGTTTCATCCTGCTTATTAATTATTAATTGTAATCATAATATTACTTTAATATGAAAAAGTAATATATTACGTCATTTGTTTCGTTTATCATTTAATGGCCAAAATATTTCGATATATGTATCAGATAACTCACAACAAAAATACAGGCAATATTTTGTACATAAATACCTTCATAGCCTTATGTATAATACCGTTGAATTGGAAATTCTCTTTGATTAGAACCATTCGTAATAAATTGGTATGAATTTTTTATGAAGAACCCACGTATGAACGCATTCTAGATAATGTAACATATGATATATCATAATACCAAATAAATAGGCAAAAATGGAAATAGCGTTAAAGAAGTAGGAAGCATACTGAATACAAGAGAGCTAGAGAGGAATAATTCGATTATATCCGGAAGTAATTTAAAATGCACGCGAAGCGCATGCCCGAGAACCTTTTTGGATTATTTTGATTTTTTCTGATTATTGATGTATGACAGTAGTGTAGAAAACAAAAGTAGAATATCTTCTATATTCGCTATACTTTGTGTTGTAATTGCTTTATTTCTCTTTTTCTTTTTTATACACTTTGTTTATACTAACATTAGAAAAAAAATCAATTACATAGACATGTTTCGGACAACCAATCCTTCTTCAGTGATACATAATATAAAGATACATATATTTGTGAATGTATACTTATACCTGTATACGAAATCCTGGATTTTCACCAAAGGGTGGTTAATTCAAATTTAATTGTTTCTCAATAGAGACGAAGACGCAAACTGGAAACTGAACATGGATGATCAAGGTGTTTACAGGACTTATGACCTGTCATTGGTTGGGTTAAGCGCACGCTTTATGTAATTACAACATTCCCCATTCCACCTTTGTTATTGTGATCATGCATGACAAATTTTTGGAATTATATATACTTCAAATCCATATATATCTTCACGTGTCAGTTTCAATTAGCCATCTATGTAGATTTGATTGCACTTGTGAATTTTTCAAGATTAACCTATACAACCCACCTACTAACGCCATCTATGGAGGTCATAAGTCCTGTAAACCAATGACAGGTCATAAGTCCTGTAAACACCTTGATCATCCATGTTCAGTTTCCAGTTTGCGTCTTCGTCTCTATTGAGATACAATTAAAAATAAAAATACATATTTAAAATATTATAAAATTGTTTACTTGATCTGACAGATGTTATAAAGATTTATTTTTGGAACGTTTATGCTTTTGTTATAACGAATATTATGATTCAATTTAAAATTTAAAATAATAATTTAAAGTTCTTATTGGGGTTCAGATAATTACTTACAAAAAGGAAATAAATCGAAGATACGCGACGTAAAATTTATTTGATTATTTATAATATTTTCTTTATTTTTAATTACTTTTTTAATTTCTAAAATTTCGAGATTGCTCAAAGTTGTATTTCTAATGTTTACATGCAAAATTTCAACGCCATTCTCGTTTTTAATAAAAATTTATGACAATTTTATATTTTAAATATGTATCTTTATATTATGAATCACTGAAGAAGGAAAGGAATATTCGAAACATGTCCATGCAATTTTAATTTTTTTAATGTAAGTGTTGTATAAACAAAGTGTACAAAAATAGAAAAAGAGAAAAATTTAGCGGTGTTAAGTGTGAAATGTTTAACGTTTGCGAACATAAATTTTTAATAAAATATTTCTAATAACACCAACATTATTAAAAAACAAACATGTTTCGGACACAGAAACCCTTCTTCAGTGATATAAAAAATATTATAAACATATTTTTTAAATCCAAAAAGATGTTCTTGTGCCGATATTATGGAATGTGGAGCATAGAACTGGCAAAAAAGGATGAAATAAGATAAAATGCAGTAGAAATGAGATCTCTAAGACGAATGAGTGGTAAATCTGTATATCGAGTGTCAAATGAAAGTATAAGAAGTGAATGCGGTGCGAATAAAAGGGTCGTTAAGATGGTTTTGACACGTGGAAAGAATGAGTGAAGAGAGAATAATTAAGAAGGTATATGAAAATGACGTAAACGCAGCTAGAAATAGAGAAAGACCGAGGAAAACGTGGCATGATCAAATCAATCAAATATTAAATGTCGGTCAGGTGAGTAGTCGTAGAAATCGTGCGTGCATGACAAGATGTATAAATGTGGCGGTCCATTCTTTCCGCCTACCCCTCCGGGAGATGGCGAGATGGTTATTCAGTTAGTTTAAAAAAATCGTGAATGTGGTCAGTTTTGACAGATATTAAAATGATTTATTTCGGAACGCTTGTGCGTTTGTTACAAATATAACAAATATTTGGAAAAAAAAAATCTAAATTTAAACATTTTATAATAAATATTTCGTCCAATTATTTTTATCATCAGCCGTCTGTCATCCACTGCTGAATGTAGGCCTCTCCCAAAGCACGCCACCGCCTGCTATCCATTGCCGCTCCTATCCATCCATATTCAGCAATCCTCTTCAGATCGTCGGTCCAGCGGGCAGGGGGACGTCCAACTCTCCGGAATCCTGTACGCGGTCTCCACTCCAGAACCCGTCTCCCCCATCGGCCGTCGGTTCTCCGACAGACATGGCCAGCCCATCGCCACTTCAGCCCGCCCACCCTCACAGCCACATTCGTCTCCTTTTCGATTTTATAATTTTCATTTTGAAATGTGTAGTGATTACACAGCATCGTATTGTGTGTTTTTTTAAAGTAAATTTGAAGTACTTACTCATTTCGAAATCGAATAATTCCCTCGCCGCGGAAATTGGCAGCACCGCCACACCAAGCAGCAGGTCAGCTACTGCCAGGTTGACGATGAGGAAGTATGATGGGGTTCGCAGCCTCGAACTCCTGGCCACCCCGATCACCACCAAAAGGTTGCCCAATACCGTCAGCGAGATGAGCAGTCCCATCGCCAGGGCTTTCAGCGCCCACAGGGCCGCCGCCGGACTGAAGATGCCCCATTCCTCCCCTGTCGCGTTCGCTGCTGATGTTGAGTTCACAGGGTCGAATGTCAAATTTTCTGTTAAGTTTTCCAGCATAAATTGATCACTATTGTTGTTAATTTCCATGATTTTTTTATATTCACTATTATATAACACTTTATTAAGTTTATTTAAAAACACATTTATTTTTGCTTTAATAAAATCTTATTCCTCGCAATAACCGAACAATTCAAACGGTAAAAACAATTATTTAAATAGTTAAGTTATTTGGCCGAAACACTATGATACCTGAACATTTTACGCGACAGCTGTTTCGTCAAACTATGTTGATTTGAAAAGGAAGAAACCATGACAGTCTACAACATTAGCGTGAATGGTGAAAATTTGGAGCAAGTAGTTGAGTTCGTGTATTAAGGTAGTATGTTTACAAAAGATGGGCGAGTGGAGAGGGATATTGAAAGAAGGGTTGGGGCAGACAACAAAGTGAATGGTGCACTTAATGTTGTCATCGCAAACAAAAACCTATCCAAAAAAGCTAGAATGGCAGTGCACAGTGGTGTTCTTCTACCGACCCTTATGTATGGAAGCGAAGCATGTGTATGATAGAGTGTCGAATGAAAATATAAGAAGTGAATGCGGTGCGAATGATGGTGTCATGAACAAAATAATGAAAGGATCATTAAGATGGTTTGGACATATGGAAAGAATGAATGAAGAAAGAATGGTAAAAAAATTATATGTTAATGATGTAAATGGTACCAGAAATAGAGGAAGACCGAGGAAAACGTGGCACGATCAAATAAATCAAATATTGAATGTTGGCCATGTGAGGAGTCAGAGAAATCGACGCACGTGCATGACACGATGTATGAATGTTGAGGAAGCGAGAGAAATATGTCAGGGAAGAAAAGTGTGGCAGTCCAATTCTTTCTGCCTACCCCTTCGGGGAGACGGCGTGATGGTTAGTTAGCTAGTTAGTTAGAATAAACATTTTTCTACAATATATAAATAAAATTTCAGCATCTTCGGTTCAGATTCGAAATTCGTCTAAAATATTGTAATGCAAGCCGCCTCATCTGTGTCTCTGCTCTTTATAACGGATCCTGTCTCTCTTTCTTTTCCGCCATCCACCTCTTTCCTTCTGACGGATTTCCGTTGGACAAGCGACGCTCGTAATCTCAATTCACTTTCAACACATTTCATCGATCTTCGCACTTCTATTAATATCGTTTCAACGAAATGCGTGATTTAACGGGGTTATCATATTTTAAATACTGTGATTGGATAATGGATTAGGAAGGCGAAACATTCCAATAATATAGAAAAAAATTTCTTTAAAATAGACGTTCATTCGTAAATTTGTAATATGTAATATTGCAGATTGTCATGGTTTCTTCCTTTTCAAAAATCTTTACCTTGGACTTATTAACATTCATCATCAGATCATTCTGCATGCATACCTCATACATACAATTCACCAGGACTTGTAGTTCATGCTCGTTGTCTGCAAGTAGGACAGCGTCATCCGCATACAAAAGACAGCTTACTGACACTCCGCTCATTTTGGCACCTACATCCAACCCTTTCAGCTCTTTCATAAACTTGTCCATATACAGATTAAATAACCACGGGAACATTACGAAACCCTGTTTGACACCTTTATTGATATCAAACCAGGCTGTAAGATCTCCATTTACTCTGAAACTAGCAGTGCTTTCCGTGTATAGCGACTTAATTGCCGTGATCAGTTTTGTACTTATTCCATATTCAGACAATATTTTACACAACTTTACTCTATTAACGTGTCGGGGTTAAATGCATTGGTATATAAGCGGACTTCGACTGCTGAATCAGCATATTTCATGATGAAATATATTACACGAATAACCGAAAACGCCTGACTTAGGACCTACTTATCAAAAGCGATGAATCGGGGCCCAGATTTTATTCACACAGGTCACTAGGTACTAGAGCAGAGCATCGTGTGAAAATAGAAGCAAAGCATATAAGCGGTACATCCGACCACCATGGACATTATTCCTTCTTGCAACTTCTAACCGACACGAGTCTACGCCGTCAAGTCTACGCACGAGAAACCTCCGACCCTCCTACCGAGCTACGCAACTGTCTACACTGCTACGCCACGCAACTTCCGACGAGTCTTCACTCCAGCCGACCGACGCTACTGCCCAGTGAGCCATCAGCCCCAGCTGCTATCGACGTCCAGGCGCACGCTCCATCACGAGTATATAATACTGTTAACGTATGATTACTTGTGACCTGCAATAAACGCCGAAACCTCCACTGCTTTTAACTCTCACCACATCCCCCAAAAACGTAAAACTTGTTTGGTCTGTACCGTGTCTGCCTTTGCTTTAACACCATACTCGTATGTTATATTGCTCCCTAGGTATGATCGTAATATAAAGTAAAT
The DNA here is from genome assembly GCA_022606425.2 of Lepidostoma basale. Taxonomy (NCBI): domain Eukaryota; kingdom Metazoa; phylum Arthropoda; class Insecta; order Trichoptera; family Lepidostomatidae; genus Lepidostoma; species Lepidostoma basale. Next base: position 53,683 of record JAHDVF020000400.1, on the reverse strand, counting down.
AATTAACATCAACTAGAATAATTTAATTCTGGAAATTAACATATTTCCAAACTGCTGCGTACGTCAAAATAACTCGCGCTCTCCTAGATATTGTGAATAGATTCTAATTCATTTTGACAGGTGCTGAAATTGACATGAGACATTTGTAAACACTATTGTCTGAAGTAATTACAATCAAAATAATAACCCTAATACCACATAGTGTAGCGAATTTGCTTCAAACCGCAAATTGAATAGAACATTTGAATTTCGTTCATAGTGTGTTATACGCTACACTTTAAATTCCTACCTACCTATTTAGTTATATATACAATCGCTAGTGGCGCTTGTTTATAAAAACCCTAATGAACATGCTTGTATGTTTTTTAGTTAGTTAGAAAGTTTCAATCCTGGGATTGGTTTGCTGCAATTTCTTCTATTCTTCTCTTCCATTCTTCCCTGTCTTGTCCGGCTCTTTTGAAATCTGCATATGATTAGCAACGCACGTCCACCAACAGGTCGGCGTGGGCGTCCCCTAGAGTTTGTCCCCTCGTACATACCCTCCATTATGGCATGCAAGAGACCTTCTTGACGTATTATTATACATGGCCGATCCATCTTGCACGCCTTTCGGACAAGGTCCTGAGCAGGCGCCTTCCTCCTTCGATTCTTTGAAGAACTTCCTCATTCGTGATGTGGTCTCTGCATGAAATTCCTAATAGTCTTCTATAGGACCACATCTCAAAAGCCTCTAGTCTCCGCTTATCTCTTTCGGATAGGCACCATGTCTCGCAGCCCTACATCAAGATACTCCATACATAGGTCTTGATGAGGAGTATTCTCAGTTTTAGGTCTATATTATTTGATTCTATTATTTTTGACCTTTTATTAAATGCAAGCCTAGCCCGATGTATACGGCTGTCGACTTCGCTCTTAGATCGACCGTCCCATGTTATTTTGTTCCCGAGGTAGCCAAACTCCTTGGCGTTTTTTAGTGGAACTCCTGACATCACTACTCTCATCTGATGTTGGAATTGTTTTTTTGGAGACAGAATATGGTGGTCGAGGCGTTAACAGGACTTACGACCTGTCATTGGTTGGGTTAAGCGATCGCTTTATGTAATACAACATTCCCCATTCCACCCTTCTTACGACCACCACGTCTGACAAATTTTTGAAAGATGTATATGCTAATATGTTGAGGAACACTTCACATAATTTTGTTCAATCTACACTAGCGCCATCTATAAGGATTAGGTGTAAGCATTAAGCAGAAAAATCTTTATTAATGCAATGTGAATATCTTAGATTCTCAGATCAGAAAATCTTTATGCAGCGAGTCATACAAGCACGTCGATTCTTCCGACTTCTAACATGACCAACCTTTAAAATTTGATTGATTTGGTCATGCCATTTTTTCCTCGGTCTATCTCGACTTCGTGCTCCGTTGACGTATACTTTTTTAACCATACTTTTTTCACCCATGCGTTCCATATGTCCGAAACAACGCAGCGATTCTTTAAAAATTTTGCTCATAACACCTTATTTCGCTCTACATTCCTTTCTAAAATCAGCATTTGAGATTCTATCGTATATCGTTCTACCACACATACGTCTTAGGGACCTCTTCTCTACTGCATTTATTTTGAACTGACTGTGTCTGCCCTTGCTTCGACGCCATATGTTATTATTGGTCTTACGCATGCTTTATAGATTCTCATCTTACTCTTAATGGCCATGTCTTTGTTTTTCCATATTGTGGATTTAAGAGCCCCAGAGATTGTAGCTGCCTTGTTTACTTGGGTTTGTATTTCTTCTCGCAGATCAGCTCCTCCCACCAGATCTATGCCTAGATACTTGAAGGTCCTGACCTGTTCTATGGGTTGATTTTCTATATCCAGGTTGCATGTTTTGGGTGTTTTGGAAAAGGTCATACATTTTGTTTTTTCGATAGATTTTTTCATGTTGTATTTCTTACAGGCGTGATGTAGTCTGTCTAGCATTTTTTGTGGGTCATTATTGTTATCAGCTATGATTATAGCATCGTTTGCATAACATACCACATTGAAAATTTGCTCTCCCATCCTATATCCCAGTTGTAGCGATTGGGTCTCTTCTATAAGTTGTAGGATTGTTTTACTTAGTACATAATTGCATCTAATTCTGGTGTTGCCTCTCATGCCTGCCATTCAGCAGGCGATATTTTTCTCCTCGTAGAGATATGAAATCTCGCGGACTTTGATCAATGTCAGCAGCTCTCTTTTTACTCCTGCACGAATCAGGACTTCTGTGTTCGTCACTCTGTCTGTCCATGGGATCCTGAGCATATGTACATGTATAAAATAAATATTGTTTTATTATATACTCTCTGTGTTAAAAAATAGATTATTTTTATACCTATTTTTCCGAGCGCCAGGGTGGTTTAACCCCTTAAAAAAACATGTCTCGTATATATTATATATGCTAGTCGATACTATATAAACTAAAGGAATTATATTCAAATTTGGGGTTCAGAAACCTTGCGCTTATGATCCAGTTACATTTGATATTAAAAATTTCCTTCACCCCAAAATCTAATAAGTCCTCCGCTTCTGAAAATATTTTCTTTCGGCTTGGAGTAATTTTGTTTGGAGGCATATTCGCTCCGCCACCACATACTACGCGAATCTGCCTTTTCGGCGTCGAATCTTTAACGTTATTGCATTAAATGACAATTTTCGTAAGGCGAAACACTTTGCATATTTATTCGGTTAGGAAAATTGAGTTGTAAAACGTATTAAATCATATTACACGAAAATATCGAAAACAAGCTTTGTGTACATGTATAAAATCGTAGAAAAATATAAATATTCGATTTAATTGTTTCTTCAAGAATTATGTTAAACTTTATATTTAATAATTATTAAGAATGAAATATGGCGTTCGCCCCATCATGACGTATGGAATAAAGGTCAGAGCCGATACCAATAGAACTAAGAACCTTCTTAGAGTAGCAGAAATGCGAACCCTACGCTCCATCGCAGGCAAAACCCTCGTAACAATACCGTTCTGTCCTGACATACCTTTCTAGTTTCCTCCACATTTATACGTCGTAACATGCACTCTCGTCGATTTTTCCTACTTCAAAGGTGGTCCCCTCACAGTATTTCATTAATTTGGTCGTGTCATGATTTCCTTGTTCTTCAACGGCTTCTCTTTACACTCACACTGCTTGTATACAACGTTTTAACCATTCTTCTCTCATCCATTCGTTCCATATGTCCAAACCATTTCAGGCATCCTTTTTTAATTTTAATTATGATGCAATCATCTGCCTTACATTTCTTCTTTATTTCGTCGTATTTCGTCGTCGTCGACCTTCGTGGCCGAGTAGTAAGTGCATTGACTGCCACCCCGAAGGTTACGGGTTCGACTCTCGGAGAGGGCAGTGTGATTGTCACACTGTCTTTGGCCTGGCGTAGAATTCACGTGACAATAAAATGGCGATAGATTAGCTACCTATCACATGTCACGAGAATCGCTATGATAGCTATACCCTTTACATCGATTTGGCTCATGCTGTCATGATGTAAAGAGCGATTCAACAAAATAATAATATCGTTATCCCACACATTCTTCTCAGCGATCTCATTTCTACGCCATTTATCCTAATTTCATCATTTTTTGCCATCTCTAAGCTTCGCTTCTATACATAAGGGTTGGAACTAAAACTTTATTATATACTGCCATCTCTGCTTTTTTTAAAAAGACTAATATCAAGGGTTTATACATCAATGATTTATTTTACAATCTTCAATGTGAGCAGAAAATAGCTCATTATTATGATGAAGGAATCTGGTCGTGTATGATAGAGGATACTAATACTTTGTGTATGATAGAGTGTCGAATGAAAATATAAGAAGTGAATGCGGTGCGAATGATGGTGTCATGAACAATATAATGAAAGGATCATTAAGATGGTTTGGACATATGGAAAGAATGAATGAAGAAAGAATGGTAAAAAAAATATATTTTAATGATGTAAATGGAACCTGAAATAGAGGAAGACCGAAGAAAACGTGGCACGATCAAATAAATCTATTATTGAATGTCGGCCATGTGAGGAGTCAGAGAAATCGACGCGTGTGAATGACACGATGTATATTAATGTTGAGGAAGCGGGAGAAATATGTCAGGAAAGAAAAGTGTGGCAGTCCATTCTTTCTGCCTACCCCTTCGTGGAGACGGCGTGATGGTAAGTTAGTTAGTTAATTAGGAATCTAGTCGTGTCCAGGTTTGAACCCATGTCCCCTGGCTCAGGAGTCAAGCGTTGCGACTTAAGTTGTAATATTTCTATTTGCACTGAAATTAAAAAAAAATGCTCAAATTTAATATCGGAAGTGCATCTGTGTTCCAAAATATGTTTGTGAAAAGTGCAAAAAAGTGTTGTGAAAATACGTTTTTTTTTTAAATATTATTAGAATGTAAATCCGTAACACAAAGTGATAGAAGAAAATATGCAATCTTTTGATAAAACTAATTTTTTCGTTTGAAATTTAAAATATGTTTATTCGAGTTATAATCTTATGCAAATTAGAAAAGTTTACTCATTCCAAATTTTCTTCTGAATTAAATTTAAGCGGAAAGTGTCTAGGGAAACGTTTTCCCAGAATAAATCCAATAATGTACCAACTCCTTCCCTCAAATCACAATGACTCGGGACATTAAAATAAATGAAAAAAATATACATATCTTTCACCCACAAGCGCCTGAATTTGAGTATAAATACAATCCACGTAACATCTGTCCAGCCCAATATTAAAAACGTTAATCGAATTTGTGAAATTTTAATACGAATAAAAAGGTCTGTTTTCTAAAAGTTTTATTATAATTTATGAGAATGTCATGTTTCATCTGTCTAAGGCATTAAATAACATAAACTTGAAACTCCGCCAGAGAATGATCAAATGCTATATGTGGTCTGTTTTATTGTACGGATGTCAAATCAAATCAAATCAGTTTATTTCATCGACAGACGCTGTGGAATAGAGCCATGGATAACTACCATACTCTCTCATGTAGAGAAACCTCAGAATTTTTTTCTGAACCCTCTCCAACATCACGGAATATCTCGCCTCGTGAGGACTCCATATCACAGAACCACTTTCGAGTCTGCTCCAAACCAATGTGTTGTATAGGACTCTGAGCACATGAGGATCCCTGAAAGGATATTTGCCGATCCGGACGATGAAGCCCAACATCCTCAGTGCAGTGCCACAAATCCTCTCAATATGTGCACGAAAAGTCAGCCTACTCTCATAGATGATCCCGAGATCTCTCATCGTAGATACATGTGCTAGTTGCTGGTTGTTCATTGTGTATCTATAATACACAGTTTTCAATGCTCTAGTAAATGATAGCATAACGCATTTAGAGAGGATGTGAAACATGGACCTTGAAAGTCAACTCAATGAACAGACTGGAAGCATTTGAAATGTGGCTCCATCGCCGAATGCTCAGAGTTCCCTGGACAGACATGGTTACCAATACCGAAGTCCTGAGGCGAGCAAGAGTTGACAGGGAACTGTTATCAACAATCAAGGTTCGGAAAATTTCACATCTGGATCATACTGCGTGCCGAAAAGTACCACCTTCTTCAACTGATATTGGAGGGGAAAGTTGAGGGACGCCGAGGGTCCGGTAGGAGACAAATGTACTGGCTGCGAAACGTGAGGGAGTGGACCGGCATCCGAAGTGTGGAGGAGCTGTTCCAAGCGGTGCAGGATAGGGACAGGTTCGCCGAGGTGATCACCAACGTTGAGGGGACCCGACAGGGCACTTAAAGAAGAAGAAGAAAAAGGGTAGATTAATTTAATACTCGTATGAATGTTAACATCATTTTTCAACTAGTTTTAACTATTAGTTATTTAACATGACACGATGTATGAATGTAGAGGAAGTGAGAGAAGTATGTCAGGACAGAACAGTGTGGCGTTCCATTCTTTCTGCCTACCCTCCGGGAAGATGCCGTGATGGTTAGTTAGTTTTTTTTAATATGGAGTTTTATATAACCGGAGAAAACTTTAAATAAAATTGGAATATGATTACCTATGCTTTTTTTAAAAATCAAATGTAAAATTTTGATTAAAAAAAAGAAAAGCATAATTATATTTCAATTTTAAATATAATCATTTATTACTTAAACAAAATATGTAAAGCTCCATAATAAATAGTTAATATGAATGTCTGTTTTGTCTTGAAATGTTTCGCCTTGCTAAAGCATAATCAAATATTGATCATGTTTAAACATTTAAAAATGCAAGGCGGATCATGTCATTCACATTAAATATAATAAAACTTCTTTAAAACAGACTTTTTGAATAGTTTTAAATACAATGTACATAACCATTGTGGATTTTCATTATTTTTATTGCCTCTAAACTATCTTTAAGCTATTAGCTTAGGTATATACATTTTCAGGTATATTTGCTGTTAAAATTATATTAGTTTTATCGTTTTTATAAAGAATTTTGACAGGTGTAAAAATAAAATTTTCATTTGTTCCGATGACAATTTGAATAATTTCTTCAATATTACTATAAAGTTCTTGCTGGTTAAGTGCCTAATTACAGCTAATTTTAAAAAAGGTGGATACGTGTAACATAAATTAAATAAACACAAAAGTCCGGATCGTCCATGTCAACATCGAAAAAAAAACATTATGTGTTATTACATTATGTGCTAAATAAAATTAAAAAACGGTAGATTCGTGGAACATAAATTAAATAGACAATATGTGCACCATCTAAAAAGAACATTTTGTGTTAAATTATTATTATTTTGTTATTTTATTTTATATCATTGTATTTTATATTATTTGTTTTAGATTTATTTTGTGGGTGTTGGACGATCTAAGTGTGCGCGGGAGATGCCTATTGGTGGCGATGAGGTTCGCAACCCATCACACCGCGTCTCCCGCGGGGCGAAAAGAGAAGGATGGAGTGCCGCATCAGTAAATGTGTGACAGTCCATTCTTTCTGCCTACCCTTTCGGGGAGACGGCGTGATGGTTAGTTAGTTAGTTCCTTCTTCTCTGGTTTCAATCCTGGGATTGGTTTGCAGCAATTTCCTCCATTATTCTCTTCCATTTTTCCCTGTCTTGTGCGGCTCTTTTGAGATCTGCATATGATGAGCAGCGTACGTCCACCAACGGGTCCTCCAGGTACTCTCGGCGTGGGCGTCCCCTAGAGTTTGTCCCCTCGATCATACCCTCCATTATGGCATGCAAGAGACCTTCTTGACGTATTACATGGCCGATCCATCTTGCACGCCTTTCGGACAAGGTCCTGAGCAGGTGCCTTCCTCTTTCGATTCCTTGAAGAACTTCCTCATTCGTGATGTGGTCTCTCCAGGAAATTCCAAAGAGTCTTCTATAGGACCACATCTCAAAAGCCTCTAGTCTCCGCTTATCCCTTTCGGATAGGTACCATGTCTCGCAGCCGTACATCAAGACACTCCATACATAGGTCTTGATGGTTAGTTAGTTAGTTATATACATTTTCTACGCGTTTGATTCTTTCTTCATTTGATAACGCTCTAACAAGACCAAACATATCACTCACATAAAACATAATAAACCTTCTAGAAAACGGACGTTCCAATCAATATTAAATAGATAATATATTGTAACAGCCTGCAAAGCATAATGTATTATGTATGATTATGATGAGAACTGATAATTACTAATGCTGGGCTTAGAAATGATCAATTCTTATCAACAAGTGTTTTAGATCGATTGACAATCTAAAACACTATCAAATAACATTATTCCCGAGTCAAATGGATATTGATTAGACACACTTATTTATAGTGCTCAGAGTACATTGTCCAAAACGCGCTAGACTGGTACCTGATAGATGGAAAGTGTAAACAAGGCTTATAAATCCTGGTAAAGCTGGTGGTCCACCTTATCAAACGCTTTTGAAAAATCGCTATACGAGCAGTCGACTTGTGCACCTTTATCAAGGCACTTAGTGACAAAGTTCGTGAATACCATCACATTTGTAATGGTTGAACGCCCTGATCTGAATCCATGCTGTTCATTAATTATGAATGGTTCTATCTTTGGGTTAATAAAACGATGTATTAACGCCTCAAATACCTTCGCAGGTGTAGATAAAATTGCTACTGGTCGATAATTTTCAACACATGATTTTGTGCCTTTCTTGAAAACTGGAGAGATTTTAGATCTCTTCCAAAGTTCCGGAAAGACACCCGTTTGTAGCGATCGATTAAATATAATTGACAGTGGTTTTTTGAAAATGTGGTTGCAACCTTTTAATATAAAGGTTGGAACAAAATCTGGACCTAATGAATTCGTGTTTTTGAGTTGATTAATAGCCTTGAAGACTTCACATTCACTGAAAAAGTCTATGGAAATATCTTGAGCGCCCTGAGTCGTATTCTGCGAATCAGCATGGACCGCCTCATTTGATGGAGTACTGAACACAGATTTAAAATGTTCAGCGAACGCATTCACAACTTCTCTATTGTGAACCACTTGACCTTGCCACGTCATTGTATCAATAACACCACCATCATGGCGTTTGGAGTCTATATATTTCCAAAAATCATTGGGATTTCTCAAGATATCGGCTCCAATGTTGGATATACGAGGTCTGTTCAAAAAGTATCGCGAATTTTATATTTTTTCAAAAAGTATTTATTTATTCATGAATATCTATTTTGTCCCCTTCAAAGTAATTCCCCTCGGATATAATACATTTATGCCAACGTTTTTTCCAATCCTCGAAGCACTTAAAAAAATCATTTTTGTGATCTTGTTCAGCTCCTCCTTCGATGCCGTCTTTATCTCCTCAATCGTGGCGTAGCGTCGTCCTTTCATGGGCCTCTTCAGTTTTGGAAACAGGAAAAAGTCACAGGGGGCCAGGTCTGGGGAATACGGTGGCTGCGGCACCATTACTGTGTTGTTTTTGGCCAAATATTCGCGCACAAGCAACGATGTGTGAGCAGGGGCGTTATCATGGTGCAAAAGCCAGTTTTTGTTCTTCCACAAATCCGGGCGTTTCTGGCGGATTGCTTCGCGCAAATTGCGCATAACTTGCAGGTAATATTCCTTATTGACCGTACTACCCTGTGGCAAGAACTCATGATGCACCACGCCCCTGCAATCGAAGAAAACTGTGAGCAAAACCTTCACGTTCGACCGAACTTGGCGCGCTTTTTTTGGTCTTGGCTCATGCGGCAGCTTCCATTGGGATGATTGAGCTTTGGTTTCCACGTCATAACCATAAACCCATGATTCGTCACCAGTTATGACCCTCTGGAGCACATTTGGGTCGTCACGGACCGAGTCCAACATCTCCTGAGCAATGTTAACGCGATGCTGTTTTTGGTCGAAATTGAGCAATTTTGGCACGAATTTCGCGGCGACCCGACTCATGCCCAAATCATTGGTTAAAATCGAATGGCACGAGCCAATCGATATGTTTAGGTCCTCAGCAACTTCTCTAACGGTGATTCGACGATTGGCTAATACTATTTTCTTCACTTTATCAATGTTTTCGTCTGTTGTTGACGTGCTCGGGCGTCCGGCACGCTCTTCGTCGTTCATATCTTCTCGGCCCTCTGAGAACATTTTGTACCACCGATAAACGTTGCTTTGGTCCAAGGTAGCTTCACCATATGCCACAGTCAACATTCGAAATGCGTCCGCGCACTTTATTTTGTTTTTCACACAAAATTTGATACAGATTCTTTGATCCATTTTTTGGAATAGGCAAAAATCGAAGACGAGCCAAAACACATCCAAGCAAAACAGCTGTCAAAAATTAACTAAACATTCAAAATGGCCGACCTTGTCAGCATAAGTAAGGGACATGAGTACCAACATAACGCTACAAAAAAATCAAAAATCAAATATACGTAGCCAGCGGAAATTCAAAATTCGCGATACTTTTTGAACAGACCTCGTATATGATTTGAAAGAATATCTCATTTACCGTAGCACGAAGACTACTAAAGAGAGTGTAGTAATGTGAATTACCAGAAGACTTCCACTTTTTGTGGTAACTATGTTTCATTCTGATGTCACTGATAATATCTCGATCACCATAATGCTGAGGATAGAGGTGAAAATAGCGAAGAAGAAGAAAGAACACTGCTAAAAATGAAGTTATCAGTGGTAAGATCACATTTCGACTCTCTAATAACATTGATTGACTATTCGTCAGATAACGAAGTTCAACTATATTATACGCATTTTCGTAATTTTAGAGAGTTGATTATACAAAAAATAGCGTACTTCCAAAGTGCAAATAAAACTTGATTCCTTTATCAAAGCTAGATTACCGAACGATTACGAATTCTACTTCAAATATTCTACTTGCATCCTTCATTGCCAGTTCCGAGATTCACATCCATAAGGGTCGGTACAAGAATACTATTGAGCACTGCCATTTGTGGTTTTTGGGTAGGCTTTTGTTTGTGATGACAACTATATTTGCGCCATTGGTACGACCCTTCTTAAAATTAAGAAAAAACCTTTGATTTGTATTTGAAATGGAATTATAATTACATAATAATAAGAAATATATCCACAGAAGCAATGGCAGTACACAATGGAGTTCTAGTGCCAACCCTCGTGTATGGAAGTGAAGCTTGGAGCTGGCAAAAGAAGGATGAAAGCAGGATAAACGCCGTAGAAATGAGATCACTAAGAAGAATGTGCAGGAAAACGTTGTATGATAGAATACCGAACGATGAAATAAGAAAGAAATGTAAGGCAGATGACTGCATCATGAATAAAATTAAAAAGGATCCCTGAGATGGTTCGGACATATGGAACGAATGGATGAGAGTAGAATGGTTAAAAAGTTGTACACAAGCAGCGTGAGTGGGAAAAGAAGCCGAGGACGACCGAGGAAAACATGGCATGACCAAATTAATCAATTACTAAAAGGCGGCCACATTCGAAGTCGGAACAATCGACGTGCGTGCATGGTACGATGTATGGATGTAGAGGAAGCTCGAGAGGTATGCCAGGACAGGCCAGTGTGGCGATTCATCCTCTCTGCCTACCCCTCCGGGGAAATGGCGTGATGATTAGTTAGTTAGTTAGTTAGGATCATTAATATGGAAAGAATGAATGAAGAAAGAATGGTAAAAAAAATATATGTTAATGATGTAAATGGAACCAGAAATAGAGGAAGACCGAGGAAAACGTGGCACGATCAAATAAATCAAATATTGAATGTCGGCCATGTGAGGAGTCAGAGATATCGACGCGCGTGCATGACACGATGTATGAATGTTGAGGAATCGAGAGAAATATGTCTGGAAAGAAAAGTGTGGCAGTCCATTCTTTCTGCCTACCCTGTTAGTTAGTTAGTAAATAATAATAATATGCTTTATTTTAAAGCGCCGTTTTTTATGATGTGATCACCTCAAGGGCACATTACAACGTGTTTTAAATCTAAATAGATACATATGAACACTGCATCTGATATTCACGATCAGTTAGAAAGTAAAAATAAAACCTTTTAATTTTGAAAAAATACTATATTACGTATCAATATTTATTTATTAATTCCTGTTAAATTGTCGCAACAGCTGTTTCGTCAAAATATGTTGGCATTGTAATCTGAGTTGTTTGTTACACCTGATAATGTCAACATAGGTTGGCGAAACAGCAGCCTCGACAATTTCATAAAAAATAATAAATACACTGATATGAAATTAAACAGTGTTTTTCTTTTTTATATACTTTATATATATACAACACTTATATTAAAAAAAAATATAAAATTACATAGGCATGTTTCGGACAACCAGTCCTTCTTCAGTGATACATAGTATATATTATAAAATTGTTTACATAATCTGACAGATTTTAACTAACTAACTAACTAACTAACCATCATGCCGTCTCTCCGAAAGGGTAGGCAGAAAGAATGGACTGCCACACTTTAATCAATGCGGCACTCCATCCTTCTCTTTTCGCCATCGACAGATTTTATAATATTTTAAATATGTATCTTTATAATATGTATCACTGAAGAAAGACCGGTTGTCCGAACTATGTCTATGTAATTTTATATTTTTTTAAATACAAGTGTTGCATATATATACAAATTATATAAAAAAGAAAAAGAGAAATACAGTGTTTCAATTTTAAAACAATTAAAAATGGTGATATACCATAGTGTTTCGGATATAACATTGAATTATGTAATGGAATAAAATTCTCACCTTTATTATAACTTTATTTAATTGGTAAATAAGTATTTTTTAAATTTAAACAATATAATTATAATATTTACATTGATAACACAAATTTTAAATATGCATAAAAATGTTTAATTCGCACACAAGACGTAGGGTTAATTTTGTTTTAAATTAGTAAAAACGGAAGTAATTATTTGATTTGAATAACGAACACCGAACTGTCATGTGACCGGAAAGAAGTACGCGACTGAAATGGCTCCAAGCTAAAGGGAAGGGTGGAATCTTCTAACAGGTGGTGGTAGTGGATGGTCCAAATAAAACTCCTTAAATCAAAATTTCAAAACAAAACAAACAAACAAACAAACCATTCAAAACAAACAAACAAACCATTACGTCATTTTTCCGCAGGGGTAGGTTGAGAGAATTGACCGCCACATTACTCTATTCTGACACACCTCTCTAGCATCCTCCACATTCATACAACGAGTCATACACGCACGTCGATTCTTCCAACTTCTAGCATGACAAAAAAAATATTAATCTGGTCATGCTATGTTTTCCTCGACTCCTTAATCCATTTAAATCTTTAACGTATACTTTCTTATCCATTATTTCTCCATCCACGCGCTCCATATGTCCGAACTAACTCAGCGATCCTTTCATAATTTTGTTCATAAAACTTTCTTCCATTCTACATTGCTTTCTTAAATCAGCATTTGAGATTCTGTCGTACATCGTTCTATCACACATTCGTCTGAGGGAACTCATCTCTACCGCATTTACTATGTTAGATGTCGGAAGAATCGACGTGCTTGTATGACTCGCTGTATGAATATGTAGGAAGCTAAAGAGGTGTGCCAGGATAGAGTAATGTGGCTATCCATTCTCTCTGCCTAGCCCTACGGGAAACGGCGTGATGGTTTGCTGTTGTTATTGTATATAAAATTGTTTAAACAATACAAAAAAAATAGTAAATAATCTTGATGAACCCTTCGAAACATGTCGAGAAAAATACACTCAAAAGTGGGAAAAACAGCAATTCCACAGTGTTAACGCCTTAAGTTGATCTAAAAGTAAAACATATTATTTTAAAGTGTATGTATACTCGTATTTAGTTAAAATCCATGAAAGTTCGAAGACAAGACATTAGTAACAGGCCGAAGACTAAATATAAAATTTAAAAGGATTTATTACAAGGTTTTTTTATTAACATTACATAATAGTAAATTTAACATTATTATTTTCATACTATGTTTGTAAAGAATTTTGTTTACTCTCTGTAATCTGTATATACGAGTATATAAAAAAAACAACTTTTTAACAGTGCCACCTGTCTGTAGATGCCAGCTAGCCTGGCGAAACCGGCCACTGTCGAAATAAATGAATAAGTAGAAGTTGTTAATATAAAAAATATCGTTTTATTTAATTATTATGAAAATAGACATTTTGATCACGATAGGATGGGTGATCCAACTGTTCCTCATTTTTTTACCCACAATATACTAAAAATAATAATAATAATATGCTAACTTTTAAAGGGCCGTTTTTGTGATGTAATCACCTCAAGGGCGCATTAAGACGTGTTTTAAATCTAAAAATCTAAATGTGACCGCTTAAAAAGCGATCGGTTAAAAAGTATAGTAGAACAAAGTATACATGTTTAAATTGGGTATGAAATATGAAAAAGATGGGTTTTCAATTTAGATCTGAAATCTGTCGGATCATTTATGCATCTAAGGTGTGAAGGGAGATTGTTCCAAGCTGATGGACCGGCTACCGCGAACGCTCGATCCCCGAAATTTGTACTGGGGCAACGCTTCGGCTCAACTAATCTTCCTATTGCTGAGGAGTTCGCCGAGCGAAGTGTGGATTTCCTTGAATTTAGGCTGTCCGTTGTATAGAGTTCAGATATACGAGTATAACTTGGTGCCATTCCATGTAGCGCTTTGAAGACTGTCCAGCAGAGTTTATACTGGATTCTTTCTGGACTTTTAAGCCAGTGAAGTTCTTTGAGATGTTGTGTTATATGGGACTTTTTTGGAATGCCTTTGATGAGATATTGCCTGTCAAAAATATGAAAAGATCCCTAGCTCAATATCAGATATAACTACACGATGAAGAAGATGATAAGGTAAAAGATGTGGATTTTCTTTTTCGCGTTTTTTAATGCGCCACACGATACCAGGCTAGTAGTGCGCATGCGGAAAGCTTGGAAAATATTTTATATAGAAGCATTGAAGTTGTGTATTGTTCGCTCGGCTAGCTTAATTCATTGCGTCCATCAATAACATCCCATCATCATGTAAACAGGACTAATTAATTTCAAAATATATTTACCGTATCTCGTCGGATCAATCTCGGCCATATTGGATTTTGCGACGATCCACAGAGGAGTATTTTGACCTTTTTACTGGCCAAAATTATTTAAGGTGTTTTTTTATCTGGAAATATTTTTAAAAACAGTTTTATGTAAAAATTTAATTTATTTTTTGGGGGATGTGGTGAGAGTTAAAAGCAGTGGAGGTTTCAGCGTTTATTGCAGGTCACAAGTAATCATACGTTAACAGTATTATGTACTCGTGATGGAGCGTGCGCCTGGACGTCGATAGCACCTGGGGCTTATGGCTCACTGGAAAGTAGCGTCGGTCGGCTGAAGCGAAGACTCCTCGGAAGTTGCGTGGTGTAGCAGTGTAGACAGTTGCGTAGCTCGGTAGGAGGGTCGGAGGTTTCTCGTACGTAGACTTGACGGCGTATACTCGTGTCGGTTAGAAGTTGCAAGAAGGAATACTGTCCATGGTGGTCGCATGTACCGCTTTTTTTTGCTTTGCTTCCATTTTCACACGATGCTCCGCTCTAGTGACCTAGTGACCAAACTGCATAAATCTGGGCCCTCGACTCATCAGTTTTGATAAGTAGGTCCTGAGTCAGGCGTTTTTGGTTATTCGTGTAATATATTTCATCATGAAATATGGCGATTCAGCAGTCGAAGTCCGCTTATATGGGTTATGCAATTAACCCCGACAGATGGAAGTAGAACAAATGCAGTAGAAATGATATCTCTTCGACGAATCTGTATATGATAGAGTGTCAAATGCAAATATAAGAGGTGAATGTGGTGCGAATGAAATTGTCATGAACAAAATAATGAAAGGGTCATTAAGATGGTTTGGACACATGGAAAGAATGAGTGAAGACAGAATGGTGAAGAAGGTATATTTAAACGGCGTTAACGGAGCTAAAAATAGAGGAAGGCCGAGGAAAACGTGGCACGATGAAATCAATCAAATATTAAATGTCGGTAACGTAAGGAGTCGGAGAAATCGACGTGCGTGCATGACAAGATGTACGAATGTAGAGGAAGCGAGAGAAGTATGTCAGGACAGAACAGTGTGGCGTTCCATTTTTTCTGCCTACCCCTCCGGCGAGACGGCATTATGGTTAGTTAGTTAGTTAGTTAGCAGTATACCATCCATTGTATAACTGTGATAGATTTTATGAATCAAGTTAAAATAAAATAAAAACACTATGTTTGTATGTGAATTGAAAAACATTATACAAAGCAATCATTTTTCTTGCTTTTTAATATGCCTTTATAAATTTCATGTATGTATTAATTAAAATGTAAAATGGACCCCATTTGGCTTCACGCTTGAGTTATTATTAGGGAGGGCGACGCTATTTTGGGAACAGAATATTCGAAAATCTCTACCTTACGCATTTGAATGAAATCCAAGTTATGATTACATACATATAAAACATTTTATGTAGCTGGAAGGAGTTTTATAGTCATTTTTGGTTAATTTTTAAATTTGAATTTTTGTATCGAATTTTAAATGCGTTTTTATATTAGTCTTTCTTTGTTTAGTTTAGTTATTACATTTTAACACCTGGAGATGGAGGTATCCTCCAAAAAATGTCGTGTTTTTTTAATATTTTTTTAATAATTAGTGGATAAACAAAGTTATTTTCTATTTCCTACGTAAAATAAATTTAAGTTCAATTCCCATATTCGAAATGTTCCCGTTATCCCTCCCCTCTCCTCAATGTTTATTATACCTCCTCCACCTTAATACATAAATCCACCCTTTTGAATATATATGTGTGATCACTGTGTTTTTTTTTATTGTTCAAATTTTGTGCATTGAAAAAGGAACCGAAACGTGTCTGCGAAATGTGTTGAAAAAATACTTAGTGCAGTTATATTTATTCAAACAGAAAAATAATATACTGCAAACAGAGATAATTATAATGTTAATAAAAAAAAAATACATTTTGATGTTTTCCCATTGTTGAAATTACTCGAACAAAAAAGGATTTTTCAATTTATTCAAATAAAAATTCACAGCACAAAGTGAAAGCGAATGTATAGGAAAAAGAACCCTTAAATTACAAATGCGATTTTTCATCAAAGATAAAATTTTCTTTCATACAAAGCCTTACAAAGGGATATTATCTAGTACAAAATTTGTTGTCTTATTGACAAAAAAGGACTGAAATCGTACAAAGATTCCATTAAAAATATTCTCAATATTTTTCTGTAAAATTCTAAGATAATATAAGTTATTTTAGAATTTAATAAAGTAATGCCATACTTTGATGCTTAATTTTTAATTTATTTCTAAAGTAACTAATAATCACGCTGTCTCTCTGAAGGGGCAGGCAGAATGAATGGACTGCCACAATGTTCTTTCATGACATACTTTTCTCGCTTCCTCAACATACAAACATCGTGCCATACACGCGCGTCGATTCTTCCGACATCTAACACCATAAAAATTCTTCTTCTTCTTCTTCTTCTTCTTCTTCTTCTTCTTCTTCTTCTTCTTCTTCTTCTTCTTCTTCTCGAAGCATTCAAAGTAATAATTTCCATAAAATTATCACTTGGAAATCCGAATAATTGCAAAATGACAGAACACAAAAGATTATACACCTTGTGAAAATAAATCAAGAAAAAGATTGATGTATTGCGTCGAAGAGGACTCGTTGCGTCGAATAAGACTGGGAAGACCTGGAGAATAGACCGCGAGAGTCTTGCTCTGATACCCACGTGGTCAAAAACATATATACCGTGTAATAAAAGAGTTGTGAATATGAAATCATCGGGGAAAATTTGTGGTTGAAAGTATGTTTGAAAGGCCGGAAATTGGTATGGGAAAATTTCGTTCCATCCTGGATAGTCCTGTCACTGGATAAAAGTGTTAATTAAAAACCCATTGAAGCGTATAATGTAATGATATTTTTAACTGGCTTTTCCATGCGTATGTTGGTGGATCAAAATTGAAAATCTGAACGCATTTTAAGGGTGAAAATATTTGTTATATACGAGTACAAGAAAATTACGAAATATGTGTCATCTGCAAGAAGAGAATAAATCCGATATCTAACTTACAAACTAACTAACCATTACGCCGTCTCCCCGGAGTGATAGGCAGAAAAAATGGAACGCCACACTATTCTGTCCTGACATACTTCTCTCGATTCCTCTTCATCCTTAAATCTTGCATGCACGTCGATCCGATTCCTCGCGTGACCGACATTTAATATTTGATTGATTTGATCGTGCCACGTTTACCTCGGTCTTCCTTTATTTCTAGCTCCGTTCACGCCGTTTACATATACCTTCGTCACCATTCTGTCTTCACTCATTCTTTCCATGTGTCCAAATCATCTGAATGACCCTTTCATTATTTTGTTCATCTTTCATTCGCACCGCATTCACTTCTTATACTTGCATTTGACACTCTGTCGTATACAGATTTACCACACATTCGACTTTGAGATCTTATTTCTCTCCATTTATTCTACTTTTGTCCTTCTTTTGCCAGTTCCATGCTTCACTTCCATACATAAGGGTCTATATCAAAATCTAAAACCATAAGCTGGAGCGGGTTAAAATGCCAGTGCACACTGGTGTTCTTGTACCAACCCTTACATATGGAAGCAATGCATGGAACAGGCAAAAGAAGGATGAAAGAAGAATAAATACAGTAGAAATGAGATCTCTAAGACAAATTTGTGAATACTCTGTGTATGATAGAGTGTCGAATGAAAATATAAGAAGTGAATGCGGTGTGAATAAAAGTGTTGAAAACGACGACCTTCATGTCAAAGTGGTATTAGCTCTGACTACCATACCGAAATCTCGGGTTCAATTTCCGGCGTGAGATTCTCACACTGTCTTGGGAAGAGTGTTATAAACAAAATAATGAAAGAATCATTAAGATGGTTTGAACATATGGAAATTAAGTTGAAGGAAATAATAATGAATGGTAAAAAATTTAAATGTTAACTTACTCTTCCGATTGGCATCACAATCTTTAAACAATTTCAGAAATATAACAATCCGAAAACGTTTTAGTTGAGTGCATATTCTTTCAATTATAAATGGTCACAACATGTTGAATGTATACAAATACTTGTAGACGAATACTGGATTTTATCCATTGCAGGTTATCATTTCAAGGGCTTAATCCAATCTTCATAGATGGCGCTAGTGTGTAGATTGAAATAAAAAATGTGAATTGTGGTGTTACATATTAACATATATACAACTTCCAAAAATTTGTAAGACATGGTGGTCGAAAGAAGGGCGGAATGGTGAATGTTGTATTACATAAAGCGTGCGCTTAACCCAACCAATGACAGGTCATAAGTCCTGTAAACACCTCGACAACCATATACTGTGTCCAATTTGCAACTTCGTCTCTATTGAGATACAATTAACCCTATAAATGGTCACGATATTACAGTTAGCCTCTTTTGAAAACTTTTCCACTTTCACCCCAATAACTTCGTACTATTCAGACCTAATTGAGTTTCAACCAGCTCGCACAGTTTGAAAACATCTGTGTTTAATTACCCTATTTCATCTAAAACTGTTATCAACTAATATCCATTTTTTGTAATCATGCTTAAATATATAATATTAAAAAACTAACTAACTAACTAACCATCACGCTGTCTCCCCGAAGGGGTAGGCACAAAGAATGGACTGCCACACTTTTCTTTCCCGACATATTTTTCCCGATTCCTCAACATTCATACACCGTGTCATGCACGCGCGTCGATTTCTCTGACTCTTCACATGGCCGACATTCAATATTTGATTTATTTAATCGTGCCACGTTTTCCTCGGTCTTCCTCTATTTCTAGTTCCATTTATATCCCATTATAACATTTTTTTATTTTATTTAATACAACTTTTATAAATTGTATTTAATATATTTTTCTATATTTTTATCGTCCTTTCTACTAACGTAAAGTATTAATTAGCATGTCTTTTTTTATGAATTAAAACACTGTTTTTTCCACTTTTGAGTTTATTTTTCTCGACATGTTTCGAAGGCTTACACCTTCATCATCGGGACAACGATATGAACGAGATTATCAATATTAAACTTCGAAACATGTTGAGAAAAATTAACGCAAAAGTGGAAAAAAATTGTGTTTTAATTCATAAAAAATTCGTCATAATGGAATTCCACAGTGTTCACGCTTTAAGTTAATTTAAAATTAAAAATTTGTTGTTATTTTTGTTTTGTTACGCCATAAAGTCTTAATGGATGGCGCTAGTATAGATTGAACTAAAACATGTGAAGTGTTCATCAACATTGTAGCATATATACATCTTCCAAAAAATGTTCAGACGTGGTGGTCGTAAGAAGGGCGGAATTGAAAATGTTGTTAACATAAAGCGATCGCTTAACCCAACCAATGACAGGTCATTAGTCCACCATATTCTGTTCCCAGAAAACAATTTACATCTTCGTCTCTTTTTCTTCAAGTGCCCTGTCGGGTCCCCCCAACGTTGGCGATCACCTCAGCGAACCTGTTCCTGTCCAGGTTCGCTGGAACAGCTCCTCCACACTTCGGATGCCGGTCCACTCCCTCACGTTTCGCAGCCAGGACATTTGTCTCCTTCCGGGCCCTCGGCGTCTCTCAATTTTCCCTTCCAATATCAGTTGGAGAAGGTGTTACTTTTCTCCACGCAGTATATGACCCAGATGTGAGATCTTTTGAACCTTGTAGTTGATAACAATTCCCTGTCAACTCTAGCTCGCCTCAGGACTTCGGTATTGGTAAATATGTCTGTCCAGGGAACTCTGAGCATTCGGCGATGGAGCCACATTTCACACTTCGTCTCTATTGAGATACAATTAATCCTTTAAAAATAATTTACCAGCAATGGGTAAAATCCAGTATTTGTCTACAAGTATTTGTATACATTCAAAATGTTCTCAAAAATGTATAATTTCTTACGTAAATACACATACGCTTTTTTTGTAACAGTTCACGTACATGAAACGAATTTATTTTTATCTCCGTACATGAAAACGTAAAAAAAACCAAAATATATTACATGTTTGCCCCATTTTCCACAAATCACCGACGCAAGCGATGAATAATAGTAGGCTATAGATAAAAGTGTCCATTTCGGTCCTTTCCGCTCCATCCACGACCCTATTATACTTTGACCTTTCTATAATACACTCTGAAGGCCGTCTTAATACGATATTCAGTAGTCACCTTATAAATAAAATAACCTTTAATGTTTATTATATGAAGAAAAAAACCAACTGCAATTTATAATAAGCTTCTTTTGCAATGATAGTCATAACCTGAAACTCCGACAACGATTGATCTCTTCTTCTGAACGATTTCTTGGATTCTGAAAGTGAATAAAATGAACCAGGTGGAAGCGTTTAAGATGTGGATATACCGCAGAATGCTCTACATACCGAAGATAGATAATGTCAGTAATGTATTTCATTTATTTATTTTAAACGTATCTAAAGCATTACAGAATTTTTTTTCCAATACACTAAAGATACAAGTTAGAGATACACAATAATAAGTAATACATAATATTATAGATTAATAAAAAGAGCGAGAAACATAAGATGCATGACAAATGAATAAAATAAATATACCATACAATTATAATAAAGATAGTACTTCCCTCAGATGAGCCAAACTATCACTAAATATGTCAAACTCCGAGGTGATACGATTAAGCAAAGATATTGCTCTACCTACCGGCATAACCATTGGCAGGTTGGTTCTGCATCGTGGGAGATAAAACAATCTATGGTCCCTTTGTCGAAGAAAATTATCAGGGACGAACAGACCTATATCACTCAGGATTTCTGAGTTGTGTATACAACCGCCTATCGGTCGAAAGAAATGGACACCCAAGTGAATGTCTCGTCTCCTCTCGAGTGACTAGTAGCCTAGCATCCCTAGCAAGAAATCAGTTGGAAAGAGCCACGGGTAATATCCATACTCCCTAAGATAGAGGTATCGCAGAATTTTTTTCTACACCCTCTCCACCATCAGGGAATATCGAACCTCATGCGGCGCCCAGATAATGTAGACGTATACAGATAGCCAGAGCCAATTGAGTTGGAAAACCATGTTTAATTTAAGAGCCAATTGAGTTGGAGAATCATGTTTAATTTAACAATAAAAAACCTTCTTATTCTTCTTCTTCTTCCTTGTTGTAGACCTATGTGGTCTGTTCTCTAGAGTGTTGTTCCTCTTGTTAGGTAGACTCTCAGCTGTCCTTCCATCTTTTGGGAGGTCTTCCAAGAGGACGAGTCCCATGAGGCTGATTATGTTGTGCAATATAGGAAAGTCTGGTGGTGTCCATTCTTTGAACATGACCACACCAGTCCCTTTTTCGCTGTCTGTTCCATCTTATAATATCTTCAACCTCACATATCTCTCTTATTCTGGTGTTTCTCACGCGATCTCTCACTGTCTTGCCTGCTATCGTCCTCAGTGTCTTCATTTCGGAAGTCCTCAAAACTTGTTACTGTGTGTGCCCTTGCTTCGACGCCATATGTTATTATTGGTCTTACACATACTTTATATATTCTAATCTTACTCTTAATGGCCATGTCTTTGTTTTTCCATATTGTGGATTTTAGAGCGCCAGAGATTGCAGCTGCTTTGTTTACTTGGGCTTGTATTTCTTCCCGCACATCAGCTCCTCTGTGAACCATTTGTCATAAAAGTTCCAAGTTTTTAGCAACGTCCCTATAATACCGACGGATTAAATCACATTTTAAATATACCGTGACGTCATCACTCTCATTTTTATTGCCAACCTTTTAATATCAGACTGCGATTTGTTTGTAATTTAACAATATAAATTAAGTTTAATAATTTTATATGAAAATGTAATAGATATAGTAATAAAAAGATTTTTTGCATTTAAATTATCTAGACATAATCCCGATTGTGTCAAATAAACTAATGATCGTTATGACTGATCGATGGTAGATTATTTACTTTAAAAAAACAATTTTTTTTTTCCTCTAAATCGCTTCAAATTGATGTTTTATCTTCTTCCTTCTTCTTCTTCCTCAGCCTATTCCCGTCCACTCCTGGACAAAGGCCTCCTCCATTTGCTTCCATGTCACTCTGTCCTGTGCAGACTGCATCCAGTTTATTCCGACGTGTCTGTTCAGATCATCTTCCACCGTGGTTGCGGTCGCCCTGCACTTCCCTTTGCCGTCCACTGTCTCCAAGTCAGCAGTCTTCTTGTCCATTTTTCATCTGAGCTTCTGGCTACGTGACCTGCCCATTGCCATTTTAGAGTCGCCACCCGGTGGATGATGTCAGTGACCATAGTTTTTTCTCTCACCGTATCATTTCTGACTCTGTCTCTTAGGCTTATTAATAACATGGCTCTTTCCATGGCTCTTTGGGTCACTCGTAGTTTCTCGGCATTTTGTTTGAACAATGTTACAGTTTCAAGACCATAAGTACCAACTGGCAGAACACAGGCTTCATAGATATTTCGTTTTAGGTTGATCGGTATTTTCCGGGTTTTACGGATGTAACCCATGTTTCCGAAAGCTGCCCAGCTTAGTCCAATTCTTTTCTTGAGCTCTGCGATTTGGTTATCTCAGTCCAATCGAATATTGTATCCCAGGTATGTATATTCTTGGACATTCTCGATCTTGATTTTCATAGTGATTTCATATTCTATATCTTGGTATTAATTCTTTTCATTTTGTTGAGTTCAAAACAACTCGCTATCATACAGGTTAAAATACAAAAAAATGTCATATACTTTTATCAAACCTATGTATATTTTATTCATCTCTTCCCTCTCGGGAATACAGCCAGATTAGTTAGATATCCAAAAACGTCACTTTTTGGATTTAAGGCTCACAGAATAAAATATGAGATGCGTATATATTATATTTCAAATGTTTAATGTTACGGAAATAATTCAATATAGCCTTCGAGTTATTTAAGAAACAATTTATAAAGGGTTATTGAAATGTATAAGCCTTCGCACGAACTCACTTCTTAATATTGTTCATCTATTGGAGGGGACAAATGGATTGACTTTTGGATCACATTAAAAAAAGCATAAATAATTAGTTTTATCTGTGGTATAATTAGGAAGAGAAGTGGCATATCTGGAGTTGGTGTCCCCCGGAGCTATATCGCAAAGGAGATATACTAACTACAAAATAACCATCACGCCGTCTCTCCGAAAGGGTAGGCAGAAAGAATGGACCGCAACACTGTTCTGTCCTGACATATTTCTCTCGTTTCATCTACATTCATACGTCGCGTCATTCACGCACGTCGATTTCTCCGACTGCACACGTGATCGACATTTAACATTTGATTGATTGTAGTTTTCCTCGACCTTCTTCTATTTCTAGATCCGTTCACGTCATTTACACGTCTTCACTCATTATTTCCATGTGTCGAAACCATATTATCGACCCTTTCATTATTTTTATAAAAACACTTTCATTCGCTCTACATTCACTTATTTTATTTGCATTTAAAACTCCATCATAATATACTTAGGAAATCAAAAATAACTTGGTTTAATCCACAAATTATTGAAAAAATATTAAAAACGCGACGTTTCGGAGGATACCTCCATCTTCAGGTGTAAAAATATAATTAAAACTAAACAAAGAAAGACTAATATAAAAACGCATTTAAAATTCGATACAATAATTCAAATATTGAAATTAATTAAAAATCCGTCAGTTATTGATTTAATACACTAGAGATTTCATTTCTACTGCATTTATTCTACTTTTGTCAGTTCCATGCTTCACTTCCATGCATAAGGGTCGGCACAATAACATTATTGTGCACTGACATCTTAGCTTGTTTTAACAGGCTTTTGTTTGCGTCAAAAGACATATTTAAGAATCAAATAGAGAGGAAGCATTGTACATCGCTCACTCGAATCTATTACGACATGCTTCTGTAACTACTGACGCCCGCATCCTAACGCAGCGGCGCCCTTTCGTCCGCTTCGCTCATGAAATTTCCTAGACCCGTGTCCCATGCGGGACTGACTTTCAATATAATTTTGAGCAAAACAAGATAGACTTAAGGGCATATAAATATAACTCTTTAGATACGATATGCCGATATATAGGCTGGGCCATAGAAAACAACAAACAATTTTTTATTTCAAATAATATGTCTATGCAATAACATTGATTTTTTATTTTAAAGATTCAATCATTTACAGATATTGAATGTTTAGGACTGTCTACTTTACGCGGACGATGCCGTTCTCGTTGCGGATAGTGCGGACGAATTACAAGTCTTGGTGTCGAGAATGTATAAGGTATACAAGTCGAATGATTTAATGATGAATGTCGGAAAGTCAAAGGTGTTAGTTTTTGAAAGGGAAGAGCAAATGACAGTTTGTAATATAAGTGTAAATGAAGAGAACTTAGAACAGGTGAGCGAATTTGTGTATTTAGGTAGCATGTTCACAGCGGATGGCCGAACGGACAGTGATATTGAAAGAAGGATTGGTGCGGGTAACAAAGTGAATGGAGCTTTAAAAGTAGTTATTGGAAACAAGAATTTATCAATGAAAGCGAAAATGGCCGTTCACAATGGAGTTCTGGTTCCAACCCTTATGTATGGAAGTGAAGCATGGAACTGGCAGAAGAAAGATGAGAGCAGAATAAATGCGGTAGAGATGAGGTCCCTAAGACGTATGTGTGGTAGAACGATGTACGACAGAATCTCAAATGCTGATATTAGGAAGGAGTGTAGAGCGAAAGAAGGTATTATGAACAAAATTATGAAAGGTTCGCTTCGTTGGTTCGGACATATGGAGCGCATGGGTGAAGAAAGAATGGTTAAAAAAGTATACGTTAACAATGCAAATGGATTAAGGAGTCGTGGTAGACCGAGGAAAACATGGCATGACCAAATTAATCAAATATTAAAAGTTGGTCATGTCAGAAGCCGGAAGAATCGACGTGCGTGTATGACTCGATGTATGAATGTGGAGGAAGCTAAAGAGGTGTGCCAGGATAGAGTAGTGTGGCGGTCCATTCTCTCTGCCTACCCCTGCGGGGAAACGGCGTGATGGTTTTGTTGTTTGTTGAATGTTTAGAGCGATATAAAAAATGACTCCGATAATATTTACGACTTGCAACAGGTATTCCTTTTGCTCCTCATCTCGTGTTACAATTTTGCCGTATTCTTACATAAGCTTCATGACTCTTTCTGCGACATCATTGATAAATAAGTTAAATAGTTATATACGTAGTCCATTGTTTTTGCCATAACACTATGATACCTTAACATTTTTAATTGTTAAATTAAATAACTTTGTTTTTGTATCACAATTGTATTTTATTTTACATGACAGCTGCTTCGTCAACCTATGTTGACATCATCAGGTTGTACAATAATATATCAAATGTCAAATTTTCGATATTTTTGGAATCTTTATGTGTATATGTTCCTATGTCAATATGAATAATTTCTTTGATATAATTTTGAAGTTCTTGCTGAAATTGAGTTAGGTACCTTCTTCTTCTTCTTCTTCTTCCCTTTTTGTAGACTCAGGAGTCTGTTATTTCAGGCGGGTCCTCTTGAGATGCTGAACTCCAGCTTTCTCTCCACCGTTTCGGGGGTCTTCCTGGTCGGCGTTGTCCGTTTGGCGTTCCATGAAGAGCTATGTGTGGTATTCTATTTGAGCTCATCCTTTCTACGTGTTCATGCCAGTATCGCCGTCTTTGACGTCCCCATCTGACCACATCTTCGACCTCGCAGATTTCTCGGATTGCTGTATTCCTAACTCGATCACGTAGGGTCTTGCCAGCCAGTTTTCATCTCGGTTGTCTTGAGCATGCTCTTTGTCTTGACAGTATCTGCCCTCGATTCAATGCCATATGTGAGGATTGGTCGCACACAGGTCTTGTAGATGCGTACCTTGCTGTCAGTCCTCATGTCCCTGTTTCTCCATATGACATCTTTCAGGCAGCCTGCAACTGCTGCAGCCCTATCCACCTGTGACCTTACTTCTCTGGGGAGGTCATTAGAGCTGGTTACTTCGCTTCTGAGATATCTGAATAGGTCCACCTGTTCAATTTCCTCCTGGCGTACGGAGACTTCGCATCTCAGTTGATTTCTTGCGAATGTCATACACTTCGAGTTAGGTACCTAAATATTTTAATTAAAAGAACGGTTAGTTACTGTTTATAGGAGAAAACATTAAAATAATAATAAAACAGTAATTAGAAGGAACAATTACACATAGTATAGAGTCAAAAACAATTAAACATAATAAATTTAAAAAAGCTAAACAATAACAGGAAGTAGATTACATTAATAGGCAATGTGACAAATGTTGAAGGTAGTATTATTATTTTTAATAGATTGTAATAGGGGGAAAGTTTTTAATGTACTATGTACTAATGGGGAATAAGATGGAATTTGGTTATTTATAACATTTAGTTTATACAATTTGTTTTTATGTATACAAATACTTGTAGAAAAATACTGGATTATTACCCATTGCGGGTTAATCATTTTTAAGGATTAATTGTATCTCAACAGAGACGAAGATGTAAATTATTTGGAAACAGAATATGGTAGTCGAGGCGTTAACAGGACTTATGACCTGTCATTGGTTGGGTTAAGCGATCACTTTATGTTTAACAACATTCATCATTCCGCCCTTCTTACGACACCACGACCGACAAATTTTTGGGAACCTGTATATATGCTAATATTTTTAATAACTTCACTGTTGGTAGGTCAATCTACACTAGCGCCATCTATTAAGATAATTTGTAAGCATTAAGCAGAAAATCTTTATTAATGCAATGTGAAAGGCTTTTTACGCACTCATCACATTGCTAGACAACGCCTGGAGTGAAACTTCAATTTTTATGCTTTTAACTTGTACCAGTTTCTAATATTTCTAATATTTCAGTTGCTATATATAAAAAATTTCTGTTTTTGGTCTCGAAATGATGGTCAAAATTCACACAAAGTTATTTAATCTAACGGTTATTTATGTGTGAATTCAGAATATTTTATTTGTTTCTCTTTCAATCAGAAGTACATAGTTTGATTGTAAAGTTTACCTATTTACGCCATCGTTAACAAACTATATGCTACTTATGTTGAATTCACGTACAATGGAGATTTTTTTTTAATATTAATCACCACCATCAATTATAGATATGTCAAGATAGAATAGCGTGACGATCCATTTTATCTTTTCACCTACACCTTCAAGGAAACGGCGTGATGCTTAGTTAGTTAACTAACTAACTAACCATCACACCGTCTCCCCGAAAGCGTAGGCAAAAAGAATGGACTGTCACACTTGACTGAAGCGGCACTCCATCCTTCTCTTTTCGCCCCGCGGGAGACGCGGTGTGATGGGTTGCGAACCTCATCGCCACCAATAGGCATCTCCCGCGCACACTTCGATCGTCCAACACCCACAAAATAAATCTTAAACAATAATATAAAATACAATGATATAAAATAAAAATATAAGTTAACACAAAATGTTATTTTTAGATGGTGCACATATTGTCTATTTAATTTATGTTCCACGTATTCACCGTTTTTTTAATTTAGCACTTAATGTAATAACACATAAGTTTACCTAAGAATTATATGCTATACTGTAAATACTTGTATATATTATACCTATAAATTATATACTATTACTACCCTATGCTTCTTCTTCTTCTTCTTTTTGTCCTGACACACCTCCGTGGTGCATAGGGCCTCAAGGAATCTTCTCCACCCGACTCTATCGCATGCCTGATGCTTAACATCGTCCCAAGTGAGACCTGCTGCCTTAACCTCGTCCTGCAGGGTTCTTCTCCAGGTGGCTCTAGGTCTGCCTCGCTTTCTCTTTCCCCCCATAGGGGACCAGTCTAGTGCGCCCTGAGCGATGCAGGCTGGGTTCCGTCTCAGAGTGTGACCGATCCACTGCCATTTGCGCCTAGCGACTTGTTCTCTAATTGGCTTTTCGCCTGCTATGGTCCAGAGAACGGCATTTGACACTGTTTGGGGCCAATAGATTTTGAATATTGAGCGAAGGCACCTATTTATAAACACCTGGAGTTTACCAATAACGTCTGCGGTAGACTTCCAAGTCTCACATCCGTACAGCAGTACGCTTTTAACGTTACTGCTGAATACTTGGAGCTTGAGCTTTCTCGAAATGATACCGGAGCGCCATACAGGGCGAAGCATAGCGAAAGCTCCCCTTGCCTTGTCAAGTCTGCTGGCTACATCCTCCTCCGTACCTCCTGAGCCTGCTATCATACTACCGAGGTAGCAGAAGCTGGTCGTGGTCACAAGGGGGACACCGTGGAGCAAGATTGGGGTGGAGTCATTTGTGGACACTCGTAGGTTTACTGTCTTGGACATGTTAATCTTAAGACCTACTTTTGCCGCTTCCTCGTGAAGTCTACAAAGTTTCCGCTCCGCATCCACCCGGTTTACCGAAAGCAAACAGAGGTCATCAGCATAATCCAGATCCTCTTATGCCTAGTTAGTTAAATACTTTTATAACGAAAGTCACAAATATTGTACGTAAAAAATATGAAACACAAACGAAATCCAAAGATTTATTTAGAATACGTATGATGACACACAATATCAAGTACCGCAGGTCCTGTATATAGCGCCCGAGGCGAAAAACGAGCCACCCCAGGTTGGGGGTGTTTTTGCCTTACATGTTTGAGTTCTATCTTTGTAAATAATTTCGGTCCATTTGTAAAATCTTCACGTTCATATCGCCTTCGGCGGCCAGACCCCGGCAGACCCGCAGACTGAAATATGTACCCAATAAACCAGCACTTCTCAAACTACATTAATAATATTTAATTATATTAACTTACTAATTTACCATCACGCCGTCTTTCTGGAGTGAAGCAATAGGTAGAAATAATAATAAAGGACCGCCACATCCTGACGTAATTCACGTACTTCCTCTAAATTGATACATCGTAACATGCACACATGGTCGACAGACAAGATTAACCGTTAGAGTGCTAAGCAGCGATTTTGCGCTGCGGCGATTTGTATCGAAAAGTGCGACGCAGCGCAAAACTGACGCGAGTTTCAGTGCGTTTTTGGCGTTCCGCGGGAGTGGACGTACGCTGACCTCACACATAATTTATAACGACGGTGCATTTTTATGCTTTTAAAAATAACTTTTTTGTGTTTTTACAATTATTGACAAAAAAATATTTCAGACGTAAATTCGATGTGTAGTGATTTTGCGGATAGTGAAACAGAAATTAGTAGTGATGACAGCAGTGTCATATTACATCGAAGAAAAAGATTGAGAATTGAAAGTGAGTCTTCTTCTTCATCACCATCTTCAGAAACGGAAGAAATACAATCTTTTGACAAATTTTGGTTTTTTTATAATTTTTATTTTCAAAACCAAATAAAAATATAATATTAATGATATTTTATGTTTATTTCTTCATATTCATATTAATTAACCTTTTTTCTGTATAACCCAAAAAGATTTATTAAAATTGATTAATATTTGTCTAAATGAGAGTGTTTTATTTGACACCATAATTTTTTCCTTTAGAGTAATCAAAATATGCATAGCATTTTCCAATAGATTTTTACAAAAATTGCTTAGCACTCAAACGGTTAAAAGGGGAATCCGACAGAGAGACACAATATCTCCAAAAATTTTCACCTTAACCCTCTAATACATTTCCATATGGCAGGCGAAAAGCCAATTAGAGAACAATTCCCTAGACGCAAATGGCAGTGGATCGGCCACACTCTGAGACGGAACCCAGCCTGCATTGCTCAGGGTGCACTAGACCTGTCCCCTATGGGGGGAAAGAGGAAGCGAGGCAGACCTAAAACCACCTGGAGAAGAGCCCTGCAAGACGAGGTTAAAGCAGCAGGCCTCAATTGGGATGATGTTAGGCATCAGGCATGCGATAGAGTCGGATGGAGAAGGCTCCTTGAGGCCCCATGCACCATGGAGGTGTGACAGTACAATAAGAAGAAGCGAAGAAGTAGAACAGACTATACATTATTTAAACCTAACGTTATTTCAAGAATCAATTGTATCTCAATAGAGACGAAGGTGCAAATTGGAAACAGAATATGGTTGATCAAGGTGTTTACAGGACTTATGACCTGTCATTGGTTGGGTTAAGCGCACGCTTTATGTAATACAACATTCCCCATTCTACATTATTTTTTCTTATGACCACCATGTCTGAAAATTTTTTGGAAGTTGTATATATGTTCATCTCCAACACCACCCTTTACATGGTAGTTTATTCAATGTACACACTAACGCCATCTATGAAGATTGTATTATAAGCATTAAGCAGAAGATCTTTTTAACGCAATGTAACGTTATGGAGTTTCAGGCGATATTTAGATTTTGAAAATAAAATTAATTAAATATTTAACATATTTTTCAGTTTTAGAATATTATATCGTCCTTGTATTCTAAAGATAAATCTATTCGTAACACCCACACTCATTTATAACCTACGTGTTAAATTTCCTCCCAAAAACATTAATATACAGTCAAATAATTTAAATATTATCTAAAGTAAAGTCTTCGGGCCAAATACGAAATCTCTTGTTCGAACCCATTAAGGGATAAATCAAACAAAAATTACACGATAACAAAGGGTATTGTTATACTCAACTAACATTACTTAATTTACTTACTTAAACAGCCGTTTTCGCCCACTGCTGGACATAGGCCTCCCCCAAACTTCTCCACGTATTCCTGTCTTGTGCCTTTTGCATCATATCACCAGCAAATTTTCGAATGTCATTTAACCATTGGGTGGGGGGTCACCTTTTGTTTCTTTTGTCTTCCCGGGGTCTCCACTCACCACCCTTCTGGTCCATCTTCTTCTTCCTCAGCCTATTCTCGTCCACTCCAGGACAAAGGCCTCCTCCATTCGCTTCCATGTCACTCTGTCCTTTGCAGACTGCATCCAGGCGTGTCTGTTCAGATCATTCTTCCACCGTAGTTGCGGTTGCCCTGCACTTCTCGTCGCCGTCGACGGTCTCCAAGTCAGCAGTCTTCTTGTCCACTTTTCATCTGAGCTTCTGGCTACGTGACCTACCCATTGCCATTTTAGAGTCGCCATCCGGTGGATGATGTCAGTGACCTTTGTTTTTTCTCTCGCCGTATCGTTTCTGACTCTGTATCTTAGGCTTATTCCTAACATGGCTCTTTCCATGGCTCTTTGGGTCACTCGTAGTTTCTCGGCACTTTGTTTGGACAATGTAACAGTTTCAAGACCATAAGTACCAACTGGCAGAACGCAGGCTTCATAGATTTTTCGTTTCAGGTTGATCGGTATTTTCCGGTTTTCCTTTCGCATCCTATCGCCAATAATTCCTCGAATGTCATCGGACCATCGTGTGGGGGGTCTTCCTCTGTTTCTTTTATCTTCGCGGGGTGTCCACTCTACCACCCTTCTGGTCCATCTATCGTCTACCAATCTGACAATATGTCCCGTAAATGACCTTTTTAACTTCGCCACCCTTTCGACGACATCCGTTACTCCCGACCTTCTACGTATTTCAGTATTTCTTATCCGGTCTGAGAGTCTTACATGTACCATGGCTCTTTCGTGTTTCTCTTCAGCTTAATCTACATTCACACATCGTAACTTGCATGCTAGTCGATTTTCCGAATTCTCATGTGGCCGCTTTTTAGTATTTGATTAATTCGGTCATGCCATGCTTTCCTTAGTTTTCCACGGTTTTTCTTTCCACTCACACTGCTTGTATACAACATTTTCACCGTTCTTCTCTCGTCCATTCGTGTCATATGTCCAAATTTTCTCAGGAATCCTTTTTTTAATTTTAACTTAGATGCAATCATCTGCCTTACATTTCTTCCGTATTTAAATATTTCGGGAAAACGATATAAACTATGAGTTTATATCGTTTTTCCGATGATGCAGGTATAAGCTTTTGAAACATCTCGAGAAAAATAAACTCAAAAGTGGAAAAAACAGTGTTTTAATTAATTTATAATATAATAGTAAACACGATTGTTTAGTGGTTTTACTTGGATATAATTTATATAAATGTTAATAAGTCCAAGGTAATGATTTTTGAAAAGGAAGAAACTATGACAGTCTGCAACATTAGCGTGAATGGTGAAAATTTCTAGCAAGTAGTTGAGTTCGTGTATTTAGTTAGTATGTTTACAAGAGATGGGCGAGTAGAGAGGGATATTGAAAGAAGGGTTGGGGAAGGCAACAAAGTGAATGGTGCACTTAAAGTTGTCATCGCAAACAAAAACCTATCCAAAAAATCTAGAATGGCAGTGCACAATGGTGTTCTTCTACCGACCCTTATGTGTGGAAGCGAAGCATGGAACTGGCAAAAGAAGGATGAAAATAGAATAAACGCAGTAGAAATGAGATCTCTTAGACGAATGTGTGGATACTCTGTGTATGATAGAGTGTCGAATGAAAATATAAGAAGTGAATACGGTGCGAATGATGGTGTCATGAACAAAATAATGAAAGGATCATTAAGATGGTTTGGACATATGGAAAGAATGAATGAAGAAAGAATGGTAAAAAAATTATACGTTAATGATGTAAATGGAACCAGAAATAGAGGAAGACCGAGGAAAACGTGGCACGATCAAATAAATCAAATATTGAATATCGGCGTGAGGAGTCAGAGAAATCGACGCGTATGCATGACACGATGTATGAATGTTGAGGAAGCGATAGAAATATGTCAGGAAAGAAAAGTGCGGCAGTCCATTCTTTCTGCCTACCCCTTCGGGGAGACGGCGTCATGGTTAGTTAGTTAAATTATATAAATTGTGACAAATTTGTTTCTCCTTGCGAGGGCATTCTTAAACTCGGTTTGAGAAATTAAATCCAAGTCTTCTTCTTCTTCTTCCTCTTTAAATAGATCTGTGGATCTGTTTTTATGATGTCGAGGTCTCCTGGGACACAGAACTCCAACTGTCTCGCCATCTCTTCGCAGGTCTTCCGGGTTGGCGAGTTCCTATTGGCACGTTGTTTGCGGCTGCTTGGAGGAGTCTATCGTCGCTCATTCGTTCTACGTGGTCGCGCCAGAAGCGTCTTCTTTTACTGCCCCATCTGACAACATCTTCGGTATCGCAGGTCTCACGTATTACTGTGTTTCTGATTCTGTTCCTCAGTGTGTTGCGCAGAATAGTGCGGAGTGTCTTCATTTTGACGTTTCGTTATTGTGTTTTGGTTCTATTTGTGTCAACCCTCAATTCTATACCAAAAGTCATTATGGGTCTGACACATGTCTTATATATTCGCACTTTGCTTTCCATAATCCAAGTAAAAAAAAATCCAAGTAAAACCACCAAACAATCGTGTTTACTATTATAAATCAATAATGGAGTTTTACAAAACTAACCTTAACCATCAATAAGCGTTTTAATTCATAAATCCAACTAACTAACTGACCATCACGCCATTTCTCCGGAGGGGTAGGCAGAGAGGATGGATCGCCACAATGCTCTGTCCTGGCATACCTCTCGGGCTTCCTCTACATCCATACATCGTACCATGCACGCACGTCGATTATTCCGACTTCGAATTAGTAATTTATTAATTTGGTCAATGCCATGATTTCCTCGGTCGTCCTCGGCTTCTTTTTTCACTCACGCTGCTTGTGTACAACTTTTTAACCATTCTTCTCTCATCCATTCGTTCCATATGTCCAAACCATCTCAAAGATCCTTTTTTAATTTTATCCATGATGCAGTCTCTGCCTTTCATTTCTCTCTTATTTCATCGTTCGGTATTCTATCAAACAACGTTTTCCCGCACATTCTTCTTAGTGATCTCATTTTTACGGCGTTTATCCTCCTTTCACCCTTCTTTTGCCAGCTATACATGAGGGTTGGCACTAGAACTCCATTGTGAACTCCCATTTTTGCTTCTGTGGATATATTTCTACTTGAGTGCGCCATTTATTGTATTCCCAGCACCAACCCTTCTTTCGATGTCTTTCTCCATTCGTCTCTTGTAAACATGCTTCCCTGATACGAAAATTCGGTAACTTGCTCCAATTTCTAGCCTATCGCACTTATATCACAAATCGTCATACATTCTTCTTTCTCGAAAATCATCACTTTAGATTTAGACATATTCATAACCAGGTCACTCTTGTGCATGCCTCATACATCCTTGACACTAAGACTTGCAAATTGTCTCTACCGTCAGCGATTAACACAGCATCGTCTGCATATAACAAACAGCTGACTGACACAAAATTCATCTTAGCACCAGAAAATAAATCTAAAATTAATAATATACCTCGATTATCACATGTATACCATATAACGTTGCATTAATAATTTCAATTCGATTTAATAGGGTTTAAAAATATATTTAAATATGGTATAAGAAGTGAATGCGGTGCGAATGATGGTATCATGAAAAAAATAATGAAAGGATCATTAAGATGTTCCGATGACAATTTGAATAATTTCTTCATTATTATTTTAAAGTTCTTGCTGGTTAAGTGCCTAATTACAGCTAATTTTAAAAACGGTGGATAAACAAATAACATAAATTAAATAAACACAAAAGTCCGGATCGTCCATGTCAACATGTGCAACATAAAAAAAAAACATTATGTGTTATTACATTATGTGCTAGATTAAAAAAAACGGTGGATTCGTGGAACATAAATTTGATAGTCAATATGTGCACCATCTAAAAAGAACATTTTGTGTTAAATTATTTTTATTTTGTTATTTTATTTTATATCATTGTCTTTTATATTATTTGTTTTAGATTTATTTTGTGGGTGTTGGACGATCGAAGTGTGCGCGGGAGATGCCTATTAGTGGCGATGAGGTTCGCAACCCATCACACCGCGTCTCCCGCGGGGCGAAAAGAGAAGGATGGAATGCCGCATCTGTAAAAGTGTGACAGACCATTCTTTCTGCCTACCCTTTCGGGGAGACGGCGTGATGTTTAGTTAGTTAGTTAGTAAGAATGAATGAAGAAAGAATGGTAAAAAAATTATAAATGTAAATTATGTAAATGGAACCAGAAATATAGGAAGACCGCGGAAAACGTGGCACGATCAAATAAATCAAATATTGAATGTCGGCCATGTGATGAGTCAGAGAAATCGACGCGCGTGCATGACACGATGTATGAATGTTGAGGAAGCGGGAGAAATATGTCGGGAAAGAAAAGTGTGGCATTCCATTCTCTCTGCCTACCCCTTCGGGGAGACGGCGTGATGGTTAGTTAGTTAAAAAATATATGATACGTATATAGAGTAAATATCAATCCATTTTCTGTATTAATATTTCTGTATATAATATATGCCGTGTCGGATTACGTTCGAAGGGTTCGTAGGACGACCCACGGAATGGCTAATGCCTATTATACATACGAGTATATATGAATATAGGTGTCGGAATATTGAATTCCAGGCAAGTCCCACGTGTGCTGGGATTCTGGGATATTATCATATCACCCGTAAATGGAAAAATCAATACGAGCTATTTGTGTCATAAAGACAATTCTTTTCTATTTCCTCTTATGTCTGAAGCTGTATAACATCATGTCTATTTTATCTTTGGATGCAGAAGCTCTTACTACTTACGTTGGTTCGGAGCAGACTCGAAAGTAGTTCTGGGATATGGAGTCCTCACGAGACGAGATATTCCGTTATTATTATTATTATTATTATCTATTATTTTGTTGAAAAAACTCCTTACATCATTACAGCGCGAGCCAAATCGATGTGAAGGGTGAAAAAAAAAGAATATCAAAGGGAAAATAGATAGAACCTTATGAATAGGAATTTCCTTGCTGCCTTTATCGTAAAGGTATTCACGAATTCGCTATAGTTGCATCCAAAGAGGTCTATCTCTTTTGCAACCTCATTTAAAAGACGAATCGCTTTCAATACAGGAGAACTTCGAAGGGCCTCTGTGCGGCAATTTGGGGCATAAATAATATATGCCTCCTTGCTCTGCTATAACTGGAGAGGGTTCAGAATTTTGTTTGAGGTATCTCTACATGAGAGAGTATGGTAGCTATCCTTGGCTCTATCCCACGGCATTTCTTTTGGGAATGCTCAAAACCAATTCTCTACAGCTTCGAATGGATATCTAATAACCCATTTCTATAGATTAATCAGGGGATGCTTTAAGAACTCGGCCATACTGGAGGATGTTGGTCTTTTTGTCCCCGATAGATATCTCCGACAGCGACAGCACAGATTGTTTTACCTGCCGGCCGCTTGAATCAATCTGCCTCTGGTGACACCGGTGGGAAGAGCAATTATTCTGCTAAACGCGGTCTCCTCGGAGATCGACGTCTTTCATATTAGTGAAAATACGTTCAGGGGACAAATACCTCGACTTTAGAAAGCATCTTGTCTTCCTAACCTCGAACAATATCTAATGCGTTCCTGGTATTATGTTGATTGTATTTATTGTTTTACCTGTACTCAATAGATGCCTTAAACATTTATACTCTTTGTAATGTCTTTTGAGTACATAAACTGATTTGATTTCGTTTGATTAACAGCGTTGCTATTGCTTCTCTTCGTCACTATTTTCAATCCTTGGGTTTGGTTTGCAGCAAAGAGAAGTGCAGGGCGACCGCAACTACGGTGGAAGGATGATCTGAACAGACATGTCGGACTAATCTGGATGCAGTCTGCACAAGTCAGAGTGGCGTGGGAGCGAATTGAGGAGGTCCTTGTCCAGGAGTGAATTTTGTATTCCTAAAGTAATATCTTGTATATATAGTAATATCTTGTATAAAGTAATATCTTGTAATAAGTAATATCTTGTATTCCTAAAGTCGAATCATCTGTCATGCTTTCCTCATTCATTAATTTCTCAGCGCTACATCAGGGTGTGGGACTTGGCCTCTTGCACAACGGTCCTCCACTGACTTCTGTATCTGGCTATATCTCTCCATTCCCCAGTTGCTTCCATTTTCTCCCAATCTTCTTCCACGGAATCCGCCCATATTTTCCTCGGTCTCTTTTCACGGGCACCCATCTGGATATAATTTGTGGTGTTCTGCCCTCTGGCACTCTTTCTACATGGCCAGCCCACCGTAGGCGTTGAGACTTGCAGAATCTCATGGTTAATCAGTTTTTCAAGTTCAAGGTTTCTTTAAGTTCTGTAAGTCCCATCCTCCAGCGTAGGTCCAAAAAATTTCTCATGCGTTCCTGGTATTATATAATTATGTTTTACCATTATTATATTTTACCTGTTCTCGATAGATGCCTCGTACTCTAATATTTATTTGTATCCTTGAGAAATGAAGTGATTTGATTTGATTATATTACCAATAATGAAAACATATTTAATTTTTTTATAAAAACTGGTCCAAGTTGTAGCATATAAATTGGAGTGACATCTCCAGGCGTTATCTTGCAATACGTTAATGGCGATAGCCTTTCACATTGCGTTAATAAAAAGATCTTCTGCTTAATGCTTAAAATCTAATCTTCATAAATGGCGCTAGTGTGTAGATTGAAAAAAACATATGAAGTTTGGTGTTACAGATTAACATATATACAACTTCCAAAAATTTATCAGACATGGTGGTTGTAAGAAAGTTGGAATGGGGAATGTTGTATTACATAAAGCGTACGCTTAACCTAACCAATGACAGGTCATAAGTCCTGTAAACACCTCGATCACCATATTCTGTTTCCAATTTGCATCTTCGTCTCTATTGAGATACGATTAATCCTTGGACATATTTTAGTATTATGAAGAGTGAACCTCGACGAAGGGATTTCA
This sequence comes from Lepidostoma basale, assembly GCA_022606425.2. Lineage (NCBI taxonomy): Eukaryota > Metazoa > Arthropoda > Insecta > Trichoptera > Lepidostomatidae > Lepidostoma > Lepidostoma basale. The sequence goes on along the minus strand of JAHDVF020000400.1, from coordinate 15,388 downwards.
ATTAATTTGTTAATTCTTATATTTCAATTTTTATCTCTTCTTACCAACTTCGATCTTCTCCCAGATGATCCTGACGAAGTCATCTCGGTTCCACGTGCTCTGCATGTGGTAGAACCCGAGGGCGTGGAGGAACTCGTGGACGATGGTTCCAGGCCGGAAGCAGCCAGTCCCAAGGGTGTTGAACTGGAGATTGAGGATCTGGGATCCTCCAACCATTCCGACGCTGGAGTAGAATCCGGATCCACTACCCTGGAATAACAATCATGTAAGAACTTCTAATCATATCTTAAGAATCGGTTTTATTGACTTATTCCTTTATTCCTTTAAAAGTTGAACCGCGTTAAATATACCGTGAACCTCTCATATCATAAACTTATCAGGGGATCCTGTGAGAACTTCGTCATCTTAGAGGCTATCCATCTTTACGTTCTGGATGGTTATCTTCGAAAGCGTTATCTTGTGGCTATTCCTCGTACGTCTGATGGGAACATTGCTAGAAGGTGATTTAGTGGGTTGTTGGTTTATGCGGGGGCATGATTACTTAGAATTGGGGGTTTTGATTCAAAATTTCTTACGAAAGCCGGGCTTCTGGGCTTCTATGGGAGTACCGCCACTGGTAAATAGTGTTATCGTATATTATATAAGACAATGGAATACGGAGACGCGGGAGACAGAAGAAAACTTGGCATAATGCAATTAATAAAATTTTAAAGAAATAGTCCATTGATTTGGCCGAAACACTATGATACTTCAACATTATTACTGTTAAAATCTAAAACACTGTTATAAATCGTCAGATGTTACAATAAACTGTCAGTTTACAACCTGTTGTTACAACCTGTTGATGCCAACATCGGTTGGCGGAACAGCTGTCGCGACACTCTCAGTGAATAAAAAGAAATTGTGTTATTATAACAGTGAAATTTTAAAGGTCGACCAAGTTTAAAGCCAGAAATTGAATTGAATTTAAAAAAGAATCTATGTGCTTATATAACTGGCTGTATGAATGTGGAAGAATCTAGACACGTGTGTCAGGATCTCGTCACCTGAGAGTAAGAGGGTTCCAACTAACAAAATTTCACATATAGCTTTTTTTCGTGAAACGGGTTCTTACTGACCTTATCTATACGTACAATAAATAAAAACATGTAATAGTATCATCATTTTGATGTTACGAAAAGAATCAAGTTCCATCTGATCATTCAAAACACGAAATTCAGTGAAAAAGGATTCATCTACAGTTGGAACCTTATTACTCCAACTGTCGCCAAAAAATTTACACGCTTCTCGGTAAAAGAGTTTCAACTGCTGCAGATGGAACCCTTTTATTCCAAACCTGAAACCGACAAAGTGTCGTATCTATGTAATCGTATCTATGTAACTTCATATCAATTATTGGTTCTTTCGTTCTCTGATTCCGGCGCGCTTTTTCTGTCAATATGTAGTTTGGAAGATAACATAAGGAAATTAGTGGAAGACATGATGAGCGTTAGTGATTCTGATAACCTATAATTGTTTTATAATTTGAAAAATGTTACAAAAGATCCTAATTGTGATATTGCTGAAACCAACAAATGTAAAACAGCCATACTGAAGGAAAATCTCCAAACTGGAAAACAATATACAATCAGACAGGGAAAACTCGTTATCCAGAGACAGGTTACAATATTGAAAAGTGCGCCACTAAAATCAGCCATGACGAGAGGGTGGATTAGTTTTCTAATTACTATAAATTAGATCAAAATGGGAAATACCATTTTATTCTTAACAGTACTACACGCTGTTTGACGAAAAGACCAAATCGTCAGGATGAAAATGATAAATCATATAAATCCTTTTCTTTCTTGTACTTTTTTAAAGTGAAAGAAAATAAATTCCAGGTTTGCAAAATATTATATACCTCGACGTTATCTATTTCTCAAAAGCCTATATATAATGTGCACAAAAAGAAGAGCCGAACTAATACTCCACAGCCAGAGAGGACAAACTTCAAGCAACAGTATTCGTCAGGAAATTATTGAGGATGTCAAAATGCATATATCTTCATTTCCCACTGTAGAATTTCATTACTATCGTGCTAAAAAGTAGACAGTGCTCATAGCACGATTAAGAGAGCTCTCTCAAAAATCGAATTATTTTCTCCTATTGGATTGGTCAGATGTTTAAAAAAAATTAATACCAAAAACCCTTTGAGAATAATACAAATGGCTGAAGTAGACTTTAAAGACTTTGGACTTGCATCAAAAAAATTGAAATTCTCCTCAGTTCCCTTTCTTCAAGTAAAAATACTGAAATTCACACAAACACTGCATACGGTATCTTATTGGACATTATAGTAAAGTAAATAGTGTAAATCTCCGTCACAACGAAACATTACGGATAAAATGGACTTCCGGAAATGAAATTTTTTTGGAACCAAAGGCTTTAAAATTGAACGATTCATTGCCTACTCCAAAAATTTATGATTTAAAAGAGATGCTGAAATACATGCCTCTTCAAGATCAACAATATGTCTTACTTCTTTCTATTTCTTTTTATTTTTCCCGTTTTTATTTTTTTTATTTTGTATTATTATACTACTAAAAGTAAAATAAAAAAATACACTTCAAGTTCTAATTAATTCTTTCTTTTTTCCAAAATATGTTATTTGTACGATTTTACTCTTTATATTATGTATGACTATATTATTAAATAAATACCAACTTTATAGATTTATGTTTTACTTAGTTTTTTTCATTAATTCACCGTTTCTAAATCATTAAGTATAGTGTTAATATAAAAATTGAAAACCTTTTTCCTTAGGCAAAAACAATAATTTTTAAAGTTATAACATTTTGAATCTTTTTTAAAATTAATTTAGGTAAATGCAAAAATAATGTAGAATAAAATATTTATTTTTATTATTTGCTATCACAAAATAATGGAGAGTCAATCTATTTCAACGTTTGTTATACGCACGTAAGTGAAAAGGGTTCCATTTGATGTTAAACCTTATTCACTAACGTTTTGTCACGAAAATAAATGATTAACGTTCCATCTGATTCTTAAGATATAAAAAAAATAGTGTTGACTAAAAAAATAAGTATTTTTTTAATGTATATTAAAGACTTTTTGGGTTTTGTAAAAAATTTCATTAAAATATCGTAGTTCGTTACAAAAATACAAGTCTTAAAAACTTTGACTTCATTTTTCTCAGCTTTTTACTTTTGTCAGTTGGAACCTTCTTACTCTCAGTTGACGGTTTGTTATACGCAAGTTAGTGAAGAGGGTTCCATTTGCTGTTGAACCCTTATTCACTAACGTTTTGTCACGATAATAGATGAGTAGGGTTCCATCTGATTTTTAAGACATTAAAAAAACAGTGTCAACTATAAAAATTAGTTATTTTTTTAAATGTATATTAAAGATATATAGCTTCTTGGGTTTTGTAGAAAATTTCATTAAAATATCGTAGTTCGTTACAAAAATACAAGTCTTAGAAACTTTGACTTCATTTTTCTCAGCTTTTTACTTTTGTCAGTTGGAACCCTCTTACTCTCAGGTGACGATCTAGTAGTGTGGCGGTCCATTCTCTCTGCCCAACCCTTCGTAGAAATGGCATTATGGTCTGTTTGTAAACTTAAGGCATTAAATCTGTGAAATTCCATAATTGTGAATCATGATACTTTTAAAAAGAATAAAAAATTACTTATCATTGTTCATTTATTTTATCATTAGAGTATGCGTCAAATTGATAAAGTTATTTATCAATAAATCAAATACTATAAAATGGGCACATTCGAAGTCGGAAAAATTGACAAACGTGCATGTTACATTCTTTGAATGTAGAGAAAGCTAGAGAGGTCAGGACAGAGCAGTATTATTATTATTATTATTTTGTTGAATCGCTCTTTACATCATGACAGCATGAGCCAAATCGATGTAAAGGGTATTATAGCTATCATAGTGATTCTCGTGACACGTGATAGGTAGCTAATCAATCGCCATTTTATTGTCACGTGAATTCTACACCAGACCAAAGATAGTGTGAGAATCACACTGCCCTCACCGGGAATCGAACCCTGAACCTTAGGGGTGGCAGTCAATGCACTATCCACTCGGCCACGAAGATCGTCATAATATTAGGTTCTTACATATGAAATTGGTGTTTTGTATGGGAGGAACATAAAGTTTTTTTTTAATATAATATATTTATTTAATCAAAGTATGTACCATTGCTATCTATGCACTTTTGCAATCTCATAGGTAGTTCATCGATCCCTTTACTAAAAAAACCTTTCGGACGGGAATCAATAAAATCTTTGAAGTCGGTTTGGACTGCCCCATCGGAGTTGAATTTTTTCCCTTGCAAGAAATTATCCGAATTTCGAAAAAAATAGTAATCTGTTGGGGCAAGGTCCGGAGAGTACGGTGGATGTCTTAGACATTCCAATTGAAGCTCTTCTAATTTGGTAGCCGTCTGTTGTGCAGTGTGTGGTCTAGCGTTATCATGAAGCAGCAGTGGCCTAGAGCGATTAACCAGCCTCGGTTGTTTAGCAGCTAGCTTTTCCATCATGGTTTGCAGTTGCTGACAATAGACATCTGCCGTAATCGTCTGGCCAGATTTAAGAAAGCTGTAGTGAACGACACCAGCACTAGTCCACCAAACGCTCACAAGTAACTTTTTTGGAGTCAATTTTCGCTTGGGGCATGGTTTGGCTGGTTCGGCAGGGTTCAGCCATTGCGATGAGCGCTTCCGATTATCATACAGGATCCACTTTTCATCACAGGTAATGATTCGATTCAAAATCCCTTCATTATTGTGCCGGTTGAGTAATGCAACGCAGCAGTCAACGCGCGTTTGTTGATTTGCTTCACTCAATTCGTGAGGTACCCACCTTTCAAGCTTTTTCACCTTCCCAATTTGCTTCAAGTGGATTAAAATAGTTTTATCACTAACACCGCAGCCTGCAGCTAACTCGGACGTGGTTTGCGATAGATCCGCTTCCACAATAGCCTTCAATTCTTTATTATCAACTTTGGTCTCCGGCCGTCCACGGGGCTTGTTCTGTAGGTCGAAATTTCCAGAACGAAAACGTTGGAACCAAAAACGCACTGTGTTTACTTTTGCGGCACCGTCGCCATACACATCATTAATCCTTCGAGCCGTTTCTGCAGCACTGGTGCCACGGTGGAACTCGTACTCGTAAATAACGCGATATTTCAAGTTTTCCATTTTGTAAACTGAGTGACGCAAAGAAAAAAACTATTGAGGAAAAAACAAATAATTTATAATTTTCGAAACACAAATACTTGAGTAAATAGCTGTATAAATTTGAATTTCGAATTCTTAACCAAAGAGAAGATATTTGAGATCAAAGTTGCCAGTACGGCAAAACGCCAATTTCATATGTAAGGATCTAATATTATATTTTACCTGTTCTCAATAGATACCTTAAACTATAATTGTTGGATTAAGAACTAAGCAGATGATCTTTATTAATGCAATGTGAAAGGCTACCGCCATTAACATACATTGCTAGATAACGCCTGGAGATGTCTCTCCAATTTTAATGCTATTTTTAACTTGGACCAGTTTTTTTACAACATTTTGAATGTATACAAATACTTGTAGACGAATACTGGATTTTACAAATTATAATTCATATTCTATTGAAGGTTAAGGCATTAACACTTTGGAATTCCATTGAATTTAGACATGAGGGTGGATGTCACCTTCGAAACATGTTATGTTTGATATTGTTTTAATCAAAATATTGAATAAATATAATTGGAATAAAAACAGCGTTGTAAATAAATTCCAAGGCTATTATAATTAATACGAATGAAAACTCAAGTGCTCGTTAAAATGGGCTGCTGAGTCATCGTACAGATCTCTTGGTTGGTCCTATGTCTCCAAGTTCCCGCTGCAACACCGGGTCTGGGTCCCAGGATCATTCAAAGTATCCTATTCTCAAACCAGTAGACACTCAGTTGTTCTGTTAGAGTCATTGTCCATATGTCACCACTGGCTGGATGACTAACTAACTAACTAACCATCACGCCATTTTCCGGGAGAGGTAGGCAGAGAGGATGGATCGCCACAATGCTCTGTCCTGGCATACCTCTCGGGCTTCCTCTACATTCATACATCGTACCATGCACGCACGTCGATTATTCCGACTTCGAATGTGACCGCCTTTTAGTAATTGATTAATTTGGTCATGGCATGTTTTCCTCGGTCGTTCTCGGCTTCTTTTTCCACTCACGCTGCTTCTGTACAACTTTTTAACCATTCTACTCTCATCCATTCGTTCCATATGTCCAAACCATCTCAGGAATCCTTTTTTAATTTTATGCATGATGCAGTCATCTGCCTTACATTTCTTTCTTATTTCATCGTTCGGTATTCTATCATACAACGTTTTCCCGCACATTCTTCTTAGTGATCTCATTTCTACGGCGTTTATCCTGCTTTCATCCTTCTTTTGCCAGCTCCAAGCTTCACTTCCATATATGAGGGTTGGCACTAGAGTTCCATTGTGTATTGCCATCTTTGCTTCTGTGGATATATTTCTGGCTTGATGATGGTGTTATATGTTGTTGATGACCTCAGGGAGTATAACTGTTATCCTTGATGTACCCCTCACTGTTTCTCTCAGGAGTGTTGGGTTTCAACACTCTTGAAGCTCGTCGAATGATCTTTCTGGGAAAGCATTTTTTTAAACTGTTATCCGGAGGGATTTTCAATCCAGGAATACTGAGAGAGCTAAATCTGTACGTTCCCCATAGTTATAGCAGAGCAAGGGGGCATATATTATTTTATGCCCCAAATTGCCGCACAGAGGCCCTTCGAAGTTCTCCTGTATTGAAAGCGATTCATCTCTTAAATGAGGTTGCAGAAGAGATAGACCTCTTTGGATGCAATTATGGCGAATTCGTAAATACCCTTATGATAAAGGCAGCAAGCAAATAACTGGCTTTTCCTATTCATAAGGTTCTATGTATATTTCCTTTGATATTCTTTTTTTTCACCCTTTACATCGATTTGGCTTGCGCTGTAATGATGTAAGGAGTTTTTCAACAAAATAATAATAATTAATAATAATAAATACGCAGCTTGGTGTTTCCGACATTATTTATGTTACACAATAATGATAAGATAACTACAATAATATTTATAAAATAAATATTAAGATAAGCATTGATTTACAGGCATACGTACAGTATATTAATATAATGTACTGATTTAAACATGACGTTTCTAGCGATTATACGAGGTGTGGCAATTAAAATCCGAGGATTTAGTTGCGGCGTGCAAACCGGCAACACTGCATGAAGGACGCCAGTAAAGATGGCGTTTTGTCCTTCTATCGCCAGAGCTGCGAGCGACATGGCCTTCTATGAGCTGTAACTCTTCTCCACTCATCTTCACTCTTCTCCACTCTTCTCTACCCTTCTCCACTCTTCTTCACTCTTCTCCACTCTTCTCCACTCTTCTCCACTCTTCTCCGCTCTTCTCCATTACATTATATAAAATAATTAATAATAATGAAAACGCATCTTTTCTTGAAGTTTTCTTATACGAGGTATGGCAATTAAACTCCGTGAATTTAGTTGCGGCGTGCAAACCGGCAACACTGCATGACTGGCGCGCATGCGCCTGGTTCTGGTTAGATAGGTCCTTCCACTCAGTCGCAGCGAAAATTGTATGGTAATCAGGCGTCTGGTTCGTTTTTTATGGGTGTTTTTCGAATACAAGTTTTTTACTCGGTCTCAGAAATAACTGACTCAATTTTTAAGCAAGTGTGATCCAATTTTTGGTCGTAACTGATGTAAAACCTGCAGAAATCCTACGAAAATTACGGCATGTGTGTGGAGATGAATTCCGTGAGCGTTACCAGATGTTTTTTTTATGTTTTCAGCAAATAAATCTCAACTAATGTAATTTTTGGCTTCAATTATAATTTAATTGTATCTCAATAGAGACGAAGATGCAAACTGGAAACTGAATATGGTTGATCAAGGTGTTTACAGGACTTATGACCTGTCATTGGTTGGGTTAAGCGCACGCTTTATGTAATTACAACATTCCCCATTCCACCTTTCTTTATGACCATGCTGCCAAATTTTTGGAAGTTGTATATATGTTAAAGTCCTATGCCAGATTTCACATGTCAGTTTCAATGTGCCATCTATGAAGATTTTGATTACATATGTTAATATTTTTAAGATTACTCTATATATAATCTACATACTAACGCCATCTATGGAGATTTATGTTTATTAAGCATTAAGCAGAACATATTTTTAACTCAACGTGAAACCCCGCCATTAGCGCATTGTTAGAAGCCGCCTGGAGATGTCACACTCCTATCTATATGCCAAACATTAGACCAGATATAATTACAATATTGATAACCCACGGTGGGTGAAATCCAGTATTCGTATACAAGTATATGGTAAGTATACATTCACAAAAAATGTTATCAATTATAATTAATTAAGGGGATTAGCTATGAATGTTCTTATTTTTCCGATTTAAAATCGATAATTTTTGATCGGGTAATGACTACCCAACACCGGAACGCGAGTTTTTATTTTAGCACCGTAAGGAAAAAGTTAACTATATTTTATTTACTGATTCTCGGAATTTATTTGCCCCACCTTGTATCTGCAATGTCGGTTGAAACAATGTTAAAGATAACGTTTTGGAAATTTTATTTGGATTTACCGATTTTCAATTGTTTACAATTCAGAATTTGTGACTTGATCTATCTTATATTTAAATCAAAATGCGATTGATGGATTGCGTCAATTCGATTTTAAACAATACATTGATAAGGAGTTAATGAAGGTAAAAATATTTACTCCAATCTTTTTGTATTATAACAAGCTTATCATTGTTACACAATTATCTTATTTTTACACATAATTTTTATGGTTTACGATGATATAAAAATTATTTTTTCCGCCATTCTATTTATATTGATGACCTTCGTGGCCGACAATAATAATAAATTGGATAATTTATGAAGCGCCATTTTTATGAATTACTCATCTCAAGGGCGCTGTAGAAGATGCTCCGTTAGATATATATAAACATATTTAGTATGAGGGCTGCACCTGACGAAGTCGATCAGCCCTTCCTGTCAGGAAATGATAATTTGAAAAGGTGCGTTTTGAGTCTCGATCTAAACTCTGATTGATTCTCAATGCACTTAAGGTCTGCTGGAAGACTGTTCCAGGCTGAAGGGCCGGCTACCGCGAAGGCTTCGTCGCCAAAGTTTGTGCTTGGACATCGTTTTGGCACAGTCAATCTACCGATCGCAGAAGACTTAGCTGATCGCGATGTAGACTGTCTAGCATTCAGGTTCTCGTTGATACAGAGTTCAGATATATTAGCTGGTGCCATTCCATGCAACGCCTTATAGGCCGAGTGTCAAGTGTTACGACTGTCGCACCGAAGGTTCCGTATTCGACTCCCGGTGATAGCATCGTGATTGTCACACTATCTTTGGTCTGGTTTAGAGTTTATGAGTCATTAAAACAGCGATATATTAGCTACAACTTCCAGAGTAAAAAGAGAATTGTTGTACGATATGATGTATTGAAAGATGGCATATTTGGGACACATCTTAGCAACGATAAATACGATATATTTCTCTTTTTCTTTTTTATATACTTTGTAGTTTTCAGAAATCCCAATGTGCTCAGAGTCCTTTACAACGCGTTGGTTCGGAGCAGACTTGAAAGTGGTTCTGTGATATGGAGTCCTCACGAGGCGAGATATTCCGTTATGCTGGAGAGAGTTTAGAATTTTTTTTTGAGGTATCTCTACATGAGGGAGTATGGTAGTTATCCGTGGCTCTATCCCACCGCATTTCTTTTAGGTATGCTCGGAACCGCTTCTTTACAGCTTCGAAGGGATGGGCATCTCATAACCCATTTCTTTAAATTAATCAGGGGATATTTCGAGAACTCGGCCGTGCCAGAGGGTGTTGGTCTTTTTGTCCCTGATAGATTTCTCCGACAGCGGCAGCACAGATTGTTTTACCAACCGGCCACCAGAACCAATCTGCCTCTGGTTCACCGGTGGGTAGAGAAATTAGTCTGCTGAACGCGGTCTCCTCGGAGATCGACGTCTTTAATATTAGTGAAGGTACGTTCAGGGGACAAATACTCTTGACTTTAGAAAGTATCTTGTCTTCCTAATGTCGAACCATCTCTAATGCGTTCCTGGTACTTTGTTGTATTTTTATAATATTTTACCTGTACTTAATAGATGCCTTAAAAATTTTCATGTTTGTAATGTCTATTGAGTTAATAAACTGATTTGATTTGATTTGATTTGATATATACACAACACTTATATTAAAAAATATAAAATTACATAGACATGTTTTGGACAAACAGTCCTTCTTCAGTAAATATACATTTTTAAAAATATTAAAAATTGTTTACATGATCTGACAATGTTATAAAGATTTATTTAGGAACGTTTATGCTTTTGTATAGTGCGGACGAATAACAAGTCTTAAAGCCGTGCCACACTGTTTTAAACAAGCTCTCCACATCGGTCTCCACCGGCGGTTTAAAACTGTGTAGACACTTGTTTGAAACCAAAATTCGTTTGACCTTCAACAAACTTTGTGGACGGACGCGCATAGTATGCGTGTGGATCCACCGTTTAAACACGCATTTCACATGTGGAGAGCTTGTTTATAACAGTATGTGGACGCTACACCAACCGTGGGCTCCACAGCTCTCCACCAAGGTCACCCCTATGGAGAGCTTGTTTCAAACAGTGTGGCACGGCCTTTAGTGTCGAGAATGTATGATGTATGCAAGTCAAACGATTTAATGATGTCGGAAAATCAAAGGTGTTAGTTTTTGAAAGGGAAGAGCAAATGATAGCTTGCAATATAAGTGTGAACGAAGAAAACTTGGAACAGGTGAGGGAATTTGTATATTTAGTGACGTTGAAAGAAGGGTTGGTGCGGGTAACAAAGTGAATGGAGCTTTAAAAATAGTTATTGGAAACAATAATTTATCAATGAAAGCGAAAATGGCCATTCACAATGAAGTTCTGGTCCTAACCCTAAGGTGTGGAAGCGAAGCATGGAACTGGCAGAAAAAGGATGAGAGCAGAATAAACGCGGTTGAGATGAGGTTCCTAAGACGTATGTTTGGTAGAACTATGTACGACAGAATTTCAAATGCTGATATTAAATAAAACGATGTTTTTTATTCTACTTATACCTTTATTTCCACAGCGACCAGTTTCGCCAAGCTAGCTGGCATCTACAGACAGGTGGCACTGTTATAAAGTTGATGTTTTATAAACACGTACATACCTACAGATCACAGTGTAAACAAGATTCTCTATATAAGAAAGGAATGTAGAGCGGAAGAAGGTATTAAGAAAAAAAATATGAAAGGATCGCTGCGTTGGTTCGGACATATGGAACGCATGGGTGAAGAAAGAATGGTTTAAAAGTATAAGTTAACGATGTTAATGGAGTACGGAATCGAGGTAGACCGAGGAAAACATGGTTTGACTAAATTAATAAAAGCCGGAATCGACGTGCGTGTATGACTCGCTGTATGAATGTGAAAGAAGCTACATAGAGAGGTATGTCAAGATAGAGAAGGTCGTGTGGAGGTCCATTCTCTCTGCCTACCCCTGCGGGGAAACGGCGTGATGGTTTGTTGTTATTGATGATTCATAATATAAAATAGTTTTTTTCATTTTCTGTTTACGTATCACGACATGTTTCGAAGTTATTATAAATTCACAATCGGGATAACGATATAAATATCGTTTTTTATATCATTTAAGTAGGACCAAAGACCCATGGAAAGAGCCATGTTAGGAATAAGCCTAAGGGACAGAGTCAGAAACGATACGGTGAGAGAAAAAACAAAAGTCACTGACATCATCCACCGGGTGGCGACTCTAAAATGGCAACGGGCAGGTCACGTAGCCAGAAGCTCAGATGAAAAGTGGACAAGAAGACTGCTGACTTGGAGACCGTGGACGGTAAAGAGAAGTGCAGGGCGACCGCAACTACGGTGGAAAGATGATCTGAACAGACACATCGGAATAACCTGGATGCAGTCTGCACAGGACAGAGTGGCATGGAAGCGAATGGAGGAGGCCTTTGTCCAGGAGTGGAAGTAGGACCGAATAATCAAAATTGTTGTTCAAATTCTACATATTATGACAAAGGCTTAATATAGTTATATCAGTCTGTAAAACAAAATGTCTCACTATATCTAGACAACCTACAAGATGTAAGCTGACTCTTGATGATATACCTGTGGAGCAAGTAATGAGCTTCAGATATTTGGGAGTAGAGATCTGAAGCCATAATAACCTTTATACCGAAGTAGGAGAACAAGTTAATAAAGCCTCTGCCGTGTCAGGGTGTCTGAATCTGGTCTGGAAGAACAAGCACATGCGTATCAACAGCAAGGTAAGAATTTATAAGACGTGCGTGGGACCTATCATGACGTATGCTGTTGGGCCGACACTGTACGATCCAAGGGTCTACGTCATTACGGGAAAAACTCTCCTAGATCGTGTCCGTAACGCCGACATAAGGAGTAGATCCAAAAGAAGATATTGGAGGAACCATGTGGCCGCTTACGTAATTCCGTCCGAACACCGCCCACCTGGAAGACCACCGATGAGATGGAGGGACAGCAGATCCTCATCATCCGAGGAGACATGATTTCTGTGTCACAGATCGTCAGATCTACTAAAAGAAGAAGAATAATCCATCTGAGATTTTTTTATCATCAATTATCGTATTTTAGTGTCTGCAAATGAGTAGTGTATCCAAATTAGGATAATATGAACGACGCTAATTTTTTTATGAAAATAACAAACAAAATAACGCGTAGATGCGAAGGTTACAGAAACAGGTTAATTAACTAGACAGGACAAAATTTAGAAACGAATTTTTTCGTTATCCCTCCCTTCCCTGTGATGGGTATCTTCTACACGTTGCTTCTAATAACCATCAATATCTCTATACATTTAATTAATACAAGGTTAAGATTTTAGGTATTCCTCCAATTCACGGAAATCCACACTTCGCTCGGCAAACTCCTCAGCAATGCCTTCTTTGGTTTACCTTCTTTGGTAAACATACTACCTAAATACACGATTTAAATTACTAAATGATTGTAAAATAATGAGTAAGTAGTCGACAGATAAGATAATTATAACGATAACGAAAAAACCGAAATACAATAAGCTGAAATACAGTGTAGGCCTCATTATATTGAGTAGTATAATCTTAATTTGCGCAAATTCGGCATAATAATAGGCACAATTAATTCATCTATATACAGACGCGCATTAAGTGCCTAATTACAGCTAATTTAAAAAAAACGGTGGATACGTGTAACATAAATTAAATAAACACAAAAGTCCGGATCGTCCGTGTCAACATGTGCAACATCGAAAAAAACATTATGTGTTATTACATTATGTGCTAAATTAAAAAAAAACGGTGGATACGTGGAACATAAATTAAATAGACAATATGTGCACCATCTAAAAAGAACATTTTGTGTTAAATATATTTTTTATTTTATTTTATTTTATATCATTGTATTTTATATTATTTGTTTTAGATTTATTTTGTGGGTGTTGGACGATCGAAGTGTGCGCGGGAGATGCCTATTGGTGGCGATGAGGTTCGCGGGGCGAAAAGAGAAGGATGGAGTGCGCATCAGTAAAAGTGTGACAGTCCATTATTTCTGCCTACCCTTTCGGGGATACAGCGTAATTATTTTTTGTTGCTGATGTTGTTGTCATAGTTGTTTTTGTAATGGTTGTTATTGTTGTTGTTGTCGTTGTCGTCGTCGTCGTTCTTGTTGTTTTTTGTTTTTTTTTGTTTTTTTTTTTTTGTTTTTTTTTTTATTATACGATTTTATTTTGGGAGTATCGTGAGAGGACTCTCATTACTGATACCCCACTATTTATGACATGACTTTTTAATACATTATTATAAACAGGAAATATACTTATTGTAAAAAATTATACATAGAATTACTTAAAACTAACTAAACTAAATAATCGAGCAAATACAAATTACGGCAAGTCAAAATTACAATTAAATTTAAGTTTTTTAAAAGTTAAATATTAATTACTATGGTAATACATCTATAATATTTACTACACAGATAATAAATGGAGAGTGAAGTGAAGAAATATATAAATTCTCGGCTTGAAACAGAAAATCAGGGAGAGTTTTGAAAATATCACGAAATAATTTATACAAAGAAAAGATAGAATATGAGTTAGAAAATTAATATAATTTTAAATAAATTGCGGTAACATAAGAGTATTCCAAAGTAACAGTTTAATTTAAGTGGATTATTTTTTGTTTCATCTTTAAGGTGTTCCGGAAGTCTATTAAGTGCAGAAAAAGCTATGAATTTAAGTGATTTTATTCCGTATTTAGTAGTGGATACTTTGGGGATATACAGGTTGTTTGCTTGTCTAGTGTTATGGTCATGTATGCTATTGTTGAGATTAAAGGTTGTATTAAAATGTAATGATTTTTTAATCAATTGCTTGATTGTACAAGTTATTTCGTATAGCGGCAGTATTTTTATTGGAAGGATTTTTGTATTTTTGTAGATATCTTTAGTGGGGGTGTCAACTGGGAGTTTCAGTATGTTTTTTATTGCCCTGTTCTGTAGTACCTGTAGTTGGTTGATATATTTTTTTGTTGTAAAACCCCAGATACAGGACAGGTATGATAGGTGCGAGTGCACGAATGCGATGAATTGACGTTGTTGTTGTTGTTGTTGTCGTTTTCGTCGTCGTTGTTGCTGTTATTATTGTTGTTGTTGTCGTTTTCGTCGTCGTTGTTGCTGTTATTATTGTTGTTGTTGTTGTTGTCGTCATTGACGTTGTTGTTGTTGTTGTTGTCGTTTTCGTCGTCGTTGTTGCTGTTATTATTGTTGTTGTTGTCGTCAAGCTAGAGACGTGTGTCAGGATCGAGTAGTGTAGCAGTTCATCATCTCTGTATATCCCTTCGGGAAAACGGCGTAATGGTTTGTTGTTGTTATTAGTAATTTTACAATTTTGTTAGAAAATAATAAAAGAAAACAAAGCAAATTTATAAGTCCAGATTCTATTTATTTAGAGTAAAATCAAATCAGTGCGTTACAATAAAATATATATTAGTCATTTGTAATGTTATCTATAGATTCTAGTTTCACTTATCTTTAGCTTTATTAAAAATGTACATAGATTAGGAATGGATTGTTTGAAGATAAGATTTATTCTGTCTTCTTGAAGCCAGGGCAACTGTATTGCAAGTTCAGCTTCCTGATGTCACCTTCGCTGAGACCTACACGTTGGCCAATAACTGCATTAGTTTCC